>JAJJMB010012966.1:1703415-1725226 GCA_023531105.1 Papaver atlanticum
TGTGTAGCGTTTGTCTTGGTTTAGATGCAATCACCTTTTGAGGCGTGATTCGGTGCATCCTTCTCATTATCCTATCATGAGATCACCTCATGTGATGCTTACACGTGGTGGTTGGCTATTTAGCGCTCACACGGTGTTTGCCATCCGATCCAATGACTTGTTAAATAAAATTGATTAGATTACTTTTTAAGGCAAGCAATTTAGGAACATTTTTAAGAACCTTCATTTTGGATTGGCAAGGTAAACAAAATCTCATATAGCACCAGGGATAAAACTAACAGCATGTTTGTTTACTCCTAACTCATCTGAGTTGTCTGGAGTCATCTGACTCAACTGACTCAAAAATATGTGAGTCAGTGGTTTGGTCCCATGAGTCAGGGGTATTTTGTTACCTGACTCAAACCTGTCTGAATCAGATCTGACTCAAAATAGAAAACAAACGGTCTAACTGCTGACTCGACGCGAGTCAAGGATTGACTCAGACCCAGACGCCGAGTCAGCTGCAAACAAACAAGGTGTAAGATTCCAAATACTTGAAGCCAAAACTAGTGTGGCCTTTAATTTTAATCCCTACTACCTAATACATGTAGCTAGAGATGAACAAGCGCAAGCTTTTCAAAATCAAATCAAGCCATGAAACCAAACCAACCCCTGAATCAATCTTCTCAAATTATTTTTCCCTTTGAGCATAAGAATATTTTTTTAAAAAAAACGGGATGTGAATTTTAACCTCAAATGTGTCACTATCCATCCACAAAAAAACCCATTAAAACAAAAGTAACATAAAACCCTCCAAATAATATGAATATTTGGGGGTTTTGTATCAATATCCACCCCTACCATCACCGACCACCACCACTACCATCACCAACCACCACCACAACCAACCAACACTACCACTAACCAGAAATAGTACCACCAAAATTTGGTTTCATCATTAAAATCTTCGGTTTCATGATTAAAAAAATAGGCAAAAATAAGATGAAACCAATTTTGTTTGAGGTTTTTGTATCAATTTTGTTTGATATGAAGTTTTAATGGATCCCAATATTTGAATGGAGTTTTTGTACTCCAAATTTGGTCACCTTGGTGTTTTACTGCTAGTTCTGGGAAAAAAAAATGATAAAATGCTGTCAAATGAAAGCTTTCATTGACCTCCCGCTTACTAGACGGGTGCTCTAACCAACTGAGCTATGAAAGCTGCTGTCTATATTCTTTTTGTTAAACAACAACTCCTTTTAGAAGTCCCTTTGTTTTGGTTTCCTTTTTCCACCTATTTGGCTTCCACTACATCTTATCTTTAAGCAGTTTCCGCATTGTAAATTCTGTGCGACTGCTATAGAAGTTACCAAACCACTGAAATCATTGGATTGATAATCTCATTGGAATTTGACTTCATAATATGATAGTTGCCTACACCATTCCAAATTATTGAGTCCATGCTGCTGGTAGCAGCATCCCCACTCTTCCACATACCAGAGCCATTATCATCTCATTAAGCACCCAAACAACAATATCCCCTCTTAGAACGTGGCTCGGCATGAAAATTATTAAACGTCTAGATAAATCCTCCATTAATAGCGTACCCCACTTGAATTAATCATAAAGTCTTCCCTCTGTTATTATAAGGTTCACACTCTCAACCACTTTATTAAACTAAAATTCAACCACCCCTATAAATACATACACATTGTAAGTTTAGCTCTCCCCCACTACTTTTTTTCACTAATCCATCCTCATCAAATATCATGAAAGACTATACAAAGTTTGGATCAGCTTCAAGCAATAACAAATCAAGATCCATGGATTTCCAATCTTTAGACCAAGATCATGATCACTTCTCATCATCATCACCCCCTCATGATCAAGAAAAAGGATCATCACCAAAGCCCATTTCAACTCCTAATCCCACCCCCATTTCTAAGTACTCTCCTAGTCCTATATCCACCACTCCAAATAATCCAAGCACACCAGCCAACAACAACACCACCACCAAATCAAACACTATTAGTACTCCTAATGCCAATGACTTATCAGCATCAACACCTGAACAGATAGTAGTAGAAGATGGTGGTGTTATTGGTGGAGGTGTGATATTAACCAGGAATTGTTCAGTTTCATCAACACCATCTTCACTGAAATTTAGAGCTGAGAATCAAAAACAGAATAAAGCATTACAAGCTGCAGTTGTAAGGGCATTTTCAATGAGAAGATCTGCTTCAGTTTCCGAAGGGTATTCAAGAATTCATGATCAGTCTGATGATCCATTTGGTTCACCTACTAATAATAATGATGATAATAAGAGTATGCAGGGTGGTGGTGGTGGTACAAGATCTAAGAATAAGAATAAGAAAGGTAGAAAGATTTTAAGAGCATGTAAAAGTTTTTTTGGATTCTAATTTACAACTTTTGTATTCATAATATTTGTTTTCTTTTGTTAGTTTTTTTTTGTGCTTTTCTGTTGCTACTACTTTCTCATGTTAAATTATCAAATAATTATTGGTTCATCATAAGATCTTACTTTGCATATAGTAATTTTACTGATTTGACTGGTTTCTACATTTTTTAGGGTGGAGTACCCAACCCAATCTGGTAAGTTAGCTGGCCTCTTTATTTCCTATCTCCCTTCATAGGGGACAAAATGTTCACATGTCCTTCAATTTTAGCAAAACAAATAGATAAAATAAAATTTACTTTACTCTGAAAAAAATTGTTTTAAATTTATTTTGCAAAAATCATTCATTCACAAACGCCAGAAGGCCCAGAACCGATTCTTCATTTTGTGGAATCCAGTCCCATATGGTCAGTTTGTTTGGAAGCAGCTTCCTAAAGGCAAGCCAATCTAAAATGATGACCACCAAAATGTTTTTTGGTGCAGCTTCTTAAAGCCTTAAAGGTAGACCTGCTGAGACAGAAACCGGAGGTGTTTGGTCCAAGATCACTCACCTGATAATGGAAAATGATGGCCAAGATCAAAAGTGGCAACTCCTGTAGAAATTGGAGCCCAATTGCTTTGCTCAGAGAAATCATTTTTAGCTATTACTACTTACCTCTAAACTCTAAACTAAATAGTAACTTGCATTCCTAGAAGTTATAGTGTTATGTACATGCACTTGCAGAATTGGCAAAACTTGATATTCTGGAGAAATTGTCTGGTATGGCGTATGCCTACAGTTGAGGCACTCTAATCTATGTGTTGCGGCCGGGCAATGAACTAGCCTAGATCCAATTGTTGTGAAGATAACATATCATGACAAAACATTTCTCTAAACAATCAACTTGCAGACTTTCAGTTGAGAAGCGTTATCATCCACTACTAAAACATCCATTTGTCAATTATTCATATTGAAACATACCTGACAGTCTGTGATTTATTTGAAATTGGTATCTAAAGAATGTATACAAGTATGGTCAGAATAACCATCCAACCATCGTAATCGTACGATCCTCCAAGATTATCCATTGGATATTACGAATTTCCTTCCAAGGATTTAGGATTCTGTAGAGAGCCAAAAATAAAAAGACAGCAGTTGGAATGGGAGAGAAAAAATGGGAGAAAAATCTGTGGCTGTGAAAGAGGAGCAAAACATGGTCATTCATTTCACATACTCATTTTAATGGACCAAAAAGCACCATTACCAGGAAAATCTGTATATATGTATTTTCTCTACTAACAGATAACCAAAAACTGTTTTAACAAACTACACGAAAACTGTTTTATTTTTCAGCTAATATGTCAGGCTTCTCTTTAATATGATTCATCTTTGGGAGTTTTAATTTCAGATTGAAGGTTCGAAAAATTTAAGATTTGAAGGTATTGATTACTAACCGGAGATAACTTGTCGTGGAGTATTGCTGTATCTGGTTATTCATTTGTTTCTGCATTCATTATGGCTGAGGAGATTTCTGTGGCAGCCACGGCAGGAGTTGGAGGGGAAGAGACGCCATTGTCTTCTCCCAAGAGTAAAGTTAAGTTCTTGGTTAGCCATGGCGGGAAAATATTGCCTAGACTTCCCGACGGTCAGCTTAAATACGTTGGTGGTGAGACTCGAGTTATCGTTGTTCCTCGTGACATCAGTTTCTCAGGCAATTTCCATCTCTTTCCTTCTCGCTCTGATAATGCTTAATAAATTAGTTATCTGCAACAAAGAGTAACACAAACCTTGTTGAATTAATGAAACATTTTTTCCATTGCAGAGCTTACAAAGAAGCTTAATAACCTCGCCAACGGTGAAATGGTTCTCAAATACCAAGTTATACCAGAGGACTTGGATATCTTAGTCTCCGTAAAATGTGATGAGGATCTTCGCCACATGCTCAATGAGTACGATCGTTGGGATGTGAAATCATCTGAAAGCGGAGGTACACCAAGACTTCGAGCTTTCCTATTCCCTGTAAATCCACTCTTCATTGACACCCAAAATGTTCCAAGCAATTTTGACAGAGTTAATATGGAACAGCGTTATATAAACGCAATTAATGGTGCTAATTCAAGTATTCTAAGGCGTAGCTCTAGCAATGGCAGTCGGTCCATTTTCAGCATTTCCTCAACTGCATCATCCCCAAGATCAATACAACATGAAGGCTATCCTTTTGATACTATCAACCACGACTGTTATGCTTCACATAGCTATCAAAATAATTGTAACAAGGGAGAGCTGCACAGAGTCAATAGTTCCCCGTCATTGCACCATTATAATCAAACTCACCATAACCATATTTACCAGGCAACAAAGCCACCTAATCTATACAAAAGCAGGGCTCATCAACACTTGGTAACAGCGATATCGGCTGACCGCCATGAGCTTGGGAGGTTTCATCAGCTGGATCCTTGCCCTATCCGGTACTACAATCCAAATAGACAATCAAGAGGCAGATGTGGATGTATAGGTTATGGAGATGTTGATGAGTGTAGTGTTTATAAGAGTGGAAATGTTGATTTATAGATGGTCTTCATCACAACCCAATGAATTTGGTGTACCTAGAGAGCTTCCATTCAGAGTTGCTTTATTGTAAATATCAGTGGCGGGAAAGTAACTTAGCAAGGTAAGATGAATCTGCCCAATGAAAGAACAAGATAAAAGAAAAAACACACAAGATAAGATTAGACTGAATGAAAGCAAAGTAGTAGTTTAAAATGTTTACTGTTTGTGAATCGTATTTGTAAAGAAAGAAAAACATGTATAAAGATGTGTGCCCAGTTTTAGGTTGTTTACAATGAGAGTTTAGGGATCAATATTCTTAGTTCTAGTTATGTTATGTATATATATATATATACCTGGAAGAGGTGAAGCTTTAAAGATGGGGTTGTATGTATAGAAAAGAAACCCTAAAGAGAAGCTTGGTATCATACACATTTCTTTGTCTTTGGTTTAATTTTTGATGATTTTTTAATCGCATAAAGTTGTGTTAATTCAACTTTAAAGAGGTTTTTTCTTTAGTTCTCAATAGCTTGTACATTCTCAAAGTTCACTCATTTATAGGTGGAACATCAGATTTTGCTTAGAATTACCTGCCTACGCTGAGTACTGAGGGAAATCAACAGTCGTTTTAAAGTTCTGCCTTCTAGTTTCCATGTTGAGTGTATAGAGTTAGGCTATCAGGGGGTAACACAACCCCTTGAAAGAAAAAATATGATACTGAATGATAAAGTTTTGAATCGTACCTCAAAAGATACAAGGCGAGGATCCGTGTCTTGAGAGTCTCTGACATAATTGATGGCATGAGAACCAGCATGGAGTTGGAAGATTAGTTTTCAAAGGAAACTCGCGGTCATGCAATATTCTGGAAGTTCAACTCCAAAGCCAACTATTCCCGTCCTGATACCCCATTCCCATGCATTTACTTTCCGCTCTTTTCCTGATGCTAGCAATGCTTCCAGAGTTTCAACTGAAGCAAAGAAGTAGAGAGAAGAACATAAGCAGATACCTCACCTGGTTCTAACTTGATCAATTTCGTGACAGCAAACTCCCCAATTTTTTAAATCATTCTTCAGCCTAAAAAAGTTGAGCAAAGTGCACCATATCAAACAGCAAGAATCATATGGCATCCTTTTAATAAATTCTTTTGCTTCTCCCACTTTTCTTGCTGCACAAAGACCACCAACTATTGTTTCTCGCTTGGAATAATCCTGTCCCAAGATCCTTTGAAATCGAACCGAATTGATCTTCAGCTTCAGACACAAGCCCGGCATGACTACAAGCACAAACTAAACCAACAAACATCATATCATTTGGATCTATCCCACACAGTTTCATTTCCAAGAACGTATGAAGTGTTTTTCTTCCACACCCATGGTGGGCATATGCACAAATGATAGTCTGCCAGATTATATCACCATATTTTGCATAAAAAGCGATTAACGAGTTGGACGCACTGAAATCCGATTCGTGTGCTCTCTTGATGACTGAAGTTTTAAGGCACTGCTGACCATCCTCATGAAACAACATCTCTCTCGAGCATTTCATCAAATAGTTGAAGCTCACTGAAAATCACAAGCATGGTAAAAATGAGTAACCAAGATTGCATTTATATACAAAAGGAGTCGCTGTGTTTTATTACACTACCCCGGTCCCCCTATTTTTGTCCTCAAACGTGAGAATCAAACCAATTTAATTTATCTTATCTAATGAACCCATTCTCAACTTGTATACCACACAAAAACAAACAAGGCAACATGCACTTAAATGGGAAGCAAACAACAGCAAACAATATCTTGACACGTGGATCATGAAATATGAACAATAATTTTGAACCAACCATTTTGAAATGCACTAGAAAACTGAATGCATATGAAATTCTCTCAAAACCATAACAATGAGAAAAAAAAATTAGAAAAAAATAATGGCACAGTTACTAAAACCAAACCCAAACAAGTATACCCTCCCAAAAAGGAACTTCAGAGGTTCTTCTTCTTCATGCAGTAGAAGTTGTAATAGAGTTAAATTGGGAAACAAGAAGAAAAGATTGGTTTACTGTCTAAAACCCAAGTCTGCAGTTGTTGATGAGAGGGAAACTAGTAGTAAAAAGATTAGAGCAACAATTTTGGAGGAGCAAAGGAGAAGGGCTGATGTTCTGGTGCCTTGTTCTTCTGCCTCCTCCTCCTCATCAGTTGAGCTTGTTGAGAATGAGATTGATGGACAGCTTGGGCATTTGGTGACTGAATTTGGCTGGAAAGTAAGAAGGTTGATTGAAAATGAAGATGAGATGCGAGAAGTAGCACAAGTTCAAGCTGAAGCATTCCATGTCCCAGTGGCTTTCTTTGATGATGTTTTCTTTGAATTCTTTAAGGTCATCTCTCTCTATCTGTCTCCAACATTTTTATATTTTGCACGAACGCCAAGTAATCATTTTGTTTCTTGCAAAATACAGGCTGAAGTACTCTCAGGACTTCTGTACAAACTTCGGAACTCACCACCTGACAGGTAATACAATGAGCTTCTGCACAGGGTGAGAGTTGACACAAGGCGACAGAAATGGTTTATCACAAACAAAATTAACTGAGATTCTTGAAATCCTTAACACATGATATTGAGGGCAGGGGAGGAGTTTGAGTAAAAAGAAAACTTCATTAGCCAAAACCATCATCAAAATATGTGATGCTCCTCACAGAAATATATGATAATTTGTTAACTGACTTGATTATGCAAACGGAAGCAATGCCATACTGACATACACTGAAAAAAGGAGTAATAAGATTTCCGTAACCAGTGAGGTCCAACTTCATACTGATATAGCATAATCAACAGATCAAGAATATTTACATAATACACATTCACATTAGTCTCAATTATTCACAGAAAAGAATTGTTCTAATAACAAAGAAAAGACTGACTTTTGAGCTTTGTGCTATCATGAGCTAAACCGGGTATTTTTATTTACCAGGTACGCTTGTTTGGTAGCAAAAACTGCAGACACTTCTTCGGATACATTGTCACTGTCAGCACAAGGACTTGTAGGCGTTGTGGATGTCACGGTCTTAAATAATAAAGATGTGGTTCAACATCTTGACGGAGCTGAAGAATATCTTTATGTCTCTGGAATAGCTGTTTTCAACAAATTCAGGTAACAAGTTATCTCTTGTTCCACGGAATAATTCACAGAACATAGAGAAGAATTAATAGAACAATCAAAATAGATAACCCCAAGCCACTGCTGTTTAAGTATGTATCGTTCGATATTTCAGTACACTGTTTACGTACTTCAGTTCCTTTAATTAGGACTAGTAGTATTACATGATATGCTGCATTCAGATGCATAACCTTTCCTTAAAAGCAATTTTCATGTGTGGATGATGTACAGTGTGTACTATAACGTCAAAATACTCTCGCAGCAGTTAAGATTCATACTTTCTAACGAATTAAATGTTTAACTTAACCTAGCATATATCTAGCATCACTTAACTAATTCTGAAATGTCCATGTGATTCCTCAAGACTTCAAAGACTATTTTTCCTTTTCCTTTATGATGACAGGAGGCAAAAAGTTGCGACTGCATTGCTAAAAGCGTGTGACGTGCTTTTGAATATATGGGGATTTCGATACCTTGCATTACGGGCTTATGAAGACGACTCGGCAGCATGTAGATTGTACACGAATGCTGGGTACAAAATAATTTCTAAAGATCCTTTGTGGACTACTTGGATTGGAAGAAAGCGACGTGTTCTAATGATCAAACGATCTAATTCTTGTATGTATCCTTCAAACCTCCATAGCACATAATTTAAACACAAAACTACTAAGAGGCAAGACGTAGTGCCAAGATGGTGCACATATTGGCTATGCAAACTTGCAAGAGATGCTAGAATTTAACATACAAAAGTAATCACAGAGCATAACTGCAGACTTCCAGTACTAAAAAAGAAGATGAAATTGTAAGGCAGAGTTCTTAAGTGTAACTGATCAATAGAAGAGAGTTAGGTTTAACTTATCTTCCACTCTCTGACTGTAGTTTCACCCTTCCCTTTCAACTGAGAATAGCAGAACTAAGGCAAGAACACAGCCAAAATCTGAAAGGCAAACAAGGCGTTAGGAGGGCATAAATGGATTTTTTTACATTTTCTTGAAAACAGATTTCCATTTGGGAGATATTCGTAAATAAGACAGAGAGATTAATTGGATGAAGCAGCTAAGAAATTGGAAATGATGAACAAGAAAAGATACATATAATATAAACTTCTAAACAAATAATTGATGATTTCTTAAGTTGAAATAGGAATTTCCATATTCTGAACCGAAACTAAGATTATTGATGCCTACTTGGCTACTGCTATTACTGTTGTTTTGCAGGAGATTGGTCATGAAGAACCTAATGCCTACAGAGGAAAATTACACTGCAACTTTTAACTGTAACTGGAATTGTCTATTAAGTTCCCCAACCTTGCAGTGAGCATCACTGTGCAGATAAATATCCCCATGTATCCAATTCAAATTGGCATTTAAGCATATAAAAATCTAGGAAACATTATACTGTAAAATTCCGCATTGCTTATGCCTGATTCAAACCATATCTAATCTAATCCTTGCCAAAATTCTCATTCACAAATATAACTCATTTGTGTGAACTATGAAGGAGTACTTCCCAGCTAAACCCTAAAGCTCAAATCGTCCAACTATGACACTTTATGAGATTCCTACTTTTGAACATTTCTAACCTAATTTGGGTTTTCAACTCGGTAATTTTCTTGGAATAGATGCTTACCTCTTCCAACATCTTCTGCAAGCTTGAGTGATATCTATAAACTCAACGGATAATCCCATGAAAACGGGTTTTATACATTGGGTTACGAATTTAATCTTGCACGTATAGTCACTAAAAGGACCAAGGTTCATGATGTGCATGGTGACAATATATGATTCCCATCTAATGGTTGTGTTATATTGTATCAATAACGTCATTGGCCGATATGTGCAAACAATTACACTCAGTAAAGGTAAAGAGAATTGTTATGTACGGACAACACATAAGAATTATATGGAACACGAACAACGAAACAACTAATATTAAGATATCATAAGCAAATGATGAAAATTTAGAGAAAACGTTAACGAACTAATTGCTGCAATCATATTCCAATGGCGTCAAGAAGCTGAGAGTGTTGAGACACGGAGACCAGCGAGTTGGCAACTATGGCACCACTGGCAGCTACTGCAGGGACTCCAATACCCGGAAAAGTAGAATCTCCACAGCATAAAAGCTGGGGGATAGGAGTTGAGTGCCCAGGGAATGAGTCTTTACCAGCTTGTATTGCAGGTCCATATGTTCCTCTATTCCTCCTAAGGAATCTCTTGTGAGTTAGTGGTGTTCCAATCAATTTTACCTCACATTTCTCACGGCTAAAGCCAGGCCCAAGTGCTCGCTCCACAGCTTTCCACAAAACCTAAGCACCAGTGAAATGTTTAAGAAGTATTTTACACCACAAAAGGAAGAAACTTTACGAGCGACTTGCAGAAAAATCGGGAGGAGAACAAAAAAAATCCTCCGTGTGATTATAACAAAGGTAACGATACAAAGAATGTTCAATATACATAATTACCTCTGATCTTTCAGCTTTGAGTGTTTTATATTCTGTGCTTTTACGGTCAAGTCCCTCCCACAAAGCAAATGGTTCAGTACCAGGGGTATAGGCATGTAAAACGTGTTTCCCAGGCGGCGCCAAATCTTTACTTAATACGCTTGGTACAGAGATCAGAACAACATTCTGATCAGCATCAACTCCTCTATCCCACTCATTAACAACTATGTGATGGATTCCCAAGTCTTCGGGTATGCCCTGTAAATAGCATATACATTTAAGAATGAGTGTGACCTTATAATCAACTAACACTATCCTAGATAATCATTAGTATCTGTTAACAGAAGGAAACATTAAGCTTATCTTTCTAATACTCAAAGAGAACCTACAAACTTAGAAAGCCTTTTAAGAAGATAGGATGTGAGCTCACCTCGGCATCAAAACCCAAATGGAGATGCATGAACGATTCACATTGTGCAGTCTTTTCAATCCTCTCCTGGTATGACTTTGGGATGGCTTCCTTAGGTAACAGATTCAAGGTGTCCCACATAGATGCATTGCTAACTACAGCCTTCTTAGCACGTATAAACTGAAGAAAACATGTAGGTCTTTCTGTTACAATAGATAAACTGAGAGAAAGAGAGGGACAAATATAATTTGGTTTTATTTGTCTTAAAATGCTTTCACATCACTTATGAGGACTTACCTGACCACTTCTTAGCTTGACTCCAACCGCTCGACCATTTTCAACAACGATTTGTTCCACATGAGATCCAAGAGAGATCCTACCACCAAATTTTTCCAGTCCCCGCACAAGAGCATCAATTACTGCCCCACTTCCATGAAGAGGGTACTCAAGTGTACAACCTGGTTTATACCATTCTGCAAACATGTACACCTAAAATTGAAATCTAAACATGAGAATACAGGAAATCAAGAAAGACTGATAAGGAACAAAATTTCCAAGTGCACCAATTTGTTTTTCCTCTAAAGACAATCACTAGCATTGAAACGTAGTACATACCATCTCTGCTGAGAGTGCACTATCAGATTTCACCCCAGCTAGTAAGAAACACAAAAGATCAATCCAGTTACGAACAAAAGGATTTTTTAGCTCCAGGGAATCAACGATCTCAGAGAAAGGTCTGAGAAGCTTGGTAGCACCCAAAGCTCCTTGGGGTCCCATTTCGATGAAGGATTTTAAGAGTGAAGGAGCATATCTAGCAGCTGCTGTGGAGAGAACGCCCAAATCACCTCTAATGGATAGAGGTGGTAGCGCCATTGCAGCACCAGATAGAGGTAGCACCGCATCCTGCAACAAATGTGCGTTTCTCATGTTCCTATATACTCATCCTTACATGGGTAAAGGAAACAAAACTAGAATATCAGTAATCACGAGAAATATCTTATATACTCACAAGAAGTTTTCTCCATTCTTTCACGGCGTCCAAGCTTACATGCTTTTCAAGGTCCTGAAGAAACATGAAACCAAAATAACTGAATTGCGAACTTTGAGATGGGTGCCTAACCATAAAAACAAATTCAAGGTCACTAAAAGAGGAACAGTAAATACCATAGCAAACATGATAGATTTATAGTGAGTAGGGACAGTTGTAACCAAATGCGTATATGATAGTTAAGCAACCTTTCTGTTGAAGAAAATGAGTAAGTAAATAAGGAAATCAGAACTCACCTTGAGGAACTCTGTGGGTCCTATGCGAGACAAGAATTCACCTTCAGGTACATAAACCATCCAGGAGTCATAAGCAGCACAAGGAACTGACTCCCCTAAAGCATCCAGAACCTACAACATGACTCCCCTAAAGCATATAAGTAAGCCTCAAATAAACCTTCCTACTAACCTGTCTGCCCAACGCAAATCTTAGCCAAATGAACTTCATCAAAACAAAATTCATTCCATATAGACAAAGACTATAGTACAAGTAATCATTGCCCAGAAAACTTTATGATTGGAGGGATCAGCATTCCTAATGACATACTATGTTTTAATTGGATTATAGTAATGAAAGAGAAACAGAAGAGAATGAGCATATACTTGAGCAAGAGGATTGGCTTGAGGACCTCTGGATTGAAAACCGGAGAAAAGAGAAGGTCCGGAATCAAATTTGTAACCTTTGATGTCAAAAGAATGAGCAGCACCTCCTGGGACATCATGACTTTCCAATACAATAACATCTTGTTTGTATCTTGCAAGGAGACTTCCACAACACAATCCACCAATACCACTTCCAATCACTACAACATCTGCTTCAAGCTTACCTGCACATCAATCATTCTATGCACCTCACAAAACCCTCCTACTAATTTTAAAGGGAAACCTAGATTTAAACTTGGAGTTTGAAATTTTTCATACCTGGAAAAGAGTTGTTCTTATTTGACGATGATGATGATGATGAAGGAGGAGGAGAGCCATAGGAGGAGGAGGAGGATTGTTCATTTGAAATTCGCGCCAAGACGGTTCTATTTTTCCGGGGAAATTTGAAATTGAAGGACTGTGAATAGAATTGGGGAGAGTGAGGGAGAATCCCTGACGCCATGATGAGAATGCAAAACCCTAAAAAAAGACTGGATTTTGAGCCAATTAAGAAATGTGTCTGTGTACTGGAGAGAAGCAGTAGTTCAAGTGAGGAGGACTAGGCATTATCATTTTGTTGAGAGAAACTGCTGGCGTGGCTTCTAGTTAGCCACGTCAACTACACCGTTCATTCTTCCGAGCTACAACAACAACAAAATAAAAATAATTATTATAATTATAATTATAACTTTTTTAATAAAATCACGTAAATATAATTATTAATTTGGCATGTTTCAATACATAATTGTTCATTTTCTTTTGGCCGGTAACCTATCAACAAGCTGAGATCCAACACTTTTTTCAATTAAACTTATTTTTAAGTTAAAATGAAAAAATATATTTATTTTAAAAACGGAGATAGTATTACTAACCTGGCTAATTTTTGCCGACCTGTTTTATTCGAGGCCTACTATTTTTTTCCTCCAATCTTGAGCAGGGTATATGGGTGCCTAAATTGTTTTGGAGCAAGCGAGTTTCAAACTCAACTCATTGATATCGTCACCAAAGAAATTTACCATTGTATTACAGTGACATCAGCCTAACCCCAATATTAAAGCACAATCATTTCTGTTTTCATTTCTAACATTAATCTCTTAAACAAAATAAAAAATAAAAACCTAATATCTTTTCTATTTTCATCCAAATCAAATCATAAATCCTATCATTAAAAAACAATTTCATATTTTAACCTATCCTTGTACCATTCTAGGATCGAGTTTAACAAATAAGTTGTTATATATATATATATATATATATATATATATATATATATATATTAGTTTAAAATCGGCTAATATAAACCTTATATACATGAAAGTGGGCAAATATAAACTCAAAATAAACTTTATATTTTGGTTTTCAAAAATGACGAAGAACGACCATATCGATAGAGCTTAAGAAATGTCAATTTCTTCTGTAGGGTTTTCAAGTTACAATCGGCCATTATGAACATATATATATGCCGGTTATATTTTGTTTTCAAAAATGAAGAACCTCGTTTTCATAATCGGCTGATATGATACCATATACTATGTCGATTGTTAGTATGATTTTGATTTTCGAAAAAATTAAAATCATACTCGATCCGAGAATGTGCATGATTCCAAACTCACTTTCAAAACGAGTAGGAGATCATACTTATGATTTCTTACACATTCTGAAAACGAGTATGCTATCTACATATTCAAACAATCGGTTAATATGGGTATCCATATCCACCGATTCCTAGTGTTCTTCGTGTACGAAAAATATCAACCCAGAATCAGCTTACTTGGGCATGAAGATCCACCGATTCTTGGCTGGTGTTCTTATAAAAAAAGTCTATACTTTTCCATGTTTTGACAATCAATTAGCATTAGTTAATTTCACAGTTAACAAGATTAAAAATCTAACCCTGTTATAACTTTTAGTCGGAGGCCTCAAATAATTTGAGTAGGACTCGTAATATTGGGGTCGCAAAATGGGAACTTTGAGGGCGACAAGAAAACAAAATAAGGTCATTCAATACTAAACTCAATAACCCCTTATCAAAAATAATAATAATGACTAAACTGCACTCTATTAGTTTGTGTTAATGGATTTAAATAGCTATACTAATTAAGAAGGCACAATTGGGGGATATTCCAACAAATTGGGGGATAATCAAAAAAAAAAATACTAATAATAATTATGAAGTAATTTAAGAGCCCCTTATCCAAGTATCCCCAAGTGGCAGTGGGAAGTGTTACCCGACAATACCGACTAACATAGTCGGTATTGGTTTCATCAACAAAACAATACCGACTATAACAATCGGTATTGCATTCATGTGTGATAACAATGCCGACTGAAATATGAGTGAAAAAATAATCAATCCGATCGGATTATTGTGAAGAGTGAAAAAATAATCATTCACGTCAACGATTAAATACTTCCTCGAGAGACAAACTAAACCAAATGTCGATTGTCTGATGTATTCAAGTGTCTTAGTAGTTTTACTGAGAGAATTTCTTCTCCATTGTGGAACAATTTTAGGAGACGCAATAAAGAATCGACATTTGCTTCATTGTCGGCGTCATTGTTCATTGGACACGACATATTTGATAATAGTAAAGAGATTATTGTTAAAACAATTAAGAATTAGAGCATCATCTTTGAAGAATTACAGAAAGGTTTATAGTTTCGAACCTTATTTCGATATGAAAAACCAACCCTTTACTGATAGAATTCGAATTAATCGTTCCAATCCTATTGGTTCAATTTGTGAAAACAAAAGTGAGTTCGGAAACTAGTTTGGGGCATAAACAGCTTGCTTTAGAAAATTCTCCTTTTAATGCTTTTTTGCAATCAGATTTGTTGGAATATAATTCAAACACCGTTTATAATTATTTTTAATTAAATTAGTTAGGATAATCTGATTAAGTCTTATAAGACACGTAAATGGTATTAGGGTCCCGAAGTGTAGTTAACGTGGAGAGTAGTTAGGATTGTAGTGTTGAACGTGTAAGTGGAATAATTCCTATTAATTAGGAGTTTAGTGTTTTGTAAAATAGTGGTTAAAATTTAGGAAGTTAATGTGAGCGATTTGGTGTTTCTGTTTTGTTTAAGCTTATTTAAGGAAGATTTTTATCAATGAGAAAGTGTATCAGAGTGTTAAGCAATGTAGTCATATCTTTCCAAATATTTTGTTCTTTGAAAATTCTACTTTGGCATCAAGAGCCAGGTGATCCTCGGGCAATGGGGAAGAAAAAATTTGTTTTCTGAGTTATAAATTATTTTGGAAATTTTGTTTTTTGATTTATTTGATGTTTTTTTTCTATATGAGTGAAGAAGAAAATATGAGAAGGAAATTGTTATGATGAAAAAAAAATTGTTGAAGAAAAAAAAATGATTTTGATGATGGAAATTTGTTATGGAGAAAATGATGAAGATTTGTGCAAAGTATGCAGAGGGATTCGAGAATTAGAATTTTGTTCAATAAATGGCAGAGTTTTCTTTTATCTTGCAGGTGTTTGATATTCTGCTTGAAAGAAAAAGTATATGAAGGTGCAAATATATATTTAATTTGCATAATATGTTGGTTAATTGAAATGATGTGTTGAGCATGTTGATCGGCTCGTGACGACGATGATCTTGATGATGATGATGGCGAAAGCAACTCAAAGATGTTGTTGATTTATGATTATGCAATGATGAAGACAATAATATGTGACCAAGGTGTTTGAATTAAGGGAAGATGTTGGAATATAATTCAAACACAGTTTATAATTAGTTTTAATTAAATTAGTTAGGATGATTTGATTAAGTCTTATAAGACACGGAAATGGTATTAGAGTCCCGAAGTGTAGTTAACGTGGAGAGTAATTAGGATTGTAGTGTTGAACGTGGCATAATTCATATTAATTAGGAGTTTAGTGTTTTGTAAAATAGTGGCTAAAATTTAGGAAGTTAATGTGAGTGAGTTGTTGTTTCTATTTTTTTTTAAAGCCTATTTAAGGCAATTTTTTATCAATGAGAAAGTGTATCAGAGTGGCAATGTAGTCATATCTTTCTAAATATTCTGTTCTCTAAAAATTCTACAAGATTTTCGTTACTGCAATTGATTGAATCTTTCATCAATTTTTCTTTTGATGGAATCACATATATAACTTTTTTCAATTGAAAATGTCAGGGGTGATATACATGATTAATTGAAAACCCTAAACTTTTTTTTTTTTTGGTAATAATAATTTGTGGGTGGAACCATATAGAGATGGATGAATTTAGTTTCAAATCTTAATAGTTTATACAATTATTTCTTGTTGATCATAAAAGGAGATGATTTTCTACATTGAATTTACTCTGTTTTTAATTTAGAAGGCATAATTTGGGATACCAAATTAAAAATTCCCCATTAACCAAAATTCAGCCCATATAACCGTGAGTATCCCCAATTTGTGAGATTATCTCCCAATTGTGCCTTCCTAACTAGATGACCGCTGCCACGGTGGGACGGCCGACCGACCGAAAAATTTGACGAAACCACCACCTTGAATAATAGATATTATTAATCCGTAAAATCAACTCTATGGTTTTTGCTGCCGTGTAATAAAACCATCAAAAACTGTTGTTGTTGTAGAGAAACATGAATGCTTGAACTGTGGCCTCCTACTTCTGCATTCTGACCTTTTCAAACACTGGCTATAACAACCACAGACTCCAGCTTAGCCCTCAAACGTAACCCATCAAGCCCAACTCATAGACCATCGCAGCAGCAGACCCTTGGTTAGAACTGAAACTCTGACAAACCTTCTCACAAACACCTTGTGTGCGCCTTGCTGTTCAGTGAGGAATCACTTTGGTTTGTTCTTCTAATCTAATTTCAGTTTTAAGTCCTTCCCTGCAACACATGACCATTCACACACAACGCATTTAGTAACCTCAATTTACAGCGCTGAAACTCCACCAAATTCCCTTGTTTGCATATAGTGCTTTAATTCTTCTCAGAAACCCACTATTATTGTTGTTGTACTGTAAAAACCGCCACTGCTGCTACTGAATTGTTGTTCCAACTGCTATTGTATGTTGTTAAATCAAAGTAAAAACACCTACATTATATACAGACCCAATGACTCTAATTGATAACCTAATCAAAAACCCCTAATTCTGCTGCATGTTTATGAACACCCAAGGTCTGAAATTTGTGATGAAGAACTGACCTCGCTTGAATTTTTGCTCTTGCTGCTGTATTGATCCATCTCACTGTCTCTATGAACCCTTTTATTTGTAACCGACTGAATCGATGAACCCCCATAACTGCCTCTGTTGAACTGATGTCGCTCTTTCACCCTACCAAAATCAAATTCAATCTTCAATCAATTATGAAATTGAGGAATCAACTGAAATTCAAATTTGAGAGTTTGAATACAAAAACCAAATCAAACCAAAATTTCTTACCAATCGATTGGAGATGAATCTTCTGATGATGGTGGAGAAATTAGGGCACTGGAATGAACTTGAATGAGGAATAACAAACCTAAATCTTCTTATAACGGTGGAAAACGATGGACACGATGATGATTGGTGGAGAATCTGGTACCGGTGTTGATGGTGATGGAGGTGGAGGTGATGGTGGTGGACTGAATTTTCTGAGAAGAAGATGGTAGTTTCTGGTTCTGTGAACCGAAATCCAAAGAAGAAAAAAAAAAACAACTACAATTTGGGAGGTGGTCGGGTTTAATTCCGTGACCTCAACCTCGATTTTTACTAAAACACCCTTAACAATTGAAAGATTTCCAACCTCCGTGTCCTTTTCTCTGTCCGCTAATTTATGCGATTACCCTTCATTTTATATTGTATTTACGGTAGTTTCAGTGAGAAATGAAAACCTGGAGGGTTACTTTAGTCGTTTCATTGTTGATTGAATTTTTTTTGGGACACCAAATCCAATCTTTTTGTGCCAAATTGGAAAAAAAAGTCATGTCCCACATTGACACAAAGTCACCATATATAGAGTCTTCCCTCGCTTCGCTGGGTCGGCCTAATTAAGTGTCAGTGGTTAAATTAGATTAATAAATTAGTTTATAATTAGTGTTTGAAAATCAAATAAAACTTGAAGTATTTTTTCTTGAAATTTCATAATTACATACGACTAGGACTCAAGAGTAGCCTAGTCGTAAAGTCCAATTTACGTCTGGGTCTTTATCGTATTCCGGTTGTAAATGAAAATTTTAAGAGTCAATACTAGGAGTTTATTTTTTCCATTTGGTAATGAAATATTAAAACTAATGAACGGCTGAAAATTATTCATTTTCCGCCCGTAATTGTATAATTATCTAACCTACGGCTGGGAGTTCATTCTGAAATTGAAACTTGAAATTCAATTTCAAACAATTTAACATATTTAAGCAATTAAAAGCAAGAAAAAATTGCGAGTTGTTCGATTCTTAACTAATAGAAGTTATTTTGGTTTGACGATGAATCATATTTAAGACGCTTGAATCCTAATACAACCCTCAAAAAAAAGATGTAGCCCCAATAATATGTTTCGTTGTTGTCCACTTGTTCCCACATCATATGAGTGCAGCATTGGTCCATATCGTATACTTAATATTAAATCAGGATATTGTCATGTACAAAGCGCTTCAAAGTGTTAGAGCACTGCTCGGTCGAACTCGCAAGCGTTGCTATCTCAAGCTTGTTTGTCAAGTTTAGTTGCCAAAACTATAAGTCTTGATTTCTAGTCTACTTATAGCTAAGTCTCGGATTAGGATAGAAAGTGTAAATGAGATTTAGACTTCACGGCGTTCATCGATTGAAGATGAAGAACTACTAAGGGGATCTTGTGGAACTTCATCAACAAAAGGTATGTGGAGACTTGAACTCATCTATCACTCAAAAGTCTATCTACTTTATCTCCTATTTGAGAAAAAAGTTGTTTAGCTATATAGACTTCGATTATACACATTTGATATATCGAGCTAAGTTTAACTCGCTTACATATTTATCGAAATATGTGTTGGTAAGCTTTCGCTTTAACCAAGTTCATCTTATATTTTTGACGAAAGTCAAAAGATAATCATTTGAAAATCGTCTGGTAACATCTTACATGATTTGTGTGAGACAGTCATATGATGTAGACTCGGAATGTTTCGTATTGATCATTCGATCACTTGAAAATTGCTTTGAAGATAATAGTTTGTGTGAGACAGCTATTCCCGTCTTCTAAGATTGTTTTAATGATTGAACTGGGTGTTTAGAACAAATAACCATGATTGGATATAGCACGGTATGCGTACTTGTATGTTAACTGTTGCAAGTTATTCCAAGTCCGGGAACCATAGTATGCATACCCGTATGCGTACTGGTTGGTTAGTTGAAAGTCTGGGAACTTAGTATGCATACCCGTATGCCTACTGGCGTAAATTCAAGTTCCGGAATTTAACTGAGTTTGGAAGGTATGCGTACCCATTCGCATACTGGCGAACCCAAACCAAGTCCGGCCACTTAGGTATGCGTACCCGTTCACATACTTGAGTAGGTTATATTCTAAAATCAGTTTGTTCATGAACTAATACATTTATATAATAAAGAATGAAATCTTTTGCAAACCGTGGCTATAATGTTCATGAATTGATTCGAGTGAATCAAAATCGATTTTGCTTCAATTGTGTCTTGTATACTTCTATGAGAATATAAACAATTGAACAACTCTAGAACTAGTTTCATTTGAGTCATTTGAACTAGTTGTGGTTAAGATGAACAAGGTTGATATGAAAGTGTTCATATGGCTAACTTCAGTTAATTATTGTTGAGCCAACAAGGTGTACACGTTTAGGTACGGGTACCCGTATCTAAATGAAGTCACTTTTCATTTGTGTGTAACAAGCTAAGTTCGATCTAACGGTTGAAAGATATTAGCTTGAGTCTAATTAGGTTTTCATCTAACAATGAATATTGAATGCTTTGGTTACCAAGGTAACATTGATTGCAAACCCTGATTTGAAGACTATATAAGGGAGAACTCTAGCAACTGGGAAACCTAATCCCCACACCTCATGTGTGATACTAATTGTGACTAGAGTCGATTTTCCTTTAACTTAGGTTTTTCCAAAACCATTATAGGTTAACGAATTAAAGATTTCATTGGGATTGTGAAGCCAGACCCAACTATTTTCTCTGTAGTTGCGCGTTTTTATATTGCTGTATACTATCGTATTGAGTACTATCTTCTCTAAGATTTGCTCGATATTTATTCTCCGATAGGAAAGATAAAAAGTAGTCACAAACATCTTCGTCTCATCGTTTGTGCTTGCACAATATCTTGTTTCGCTACCATGCGATTAAGATTATTGTGAGGTGATTGATATTACTAGGTTGTTCTTCGGGAATATCAGTCCGGTGTATCAATTGGTTCCTGTTCACCTTGATTTATCAAAAGGCGGAACAAAACTCATAGGTATTTTTGTGGGAGACAGATTTATCTATTCAATAGACTTTTCTGTGTGAGACAAATTGGTTTATCAAGTCTTCGACTTTGGGTCGTAGCAACTCTTAGTTGTGGGTGAGATCAGCTAAGGGAATCAAGTGCGTAGAGTCCTGATGGGATTCAGAGGCGTAAGGAACGCGACTGTACCTTGATCAGTGTGAGATTGGTTAGGGCTCAACTACATTCCAGTCTGAAGTTAACTTGTAGTAGGCTAGTGTCTGTAGCGTCTTAATACAGTGTGGTGTTCAAATCTGGACTAGGTCCCGGGGTTTTTCTGCATTTGCGGTTTCCTCGTTAACAAAATTTCTGGTGTCTGTGTTATTTCTTTCCCGCATTATATTTATTTATATAATTGAAATATCACAGGTTGTGCGTAGTTCAATCAACTAGATAATCCAACCTTTGGTTGTTGATATAAATTGATTGACACTTGTATATAGGTCTTTGGTACCATTCAAGTTGTTTCACATAATAATCAGGCTCGCGTATTTCTATATGTTTGATTTGCTGATTACATTGTGAAACATAGATACAACTCTTGGATATATTTCTATTGATTGAGTCTGACTGTCTAGTTGATTCTCTTGGAATTATATTGGAGTTTGTCCATACAGATTGCCTAAACGAAATATTGGGTGAGGTTGTTAGGCCCCCACTTTTTCACAAAGAAATTATTTTTGTCATCATCTTATGACATTAGTAAGGTTGAGTGATGTAATTTTAAAGTGGTAAGTAAGGTTGTCGTTCACTCGGACTT
>JAJJMB010012966.1:1725236-1891467 GCA_023531105.1 Papaver atlanticum
AGAAAACTAGAAAAATCAAAATAATGTTTTGGTCAAGATTATAAAAAAGCACTGAGACTCAGGATTCCACCAAATTCCATTCATGTGATTCAAATAATAATTCCAATCAATTATAGCTCAAATATTAAAAATATGGACTCTTATTCTTTGCCAAAAGTAGATTTTTGAAAAGCAATAACTGTAAATCAAAAGCATGATGTATCAAAAATACATTGACCAAGCATACATCATCAAACAATATCACACCCATTCAATAAAAATCATAAATCAATTAAAAATCAATGCAAATAGTCATAAAAGAATTATTAGAATTACCACATGCGTGAAATAGGGCTTCCTCCGTCATCCCAGTGTTGGGGTTTAGCTCCTCATATTAGAAATATGCTCAAAAGTTGATTTCATTGATCAAATAAGGTGTTTTTATTAAAAAGGACGAGTTGTAGTTACAAAAAGCTTTTTGTAAGGAAAGTAATGGTCGCTGAAGGTTTAAAGCGATTACAGTCAGAAACGATAACAGCTTTCTGTAGTTGAATATAAGACTGCTTCTGCGACGGTTCGGTGTGGGTCGAAGTTCTTCGTGTTCTTCAGCAGCAGCGGCAGCAGCAGGTTTTCTTCAACTTTGATTTCTCGGCTATGTGGTGTTCTAAACTTCCCCTAACTTTCGACACCTCTTCTATATGACCCAACCCACCTATTTATATTAAAAAAACCAATTAAATCTCTCCAAAATCTTCCAAAATCTCTTCCTTTCTCTTCACGGCAAAGTTGCGGCAATTTCTTGTTTTAGGATTTCCACGCGTATCTGAGCTTTCCTTTTGATTCTAAAGCTTTGGGAAGAAAATCTTGCCTTTAGTCTCCCTAAAATTCCAAAAGTAATCCATCATTTACCCGTGTAAACTTATCTCTCTGTTTTGCTCTAATTCGATCTCTAGCCAATTTGGGTTCAATACAAAGACTTTACCAGGCCTGTGTAGTCCTAAGGAGTAAACCCAATCAATTTCAACCCTTTAATCTCCATAAAAATCGATCAAAACTCCAACCCTAAAATCTGTTCCGTGAAACAATTTTTTCCCGCCAAATTTTTCTCTTTAAAACGTGAAGAAGTGGAGTCCCCCTATCCAGTCCCGGTCTGTGTTTAGTAGCTGCTTGGAAATGGGTTACCCCTTATCCAAAGTGAGAGTCTGAATAGCAAATGTCCTTCCAGGTGTCTTTAACAACTTTTCGAGCCAATTTCGCCACAAAAGCTTATCTTTCCAAAAACACCTACAAAGGGATAAAATACTAAAATAAGTACAAAAATGGGTACTAACAATATACACAATAGAGATGAAAATAGACACATAAATGCGTCTATCAAAGATTGAAACTTTAAAAAATAATTAGTAAGGTTGAGACATTATCAACTACTGGAAAACGGTTTTAAAAATAATTATATTCTCAACATATTTTTCATTTATAGTTACTTGTACATCAAAGATCGAAACTTTAAAACGCTTTATTTAATTCAATGGATATTTATATGCATGCATGTAGCCACTCAATAATCAACCATGAATCTTCAATTCACTATTTAATATATGATTAGATCCTCAAATCTAGAAAACAGCTCGCTACGCAATCACGATTTCACAACTTTCTCTTTCTCTATAACTTATAGTAAATTGATCAAAGGAAACATCAATTAAACAATTTTCTTATCTTTTTTTAACATACTATCCAAGTCAGCAAAATTGTTATTCACAGTTACGAAAAATCCATTACCAACTCTTTTTTGTAGATAAGATATTTGAAATTTAATGTTTCTAACCAATTTTTATTGAATATGGCTCTCGGTTCTTAAATATTACATTACATCTATGCTTCCATATAACCCAAGATATTATCGTTGTTTTTTCTGTCACAGACTCATCATGACACCGATTTTTTTTTTTTGAAGCCAACCATGTATATAATACAGGTTAAAAAATTTAATTAAAAGGCAAAATTAACCCAAGGGAAAACCACAAAACAACTCAGAAAGGGCGTTTAACAAAAAAGTGAATTGACTCTTCAACACGGTTGTTATACCACAAACAACACCAATGTGATGTTTTATGTGAAAACCTAGCAATTTTACTATTTAAGTGAGAAAGCATTAGAAAAAAGCTTCCATAAGAAGAGTTGAACTCTAGGTTGACACTTCATGTTTCATATATTTTTCCAAATTGGACTAGAATCACCCAACTCAATAGTCAAAGCCCTGTAAATAAATTTCATCGTGTATATTCTATTTTTAGTATGTAGTCACTTAAGTTCATCTACCTTTGCAGAAGGAAATTGAAGATTAGGATTTTTAGCAATAATTGCATCATCAAAGTAGGAACTTAAAACTTTTATATTCTATTATCCACCAACAATAATAAGTTTTGCAACTTTAATAGGGGTTTCTTCCTTAATAACAGTCGAATGAATTGGAAAATTAATTAATATTTGGCATCTACTTTTCAGACCAAATGTCAAGATAAGAATTGAAAATTGACCTCAGGACCAATCCTAAGTTTATGACTGATCCCTGGTAAGGACCGATCCCAAGTGATCAGGACCGATCCTAAGCCAGGATCAAATCAGTTCGTGAACTGTCCAGACAGTTTGTGAACTATAAATATATGTCTCCTAACTTAGAGTTTTCTACGTTGACAAGTTTACGAATTGTGAAAAACTGTTTGTGTACTGAAAATAAAATGTATACACGTGAAACATAAAAAAATCAACCAGTTCGCGGATTGAGCAAATCAGTTCATGAACGTTAAAATAAATAATATATAGTATTATCTCAAAATCGACCAATCGCTAACTGAGCAAATCAGTTCGCGTATGCGAGTTAATTGAGATATTAAAAGTAAGTTTTTATATTTACAAGTTCAAGTTCATGAACTGGTAAAACAGTTTTTGTACTTTAAGAACTAACTTGACTACACCTTATAGCTTACAATGTTCATCATTATACTAAAAAAGATACCACGTTTATTGAATATCTAAAGTTATTAGCTACTATTAGTTTCCATTGTGGGTAGTAATTAATAGTGCTACCAAAAGTTACCCAGACTTTGTTTTAGTCAATTGAGGTTGCGTAATTCTAGGGTTTGATAAATATGTACCCATCATCTAAAATCCTAGACTCTTCTGGGAAATGATTGGTCCACAGCTGAACGCCATTGGCCAATAAAATACGACACGACTTGGAAGAATTTTTGGGTGATATTTATTGGAGATATCTAGCATTTTCGGGTTCAGACATAGTATTATGCATAAGTAGAATTTAATAATGTATCAACAACTATTTCATCAACCAATCAATAACATACACATTTTGATTCTAACTTCAAAAGCATCTCAACTTTTTTTCTTATTTTCTCTGTTCAAACTTCAAATCTTCAACATCTTTTCGATATAACTCCAATTTACACCGCAATGGTTTACAATGCAGGTTAGTCCTTCTTTTTTAGGGTAAATGCAACCATTAACATTTTCAATAATGTTTGTTTTGTTTATTATTTTCCTTTTTGAAGCATATTGTTTTGTATATTGTTGCACCTTCCCTAATGGATTATGTTTAGCCGTACCTGTTTAACTTATCTAGTATAATTTGAAAATTTAATATAATGCATAGAGATCGGAGAAGCCAAATTATCTCTCTCATGTCTTGCTTTCAGGGGCGGAATTACATAATAACTACCCCTGGCTTAAGGCACCCCTGGAAGTTTTTTTTTTTGTATTTACATAGTTAGTAAAACATAACCTTTTTGGTTCAAGCCCATGTACTTCTATAGCGAAGCCAGGGTAAAAATAAAGAGTCAAGCTAGGGTAATTGGAATCAAGAGCCAAGCCAGCAGCCGAGAGGGATAAAAAGAGGAAAAGAAGAAGACCCTAGGTAACAGACTAGCTAACAGGTAAGATTACTCAATTGGTTTGATGTGATCTAATAGATTACAGATGAAACATTTATCAACTTACTTGATAGGATTTAAAAAAAATAAAAAATCCTTTGATGTTATAAGTGAATGTGAATCGGTGATTATCAAATTAGGCAACTTAGTTGACATGATTCATGGGAATTGAATGTTTATGGTGTTAGTCCTGATTGACTGTGATTGATTTTTTGGCTGAGAATTTTTGATTTTTTTTTTGGTTTGTAAGTATCCACAACAACACTTTGATTCTTGTGAATTATGATGTGAATACCCTACTCTATTTTTCATAAAGGTTCAGTTGCTCGGCTCCATGTTTGGGACCTGATTACACGCATAAATGGAAAATATTGTGTGCTAGCTTCTTGCTACTTTGTATAGGTCAGCGTTGGCTTATGTATGACAAGTAGCAATTTAGAGGATAGTAATGTTCACATTTTTATCATATATCTATTATTGAATCAACTAAAATTTACAGGTTGATAGGATATGATGCCGACTCACCGTCCACCATTGAGACTCAAACGAGGAAGATTTAAAGAGTTTAACCACCCTATACCTAAAGAAGTTGAATAAGAAACGTATGCTGGTAACATTGAGCTCGATGAAGTTATCCAGAGAGTTGAACCTGAAGATTTGCTCACCTAAATAACTCAATTAGAAGAAGTCATACCTCCAGGAATGGAAGTTACTCATTAGAAAGTGATTTGGGACTACGCATTCCAATAATGCAACATCCAATGATTGTGTCAGAAGCTAGTAGTTTCTGGAAGTTCAGAAACTCTGCAATTGTCATCGAATAGGTAATCCTCTTTTATTTTTTTGCACTGCAAAAGTTTTTTTTTTACATGCATAATTTTTAACCAAGCCACCCTAGTCTTCAATCCTGGTTCCGCCTCTGCTCACGTCTATTTTATCTTTATAGAATTAAAATCTTTTCACGAATAACTAATCATAAGATTTTTTCAACGAACCATTTTTTCTCTTAGAGAATGTGACTTTTCTATTTATTTTATTGTGTATCCTCTCCCACTTTACTGATGGATTAACTCAAAGATTAAAATCCCTTATATATGTTCACCATACTTCTTCTCTTTCACTAAAAGTTAATTTTTTTTGATCCATTGTCAAAAAGTCTCCCTGTCCCTAACCTAATCTTTTTCCTTATAGAGGTAAATTAGAAAATTTCCATTACTCTAATGCGCATAGCTTAATATGTAGGATTCCTTGAAGTTGATATCGTATGTGTTAATATAGTGTTGTATCTCGCTTTTGCTCTTAATCGGTTGCCATGTGTTGAAGTAATTTATCGTACTCGCAATTTCTTTGAACTTTGGTTATTTTCAGATATATTTTCGAAGCCAAAATAAAAGCAGAGAACCTTTGTTATATGTCCCTATTATCTTATACAATATAAATCTTTTACAATTTCATGTTTTTCATATGTGATTCATATGATAATTTTTATATATTTAAAAATATAAAGTTTTGCAAGATAGAATTGTCGTTGAAACTTGGATCAAGCATATGAAATGAAAGAAGATAAAGGGTAAGAGAAGTCTCATGTTTTATCACAAATTCAAAAAGTATCCACCAAGGGATCCTAAATCCATGATAAGAAAATATAATCTTTTGATGATTTGATTAAGAGTATTGATTATTTTTTTGGTAATTTGGAATGGGGGTGGTGGGGTGGGTGGGTGGGGGTTCCTATGGGCTACGATCTTAATCTAATTTTACTTGGGTGAGGCGCCAAGGGGCTACCATGTCATGTCAATTTGTTTTGTATGGTTAGTATAATAACCTAATTTTACGCATGTGAGGCGCCAACGTTGACCGCCCTCATCATCACAGCTAATGGAATAAATTTAGAATCTTATCCATGGTCATTTCCTGGATTACCATTTATTGTATGAGTAGGAATCGTGTCATAGTTTACTAATATAAGTAGGACATCTGACGGATTGTGTCCTAATTTACTAATATAAGTTTTCGTTTTCCAAATTCTAGTTCGTTTCTTAATTTGAAATTTCCTTTTCCTAGTTTAGATGATTTCCTTTTTCTTGTCCAAATAATATTTAAAATTATTGAAGTCTATTTAATAAGGCGTAACGTTGTAGTGAAACACAATTCTATAACCAATATTATTACTTGATTAATGTCAAAGTTATTTTCTTAGTTATTATCTTTATTTTGTTATTGTTTCTTTTTTATGGAAGAGACAATACCTCAAAATTTCATTAATATGAAATTTGGATTACATTATAATCAATTATATATATCTGTTAAACAAGTACTAAATTTACAAATTTTGAAACTTAAAGAAAACAAAAGAAAAATTGTACTAAAATTTTACACTATATTAAAACAATTGACATCCTTCTAATAGTTTCAAACCATTTTGTATCTTGATCATCAACATCATATATGTTAGAGGCTTCCATGGAGAGGAAGTAATATCCCCAAATTGATATCTTTACGATCGATCTCCTTTGCAAAAGTAGATCGCCTTTTTCGAATATGTGCTTAACAATAATGAAACACTATCTATAAACTACCTTTTTCGAATATGTCCTCATAGCCTTTGTTTCACTTTGGCAGTAATTTGATTATAATCGATCCTTCAATTACTAGTGGAAGCTTTACATCCTTCAACACCACCAAAAGCCAAATTAATCAACAAAAAGAAAAGAAAAAACAACAATTCTGTAAAACACATGGATTGAACAGAAAGTGTTAGGAATTACCGTACCAAAACCAAAATCTCTAGATTTGTCTAGCCCTATATCAACAGACCTCAGGTGGATTGAAAAAAAAAAAGCTTTCAAGAAATACAAACCCTATATCAGGAAAACCCATATGAAAAATTGACGAATAAAAGAAACCTATTTTGAATATAGAGGTTAGGGTTTCATCCCTTCTTATACTTTAGTTGATGAAATTAGGGTTTCTTATCTTCGTTTTTGTTCTTTCTTCTCACACTCACGATGTTGATATCTTTGTACATCCATTATTGTAGGAGATAAAATGAAGAACAATCAGTAATTCTCACACTCAGTATGCTGATAACCTTCTTTGAACAACTTGATAAACTACACAAACAAAACAATATGAGAAATTTGTCGAAATCGGTAAGAGACGTGAAAATAATATAGTCAGAGACTAATTAATCCTATCGCTGAAAGAGGGAAAACTAGATGAAGCTCTGCGGAATGATGGAAAACCAGAGAGCTCTGCGTATGAAAAACGATATATAAACTCTACTCTCCGTTGTCTAGGACAATAAAAGGACTTGTGGGTCATTAGAATTTCTTTTTTTAAACCTTCTCGGTAGAGAGTTCCTTAACTCCGAAATATAAATTGGCTCGGTCATAGGGGAGAATTCGTAAAATGGCTCGTCCCCATCTCAACAATTTCTTACATTTATAAACTACATTTAGAGTACAATGAATGTTTAAATTTGGACAAACGAAGATTTACTGAGCACCTCCAGTCACCTTTTCAAAATCATATTTTCACATAAAACAAAAATAGTTAAAATACAACGATCATTTACCAAAGTCTTGTGGAGGCAAGCGCTACATTGCACATGCTAGCAGCTTTTAAGAACAAAACGACAGGTACATCAGGTGTTCATATAATACATTACATCCTAAAACATATATAGAAATATATGACAGACATTTTTTGTAAAGGATTTTTTTTTTATCAATTAAAAAAAATACATTAGACTGAAAAACAAATAGTGGTACAAAAACAACACCTAAAATAGAAAACAAATAAGACAAATAACAAGAAAACAACGAAGCTATAGTAAAATCTTGGTGGTTTAAGATACAAGTTCAAGTATTCCTTACTTTCTGATACGAGACGTCCAAGAAACCTTCAAAAGCCAAAGCTTAAGAATAGTAGATTGAAGACTGTAAATGAGTATTGTTGATTGAAAAATCATTAAATGAAGAATTTGAAGAAAAAAATTAACAAAATGGCAGGCGTATATCGCGCATGTGTCTAGACTAGTGTAGATAACATGAACTGGAGTTTTTAAAGTTTAGATTGCCTAGTGCAATAAAGGCAACAATGACCCAACTAGTAGTAACAGTATCCAAAATGTAACCAAAGTGTCTCAAGTGGTAACCGAAGTGTGTCAAGTAGCGGTGGTAGTCTGAATCGGTCTTTAGGTGTCTGTAACGGAAAGTATCAGGCTGACTCGGTGTTGGAGATGTGGTAACAGTTGAAGCAGTATATGAGCTGTATGATGATATTGATTGAGTTGGAGTTGCTGCAGTCTTTGTTTCCATTACTAACCCTAAAACAAGTAAAACTGAAACAAGAGACTTTGTTATAATATTAGTACAAACTAAATTTAAAACAAGGGATAATGATATCCTCTCAACAAAACAAACCGGAAACAAAGAAAATCCAGAACTTTTTCTTGTAGCTGAAGCCGATATTGTTGTTGTAACTTTTTTTTTCTCAATGATTTAAACTAAAGATGATTTGCTTTGTTTGTTTCTCCGCCAAACCAAATCCATGAGGCAAACAATATACAAAATACAAAAACAACCCACAACGTTACAAATATAAGTAAAATCTCAAGTTTTTGAAAAAATGCAGACTGTAAACTATCTTCCACTGAAAACAATGAGCTCGTCGGGGAAGACGACAGAACTTATGAAACTATCGGAGAAATCATTGGAGTTACTGGAACTGTTGGAGAGATTCATCACTAAACTTGGGGTCTACTAACAGTTAGTGACCCAAACATAAGCAAATCATTACAAAAGAGATAACAAGACCCAACATCAAAAGAAATAATACAGTCAAAAAATTCCATAAACTAGACCTAATAGCTGAAACATTACGAGAGTTAAGAAGAATTCGGTCTGTTATACATCCTAATACATGAGAGGAAAATAAAACAAAGGCATGTAAAATTAAAAACAAAATCAGGTGACCACCAAACACAAAGAGAAAACCAGATCTAGCTTGTTTTAATGGAGCTGGTGAAAGAAATAAAGATGTTGTTAATGATTGGATTTGATCATATATCGGAACAGATGATGACGATGAGCTCACACAAATCAAACTTACACTGAGAAACCATTGATCCATCAAGATGAAACCCCAAAAACAACAAGAACACACCATAAAAGGATCTAAACCGCAAATAAAAAATATATTAAAGGAAAAAAATCTAAAGATAAACAAGGTGAAATGGTTTTTAGGGTGTTGATTGATCTTCTCTGATCGACTCCTAAGAAGCCGATCTGAAAAGTTAAATTTCAGGTAAAGAAAATTTTCATAGCTCTGGGTATTTTCTTTGGAGAGAGAAACTTTTTGTTATCTATTTGAGTTTTTTCTTTTTTTACACTCTTCTAGCGAATATGCCCTTGATCAGCTTAATTTGAAAAATTGACAGCATTTATTTTATTGAATTGTTCTGATTTGATCAAATTAATCTATCCTATTAGTTTTTGGCGTGTTTTTGTCATGTGAAAACAATTAAGCAATTGAAATAGAAAATGATATGCATATGAGAATGAGACAATTGTGATCATATTGATTATATTTAGAAGGGTATATGTGAAAATCACTCTTTCTAGGAACAATAAAATCTGATTCCTAAAATATTTTAGCTATCCAACAAGAATTACAATATCCAATACCCGATAATATTATTTTATCTTACCTTAATATGCATCATGTCCGCAAATCAGACCCAGTATCCAGGAATGTTAGTCGATCGCGGTGAGTAGAGCCCCATGAGAAGGACTTTTTTTTTTTAAAAGAAATATAAAGCTTTATTAAAACAGAACATCAGATACGAACAAAACACCTGAGACACACAACTAAAACAAACTAAGACCAAATTTACAATAAGATTCTCTCCAACTACCACAACAAACCCTTAACAGAATTCATTTCCTCCTCTAATTACCCTATCAAACTTATCTTTATGAATTAAAGGTATGATAACCATATGAGGATCAATAAAATGTTTCTAAAATTCATTTATTCTAGCATATTTATCCAGGGCATTAGCTACCCTGTTACAGATTCTTGGACTAAACTGGACCTCAACTTCATTTAGACTAATAATTAAACTCAAACACTCCTCCAAAAGATACTTATCTTCCCACCTAATATTCTCCAGTTGATGCAAGCGCAAAGCCTCCATTATAGTTCTATTATCACCTTCAAGAATTACTTTACTGATTTGCTGATTCTCAACCCAATGAGCATCCATGAGCAAGGCTAGAGATTCAGCTTGATATATATCCCTTGCTTTCAGTGACCAGGCCATGGCTTCAAGAAAGTCTCCTGAGTGATTACGAACAACAATGGAAGCACCATCTTTGTTAGCTTTAGGAATAATGGAAGCATCAACATTAATCTTTAACCATATAAAAGAGGAGGATGCCAGTAGTGTTTAGTGCATATACTAGAATCTGGAGAATGAGCAGATAAATGATTATCATGAGAATGAATACAAATGTTTTTATCATGATATTATGAGAATGAATGCAAATATTATAGTCATGGAAAAACCTATAAACTTGTTGAACAACATCCCTAGGCGATTGAAGTTTCCCATCAAAGAGTTTCAAACATCTGCTCTTCCAAATAAGCCACATTGTTGTCACAGCTAAATTAAGCATCTCTCGTCTAGCCTTTGACACAACATTATCTCTATGAGACCAAGACATAATCCAATCTTGAATGCCATTAAATCCGAGGGATTCATGTATAATTGTATTTGATACACCAAACCATACAACTTGAGCAAATGGGCAGAGAAGTATTAGATGATCTATTGTTTCAATACTGTTATTAAACATCAGACATCGAGGAGTGTCTACTTTAGAAATTATATGAAACCTAGATGCAACCGGTAAGATATTCTTAGCTATTTTCTATGTGAAGAGTTGACATTATAAGGAACTTCCAGAAGTCATATTATAAGACACATCCTTTGTTGCTCAGAAACAACCTGATTAGAATACTGCATGAATATAGTTTGACAAACCAAATTTACCGTGAGCTACTCATTTTTTTTCAAAGACCATCTCAGCCTGTCTTCATCTGGTTGTTGAGGAATACGAATATTTTATATCTTTTAAATCTCTTCACCAGAATAAACCTATTGCAACTTATCTAATTTCCATATTCTATTTTCATGGTCTATAAAATCTGAAACTTGAAGATTAGTCTACTGAGCATTTGACATAGGAAACTGGTACTCTTTAGCAGCAAATTCACCAAACCAGTTACTTTAAAAAACATTAATGCTAGATCCATCACCAACCTCCCATATATGAAATCTTTTAATCTATTTAAAGCCCCTTTGAATCCCACTCCAGATATAAGTGATGAAAAAGCGAGGGTACAACAACCACACCCAATATTTCGTTCGGCAATCTGTATGGACTAACTCCAATATAATTCCAAGAGAATCAACTAGACAGTCAAACTTAATCAAGGAAATATATCCAAGAGTTGTATCTCTATTTCTCAATGTAATCAACAAATCAAACAGATAGAAATCTGTGAGCCTGATTATTATGAGAAACAACTTGAACGGTACCAAAAACCAATGTTCAAGTGTCAATCAATTTCAATCAACAATCAGAGGTCGGATTAACCAATTGATTGAACTACGCATAACCTATGATATTTCAATTATATAAACAAATATAATGCGGAAAAGAAATAACACAAACACTAGAAGTTTTGTTGACGAGGAAACCGCAAATGCAGAAAAACCCCGGGACCTAGTCCAGATTTGAACACCACACTGTATTAAGCCGCTACAGACTCTAGCCTAATAAAAGTTAACTTCGGACTGGAATGTAGTTGAGCCCTAACCAAGTCTCACACCGATTAAGGTACAGTCGCGGTCCTTACGCCTCTGAATCCCACCTGGACTCTACGCACTTGATTTCCTTAGCTGATGTCACCCACAACTAATAGTTGCTATGACCCCAAAGTCGAAGACTTTATGTACAAATTTGTCTCCCACAGAAAAGTCTATTTTGATAGATAAATCTGTCTCCCACGAAAATACCTACGAAGTTTTTGTTCCGTCTTTTGATAAATCAAGGTGAACAGGAACCAGTTGATAATTCGGTCTTATATTCCCGAAGAACAACCTAGAAATATCAATCACTTCACAATAACTTAACTATATGGTAGTGGAACAAGTTATTATGGAATCACAAAGAATGAGACGAAGAGCTTTGTGATTACTTTTTATATCTTACCTATCAGAGATAAATATCGAGAAAATCTTAGAGAAGATAATACTCAATATGATAGAACAAGTAAGATCCGAACACGCAACTACAAAGAAAATAGTTGGGTCTGGCTTCAGAATCCCAATGAAGTCTTTAAGTCGTTAACCTATAATGGTTTTAGGAAAAACCTAGGTTAAAAGAGAAACGACTCTAGTCGCAACTAGTATCACACCAGAGGTGTGGGGATTAGGTTTTCCAGCTGCTAGAGTTCTCCCTTATATAGTCTTTCAAATCAGGGTTTGCATTCTAAGTTAGCTTACTAACAAAGCAATCAATATTCACCGTTAGATGAAAACCTGATTTAAGATTCAAGCTAAGTTTGCTTAAAACCAAAGAAATATTTCTCCACTGTTAGATGGTCTTAGCTTGTTACACACAAATTAAATATACCTTTATTTAGATATGGGTAGCCGTACCTAAACGTGTATATTGAGTTGGCTCAACAATAGTTAACCGAAATTAGCCATATGAATACTTTTTTATTACCCACATTCATCTTAACACTTCTAGATCAAATGAATCTAATTGTGTTACTCATAGAGTTGTTCAATTGTTTATATTCTCATAGAAGTATACAAAACACAACTGAAGCAAAATCGGATTTGATTCAAAAGAATCAATTCATGAACATTTAGCCATGATTTGCAAAGATTGCATTCCTTAATATATAAATGTATTTGTTCATTAGTATGAAATCATACTTAACCGATTTTAGAACTTAACCACCTAAGTTTGCAAACGGGTATGCAAACTTAAGTTCCAGACTTTGGTCATGTCCGACAGTTTGAGAACGGGTACGCATACCGTCGTCCCTGACCCAACTCAGGTGAAACCATTCGCAAACGGGTATGCAAACTTGGTTCCCGGACTTTAACAGTTAAAACCGTTCACATACTGGTACGCAAACTTGTTTCCCTGACCTGAATCATACTACAACAGTTTGCATACTGGTATGCATACTGTGTTGTATCCAGACAATGGTTAATTGTTCTAAACTCCCATTTCAATCATTGAAACATCCTTAGAAGACGACAATAGCTGTCTCACACATACTATTAGCTTATAAACAATTTTCAAGTGATCGAATGATCAATACGAAACATTCCGAGTCTACATCAAATGACTATCTCACACAAATCATGTAAGATGTTTCAAGGCAATTTGCACATGATCATCTTTTGACTTATTATTTAGTTTCCAACAATTAAATTATTTCCAACTAAACTAGTCAAGAATAATGATAAACGTAGCTAAAGCAAAAAGCTTTCCAACACATATTTCGACAAAGATATAAGCGAGTTAAACTCAGCTCGAAATATCAAATGTGTACAATGTAAAAGTCTATATATCTATATGACTTAGTCTCAATAGAGATAGAATAGAATAGACTTCTGAGTGATAGATAAGTTTTAGTCTCCATATACCTTTTGTTGATGAAGTTCCTCCAAGCTCTCCTCAGTAGATCTTTGTCTTCAATCGATGAACGCTGTGAACTTTAAATCTCAACTACACATTCTATCCTAATCCGAGACATAGCTATAAGTAGACTAGAAATCAAGACTTATAGTTTTGATCACCTAAACTTGACAAACAAGCTTGAGATAGCAACGCTTGCGAGTTCGACCGAGCAGTGCTCTAACAAGTTCCTTTTTTCTTTAATTCTCTAGTTAGAGGATCAACATTTCTGAAGTAACGAGCTTGCAATAATTGAGCCCATTTTGCATCTTTCTCCTGAAGCATTCTCCATGCTAATTTTGCTAGTATAGCTTCATTAAAAAAAATCTTATGTTCATAAATCCTAAGCCTCCTAGTCTTTTTGGTTTATTTAACTCTTGCGAACCAATTGTACAACATCCTTTATTGTTAACTTTATTCCGCCAGCAGTTTCGCTGAAGAGCTTCCATTTTCTTGATTGATGTATCTGGAATATACATACAACTCATTTTAGGCCATAGAACCAACCACAGGTTGAATCTAGGTACTTCTACCAACCTGATTCACTAACTTCCCTTGTCGAGATTGAAGTCGAAAGATCATTTTATCTATAGATGCATCAAAGCATTCGTTCTTATTTCTACCAATAAATAGAAGAATGCCCAATTATTTTTCCTATAATGATATTCTTTTCCTTAGCCTCTTCACTCAGATTTATGTTAAATTGAATACTTGACTTAGAAAGACTAACCATTTGACTACTTCACAAAATTGATTGATAATCTTCATCAAATTAAGAACAAAATTTCCTGAGGCAGACGAAAATAAGATACAATCATCGGCGAAAAAAAGGTCAATTTTTTTTGGACCTGCAGTAACTGGTTGTAAAGGAGAGATTAAACCATTGTCTTCAGCTGCTTGTAACATCCTGCTGAGTGCCACCATACAGAGAATAAAAATATAAGGATATGGTGCATCTCCTTGTCGAAGACCACGTGAAGGAGTGAATGAAGGAGTAAGAGAACCATTAAGAAGTATTGAAATAAAATAAGTATTAATGATGCTATCTCAAGCTTGTTTGTCAAGTTTAGTTGCCAAAACTATAAGTCTTGATTTATAGTCTACTATAGCTAAGTCACGGACTAGGATAGTAAGTGTAGTTGAGTTCTAGACTCCATGGCGTTCATCATACAAAGATGAAGAACTACTCAAGGAACCGGTGGAACTTCATCGACAAAAAGGTATGTGGAGACTTGAACTTATCTATCACTCAAATGTCTATCTACTCTATCTCCTATCTTGAGACAAAAGTCGTATTGCTATATAGACTTCGATTATACACATTTACTATTTCGAGCCGAGTTTATCTCGCTTATCTACTTCTCGAAATATGTGTTGGTAAGCTTTCGCTTTGGCCAAGTTCATCTTTACTCGTGACGAAAGTCATGTTGAATATTTCAATTTATTGAAAATCGCTTTGATGAAAAATAGTTTGTGAATAACAACTATATAACATCCTCTAAGAATGTTTCAATGATTGAAATGAGAGTTTAGAATATATAACCTTGAATGGATATAAACATTGTATGTGAACTCATACTTGTGTAAGTCCAAAATCCTTGAACCAAAGTATGCGTACTTTGTTGGTTTAGGATGACCGGAGCTAAGTCCGCATACCTGTACGCGTACTGTCGGAAGTTCACATACCGTAAATTTCTGCAGGAGTTTGTGAAATGAAAACAAGATCAGTCCGGGTACTTAAGTATGCGTACCCGTATGCGTACTTAAGTGGGTTATTTTCTAGAAACGGTTTATTCGTGAACTAATACATTTATAAATTAAGGAATGCATATTTGCAAACCGTGGCTATAATGTTCATGAATTGATTCGAGTGAATCAAAATCGTTTTTGCTTCGATTGTGTCTTGTATACTTCTATGAGATCTAAGCAATTGAACAATTCTCTAACAAGTTCATTTGAGTCACACTTGAACTAGTTATGGTGAAGATGAATAAGGTTGATATGAAAGTGCTCATATGGCTAACCATTGGTTAACTATTGTTGAACCAACTAGGTGTACACGTTTAAGTATGGTTACCCAAACCTAAATGAACGTGCATTTCAGTTGTGTATGACAAGCTAAGTTCGATCTAACGGTTGAAAAGTATTAGCTTGAATCTAATCAGGTTTTCATTTAATGGTGAATATTGAATGCTTTGTTACCAAGGTAGCTTAGATTGCTAACACTGATTTGGAGACTATATAAAGGAGAACTCTAGTAACTGGGAAACCTAATCCCCACACCTCCTGTGTGATACTAGTTGTATAAGCTAGAGTCGATTATCCTTTAACCTTAGGTTTCTATCGAGACCTTGTAGGTTAACGACTTGAAGACTTCATTGGGATTGTGAAGCCAGACCCAACTATTTTCTCTGTAGTTGCGTGATCTGATCTTGCTGTTTCTATTGTATTTGAGTACAATCGTAAGATTGGCTTGAGATTAATTTCTCCGATAGGCAAGATTGAAAAGAAGTCACAAACATCTTCGTCTCATCGTTTGTGATTCCGTAATATCTTGTTTCGCTAGTCGATTAAGATTATTGTGAGGTGATTGATAATTCTAGGATGTTCTTCGGGAATATAAGTCCGGGTTATCGATTTGTTCCTGTTCACCTTGATTTATCAAAAGACGGAACAAAAACTCGTAGGTATTTCTGTGGGAGACAGATTTATCTATTCATGTAGATTTTTCTGTGTGAGACAAATTTGTTTATTAAAGTCTTCGACTTTGGGTCGTAGCAACTCTTAGTTGTGGGTGAGATCAGCTAAGGGAATCAAGTGCGTAGTATCCTGCTGGGATCAGAGACGTAAGGAGCACAACTGTACCTTGGATAAGTGTGAGATTGATTGGGGTTCAACTATAGTCCAGACCGAAGTTAGTTTGTTGTAGGCTAGTGTCTGTAGCGGCTTAATACAGTGTGTGTTCAATCTGGACTAGGTCCCGGGGGTTTTCTGTATTTGCGGTTTCCTCGTTAACAAAACTTCTGGTGTCTGTGTTATTTCTTTTCCGCATTATATTTTGTTATATAATTGAAATATCATAGGTTGTGCGTTGTATCGATCAATTGGTAAATCCAACCTTTGGTTGTTGATTGAAATTGATTGATCCTTGAACATTTGTCTTTGGTACCGTTCAAGGTATTTCTCTTGTATTCAATCAGGCTCGCAGATTTCTATTTGTTTTAGTAAGGATTGAATCGAGAAATTAAGATATAACTCTTTGATATACTTTTTATTAAGATTGAGTCTAACTGTCTAGTTGATTCTCTTAAAAGTATATTGGAGTTAGTCCATACAGATTGCTAAGCGAAATATTGGGTGAGGTTATTGTACACCCACTTTTTCAAACTCCCATCTATGAATGTCACTGGACCTCCTTCAAAATCGTTCGAGTTCACAAACCAAGAAAGATCTCCAGTCATATGTCGGTTACATCCACTATCAAGAAACAATTGAAAAGGTGATGTTGATTTTAGAGCGAAAGCTCCCATACTAACACTACTTTCCTATTTGGGTTTTATGGTTAGTTTTGTACACCTTTTTATAGCAGTAAAAATTTGTTCAGCTTTCTTGTGAAGATCACTAGCAACCTTTAAACTTTTCTTGAAAGGCATACATGTATGTTGAAAATGATCACGAGAACCACAGAACACACATGTACCAACAACTTTAAAATCATCTGAGAAATTCTGAGTCATATCAGATTTTACAATACCTAAACCTCTCTTATCTCTTGACTTACGACAATCCTTCAGAGAAGAATTAAAGGAGTTTCTCAAATCCATTGAAGATTCTTTGAAAGACTTCAAATCCTTATTTTTTGCAATTTATGCAACAAGATCAGTATTGATCCGAATTTGTTCATCTAACTTCTTATGGAGATCAACTACCTCTTCAGAGCATTCTCGAAGATCATAGCTTTTGGTATAAACTTTGCAATGAAGACCATCAGTTTTCCTTATCAGTCGTTGTTTCTCTCAACAAATATTTTTGATGATTTTCTTTAGATCAAAACACTCAACAATATCGATGGTTTCTAGAACATACTCGGACTTGGGTAGATCTAAAACTGGTGAAGTGTCAACAGATATTTTACTGTCCATACTCATTGGATTGCTTCAACCACAAACTTGTGAAGTCTTAGCGTGTTTGCTTGCTCTGATACAAATTGAAAAAGCGGGGGGTATAACAAACACACCCAATAATTCGTTAAGCAATCTGTACGGACTAAACTCCAATATAATTCCGAGAGCACCAATTTAAAAGTGAGACTCAATCAATAAATATATCAAAGAGCTTTATCTCTATTTCTCAATACAATCAGCAAATAAAACAGATAGAAATCCGTGAGCCTGATTGATATGAGAAATAACTTGGACGGTACCAACGACCAATGCCCAAGTGTCAATCAAGTTATATCCAACAAACAAGGTCGGATTTATCAACTGATTGAACTTCGCACAACATGTGATATTACAATTATATAACCAAATATAATGCGGAAAAGAAATAACACAAACACCAGAAATTTTGTTAACGAGGAAACCGCAAATTCAGAAAACCCCCGGGACCTTGTCCAGATTTGAACACCACACTGTATTAAGCCGCTACATACACTAGCCTACTACAAGTTAACTTCGGACTGGAATATAGTTGATGCCTAACCAAGTCTCACACCGATTAAGGTACAATCACGTTCCTTACGCCTCTAGAAGAATGCCGTATTCTGCGCACTTGATTCCCTTAGCTGATCTCACCCAAAACTAAGAGTTGCTACGACCCAAAGTCGAAGACTTATAAACAAATATGTCTCCCACAGATATGTCTATTCTTTATTCGGTTTTTGTTCAATATTTTGATAAATAAAGGTGAATAGGAACCAATTGATAATCCGATCTTATACTCCCGAAGAGCAGCCTAGAAATATCAATCACCTCACAATAACCCAACTGATTAATAGAAAAGTTATTGCGGAATCACAAGAGTCTGATACGAAGAACTGTTGTGATTACTTTTTATATCTTACCTATCGGAGATAAATCTTAAGTAAATCTCAGAGAAGATAAAACTCAATACGATAGAACAAGTAAGATCATAATACACAACTACAGAGAAAATAGTTGGATCTGGCTTAACGAATCCCAAATGAAGTCTTCAAGTTGTTAACCTATAATGGTTTTGGAAAAACCTAGGTTAAAGGAGAATCGACTCTAGTTTGCAACTAGGACACAGGAAAGTGCCGGGATTAGGTTTTCCAGTTGCTAGATTTCTCCCTTGTATATTCTTTCAAATCAGGGTTGCTTACAATCAAAGCTAAGATAGCTTAGTAACAAAGCAATTGATATTCACCGTTAGATGAACTCCTGATTTAAGATTCAAGCTAAGTCTGCTTAGAAATTAAGCAATCAATCTCCAACTTTATATGGTATTATCTTGATACACACAAATGAAATATACCTATATTTAGATATGGATAAACCGTACCCAAATGTGTATACTTGTTGGCTCAATAATAGTTAACCGAAGTTAGCCATATTAACACTTATAACTTAGCCATATTCATCTAACACTTCTAGATCAAATATGATGATGAATCAATCATGATAGATAATCAAATGAATCTAAATGTGTTTCAAGAGAGTTGTTCAAATGATCAATACTTTCATCTCACAATGAAAACCACTCCCCCTTACATAATGACCCGTAAACCATATGTATGTAGTGTGAACTACCAAATAATTCTCCCCCTTTTTGTCAATATAAATTGGCAAAGGTACGAAAACTACGGGATCATAATGAAATTCCCAAAGAGATAATTTATGACTAAAAGAGAACATATCAACTTTGTTTCGATAATTTCAAATAGTCGAAACCTAGTGTATTCATCAAGGAGTTTATAAAGATACAAGATAACTCCTATAATAATCCACAGCCGCACACCCCACAAAGATTTGGCAATTAAGCACAAGCTCAATTAAGAACTCTCCCCCATTTGATGTCATTCCCAAGAGAACAACATGAGCGACCTTACTTTTACGAGAAAAGAAGGATTTCTTTGGGCATTTTGATACCTGACAGAAACAAAATACAACCACTAGAAACAAATGCGGAATTTAAACAACACTACACTGGAACTTCAAGCTTTTATTGCCCAAAAGATATAGATAAATCCATAGGCAAAGAGCTCGAAATCTAATGAACCCAAACAACACTAATATACTGCCGTAAGTGTTGAAACGTTGCAGTATCTAGAGGTTTAGTGAGAATACCAGCCAGTTGTTGTTCGAATGGCACAAATTCCATGTTAATAATACCATTTTCATAGAGATCTCTAATAAAATGATACCTTATATCGATGTGCTTAGTTCTTGAGTGCTCAACAGGATTCTCAGTGATGCGAATCGCACTTGAGTTATCACAAAAAATCTTCATTATACCAGTGTCAATTCCATAATCAGCGAGCATTTGTTTCATCCATACAAGTTGAGTACAACACAAACCTGCAGCAATATATTCTGTTTCGCATGTTGAAAGGGATTGTGAGTTTTGTTTCTTGCTATGCCATGCCACAAGATTCAATCCTACATAGTAGAATCCCCCTTATATACTCTTTCTGTCTTCCACATAGCCTGCCCAGTCAGCATCTGAATAAGCAGTAAGATCAGTGTTTGTATCAAAATTATAAGATAAACCATAACCGATAGTGTGTTGAATGTATCGCAGAACAAGTAAGATCAGAATACGATAGAACAAGTAAGATCAGAATACGCAACTACAGAGAAAATAGTTCGATCTGGCTTCACGAATTCCAAATGAAGTCTTCAAGTCGTTAACCTATAATGGTTTTGGAAAGATCTAGGTTAAAGGAGAATCGACTCTAATTTGCAACTAGGACACAGGAAAGTGCCGGGATTAGGTTTTCCAGTTACTAGAGTTCTCCCTTATATAGTCTTTCAAATCAGGATTGCTTATAATTAAAGCTAAGATAGATTAGTAATAAAGCATTCAATATTCACCGTTAGATGAAATCCTGATTTAAGATTCAAGCTAAGTTTGCTTAGAAATTAAGCAATCAATCTCCACTCTTAGATGGTCTTAGCTTGTTACACACAAATGAAATATACTTATATTTAGATATAGGTAACCGTACCTAAACGTGTATATTGAGTTGGCTCAATTACAGTTGACCGAAGTTAGCCATATTAACACTTTTGTCTTAACTACATTCATCTAACACTTCTAGATCAAATATGATGATCAATCAATCATGAAAGATAATCAAATAAATCTAATTATGTTTCAAATAGAGTTGTTCAATTGTTCACTATATTATAGAAATATATATGAACAAATTGAAACAAAATCGGATTGATTCATAATCGTACAAAGTACTTATACAAGAATCAATTCATGAACATTAAGCCACGGTTTACAAAGTTAATTTGCATTCCTTAATTCATAAATGTTTTAGTTCATGAGTATGAGAATCATACATGACCGATTTTAGAACTTAACCACTGTGTTCGCAAACTAGGTACACGAACAGCAGCTCCGGACCTTGGCCTAGTCAAGCCGTTCGCAAACCCGGTTTGCGAACAACCGTCCCGGACCCAACTCAAGTAAACTCGTTCGCATACTAGGTACACAAACAAGAGTTCCGGACCTGAATCTTAACAAAACAGTTCGCATACTAGTTATGCATACCATGTTGCATCCAGACATGGGTAATTATTAGAAGACGACAATGGTAATCTTACACATACCAATAGCTTCAAGTAATTTTCAAGTGATTGAATGATCAATACAAAACTTCCCAAGCTAACATCAAATGACTGTCTCACACAAATCATGTAATATGTTCAAGGTAATTTTCACATGATCATCTTTTGACTTAATATTTAATTTCCAACAAATTAATTGTCTCCAACTAAACTCGTCAAGAATATGATGAACGTAGCTAAAGCAAAAATCTTCCAATACATATTTCGAGAAATAGATAAGCGAGATAAACTTAGCTCGAAATATCAAATGTGTATAATGTAAAAGTCTATATAGATATACGACTTAGTCTCATTATAAGATAGAATACAATAGACTTCAAAGTGATAGATAAGTTTTAGTCTCCTCATACCTTTTGTTGATGAAGTTCCTCCAAGCTCCTCAGTAGATCTTCTTCTTCAATTGGTGAACGTCGTGAAGTCTAAAGATGATCTACACATTATATCCTAATCCGAGACATAGCTATAAGTAGACTAGAAATCAAGTATATAGTTTTGATCAACTAAACTTGACAAAAAAGCTTGAGAAAGCAACGCTTGCGAGTTCGACCGAGCAGTGCTCTAACATATTCTGTATTTAAAGAGGGTTTGCATGGACTTCTTCGGATACGTGTAGAATTGCTTAGAGATCTCATGCCACTTCTCTTTAATATTATATATGGTGATTCATCATGGTTTTGTCTTCTTGATCTCGATAGTAGAACAAATGCTCAGTTTTTTTTTTATAAGTCAATCTTTTAAAGCACCTGGGTTGTTTGTCTGTAGTAATTATTTATTGTAACCATTCAGCCTTATTTCCATGGAACCTTTAATCGAGAACCTTTGTGATGGGAGAACCTTTAAATTGGAACCTTTGACAGAGGGAAAAACCAAGAGCTTCTAGCAATACCTGCCATACATGACCAAAATCAAAAGTCAGGATAAACTTTAACAACTTTGAAAACTAAAAAAAATAGTATTAGGGCTAAAACAAAAGAAAGGGAATCAAAATTAAATATGACTACTGGTTAATTCATGATAAAGACTACTTAGACAAGAAGATTGAATGCAAGAGTAATGGAGCTGAAGACAGATTTGAAACTCGGAAGGACCGATTCAGTCTCCGAGTTAATCGCCGATTCAATCGCTTTATCTAGAACTCTTGCAGTAAAACTCGGAGAAAAGATCTTTTCAATTCTTTTCTCCGCACCTGAATACTGGGTCTGATTCGCGGACAGGTCATTCGGATGCCGACCCTTACTTGTCATCACTTTATCGGGTGCCCATTGTAGATGACCTCGAGCCTCTTTAAGGTGGATTAATCGTCTCTATTTTCTCACTCAAATCCCAACTAAAATCATAGGTAAGAAAGTTTTTCTTTTCAATAATGAATTATCTAGTCAACTCGACTGGACATAAGAAAAGATGTAACTTTAGGAATACATGAATTTGGTCTCTTTTTTCGGACTTGCAAGAAAAATCCGATGTCATAAAAACCACACTAACTAAACTCATAAGAGAAGAAGTTCAAAAAAGACAGGCAACTTCGATGTTAAAGGCTCTGCCCCAGACAATGCTGGTAACCGGTGTTTAGTAGCAGAAAGGATGTCCGTCTTTCATCGCTTTCTTGTCCATGGGAAATTTAGCTGGTGATAATCACATCTTTCTGTCTTGCAATCGGAAATCGCTCACTTTCATCGTCAGGTAAGAACTAATGAAGTGAATTCAGTAAAATCATAAGAGAAGAAAAACACAACCTTAAAGAACTTGGTGAAAGTACAGAAAGAACCACTTTCATCATAAGAGAAGAAAAACAATCACTTTCACTAAGAAAGTGAGGCAATAAGCAAAACAAGAGTAAAAAGAAGTTATAATCAAAAGAAAAATAAAGCAATGCTTACATACATGATCAAATCGTTCCAAAACTAGTGGATGATGTTAAGAAGATTCACTCCAACCGTGCTACATACTCCCACTTTTTTCCCCGATGATGTGTCCGCATCTAAATTCTAGATCTGGAAGCATTGAATCCTTTAAGGGCCGTAATAGATCCTAGACTAAATGTCATGGACCATTGGGGAGCCACATGTCGTGAAGAAAATTTTTTAGAGGTCAAAAGTTGGGGTATAAAGTATTTTCAGATTCATTCAATGCATTTAAATGGTTGGAAAAATAAGGTAGCCGACATCAGCGGTAAGATGCCCGAGTTGGGAAACATATGATCCAAATTACAATCTAACCTCGATAAATGAATGCTCTTGGGATCAGGAAAAATAATCATTTAGCGAGGTTATTTATTTACCAATAAATGAATATATTGTTCATTTAGTGGTAAATGAATATTTATTTATTTATTTGCAGAGTATTTTTGGATTTTTACATATATGATTTTGATGTTTTTGAATCAAAAGTTGGACAATTATAAAAAAAAAAATATTCAAGAATTGTCATTTCTAACTTATACTATAGAAGTGTGAAGGATATCGAATATCTTTTGAACTATAGTAACGAGAATAACACAATTATGGAATCGCCTACGGACAAAGAAATTGTCGAGTCAGTAATAAATGATGAGAATGATGGTATACTAGATGGTAGTAGCGTCATACCAAATATGTACTCGAAGGAGGTAATTCAAGCAGTAATTACCATGAAAATTGTCTTGCTACAACACAAGCAAAGAATCCATATATAGTTTGTGCATGCATTACAACAAATTAAGGATGGGATGCATTTTTGTTTAGGCGAAAGAAAAAAATCAACTTAAAATGCATTTTTTTTGAAAAGAAATAGTTTCTTATATGAACATTGTTGATTAAATGAAGTATTTTTCTTTCTTTATATATATATATTTTGTAAGAAATTTAGTAATTATTCATTTATATTCTCATAGAGCCTTTAAGAACTCAAAATTCTTTATTCATTAATGCATTTAGCGAGATTATTCATTTAGCCCATTTACCCAAATCGAAGCCGAAGAAAATTATTCATTTGACGAGGTTATTCAATTATCGAGCACGAGATTACACTGTATATCACAACTAAATGTACCAGTTGGAGGTAACAGCTATTCTTGAACACAATTCCAAAAGTAAACAAACAAGTGCGTTGGGCATAGACTAAGACGTGGTTTTCATGAATCACTGCTTCTATCGATCAGAACAACTTCTATAAATGAATCAGAATCACTATCAACCGCCTTAAGTGATTCAACTGATATGACTCCTGCCATGCTCTTGTATGTCCGTACATATAAAACCATTCCATGGATAAATAAAACCCATCTGGAACTTTGTCACAGTAACCATTCACCTGGTGGCTGCTATAAGTGAATTAGCATAAGCTACCGTTACATATTTTTGTATTTTGTATTTTGCGTACGAATTTTTTGTTTAATTAGCCAATATTATTATCACTCTGACACTTATGTTTCGTCTGCTTTTTGACACTCGCCTTTGTTTTTTTATTCAAATTAAAATATGAGGTGAGGAGTTTCTTATGTGAATTCTTAATTTGATTAAAAATTCTTATCTTGTTGGTAAAAACAATTCGACCAGGATAGATGTTTCTCTTGTTCAGGCGCCCTGCGGTTCCGGTAGATCAAAAAAAGAAGACAAGTTTCATTTCGTGTTTCTGGTACTACTGAATGGTGGGATGCTGTAACAACTAAATTTCAAGTTTTTTTTATTTTATTATTTTTTATTCCAGTTCTGGAATTTTTTGTTAAAGGAGATATGGAAACTCTGATTTTTATTTAGGATAAGTTTCATTATAACAAACAGATTATTATCATACACATGATTAGACGATAGCTTGTCATACACTCAAATCCAATTAAAAGATACGAATGATATGATTCACCAAAACTGAATTAGGGAAAAACAAAACAAAACAAAAAACAACACAGAAATGAACTAATCCATCAAAGGTTTTCAGTAGCTAGTACTCTCGGGCTTGTATGCGATGAAACTCACACATTGTACTTGACGCACGTTGTCGAATCCGATGATTCTGATGAAAGAGCCAGGGTATGCAGCCTTGGCCTCTTCTAGCTCCTTGATAACCTGGGAAGCGTCGGTACAACCGAACATGGGTAGCTTCCACATTGTCCAGTAACGACCATCATAGTATCCAGGGGTGTTACCGTATTCTCTGTACACGAATCCTCTGGCGTCGAATTCCAAACAGGGAACCCATCCATTACGGAGAAGGTAGTCGACTTCCTTTGACAATTGCTCGACGGTCAATGGAGGAAGGTATGAGAGGGTCTCAAACTTCTTCAAACCAGTTGGTGGCCATACCTGCATGCAGTTAACTCTTCCACCGTTGCTGGAGATGGAGGTGATGTCGGCTGATTTGTGGGTGACGGGGAATGCAGAAACGGATTTCAAACCGCTGAAAGGTGCAACCATGGTAGCTTGAGTGAGAGCGGAGCTCCTTACGGAGGCGACTGCAGCAGAAGAAATCATTGAAGAAGCCATTTTTTCTTTTCACTCTACTTCTTTCTTGCTTCTCTGTGTTCACTTCTAAAGAATAAATAGGGCATTCCTCTATAACCTTATCCCACTATAACTGTAATGAATGGACTCAATCAAACTACATTTCCCCCTTGCGTTGAGATAAGATAAGAAAACTCGTTATGCCACAATTTATTTATTTTTCACAAGGGACACTTACCCACTTACTAGCATTTTCACCAGTAACGCTCAATAAAATTTTATTCGATGTGGCAGTCCAAAACAAAAGTTACTTTGGAATAATTTTTGAATTCCATACGAACTTGTGGAGGAAAATAACTGGGTTACTTTGTGGATTTGAAGTGGCATAATAATCTTATTTCACTAAGAAACTGTGGTCTGGGTAGGTTGCCTAGAGATGGAGTCAGGGTTTGGAAGAGAGGTTGGTAATTAGAGTAGAAGAGATAAGAGGAAACCAGATGGTTCCCATTGAAATCGGTTAACTGCAATAACTCTTATCTATCACCCAAAGAATTTAAAAGATATTAATAGATAGCATTGTAAAAAAGATTTTGACAATCACTTGATTTCTTCTTAAAGACACTCAGCATTACTCAAGTTATCAGCTCCGCTAATCCAATTCTAAGTAGTACTGCAAAAGTAACACGCAAGCAATTCCATCACCATGCACCGAAGCTAACAGTGCAATAAATCTAACACCACCGACATGCTTCAAAACAATATGCAAAGCCAAAACAACTCAGTAATTTCGATTTTAATAAGTTAATAACCAGACTTCTCACAAACAAAAGCTATTTTCACAGCCTGCACTCAACTTATCAATGAACAAAAGCAAACATTGCAATATTTTTATAAACAGTCTAATACTTGAAAATAAAGAATCCTCTCAGAGTAAACGCAAGTGAAATTTCAGAAAATAATCACAGAGTGCGAAATGGGCGGAAAACTAAGGCATCATCAAGTGTTACCAAGTCCAATAAAAGTGACTGTAGAAACAATAAAACAGGGCTTTTTGCTGAAAGAACCATATTTTTTTAAATCTTCAGCAGCCTCCAAACATTGCCACAGATAACACGAAACGAGAACAAAAAACTCTGGCAAAAGTAAATGCAAACTAGAACCAAATAGAGGAATAGTCATAAATACCAAATTCATAACAAATGTACATAGCAGAAGTAGAATATGAAATGTCGCAGTAAATAAGTATGCATCACCTAAATTTTTATATGTACCTGTGCAGTTATAAGAGCACATGCGCCATGACATAGAAGATAGGATACTAAGTCTAAGAGATGACACAATTCATTGTAAGGAGGCAAACAGTAAAATGAGGCCATTTCATTTGCTCACTGCAACCAACCTATATGACTGAAGTTGACTCCAACAGATGGTCTCTTTTCTACCATCACAAATCAGTATTTCTTCACCTCCGGCTTTCATTCCTCAACCTTATATACTGAAGGAGTTATCAGAAACAACATTTTATGATCCCTAGAAAACAAACCTATCACTCCTCTTAAAACCATCATAAGTCCTATACCACCTCTATGTTTCAGCTGCTTGGTCATTTGAAATTCACAATAGTCCAAAGAGGCTTATAATTAGAGCTTCTCACACACTACCGATAATCAATTGCCATGCATCTGTGTTCCCTACTAACGTAGTTGATGGTAGAAACCAAATATCAACACTCAAATAGTATACGTACTATTAGAATATGCAGCAAAATCAAGGGTTGGATGTAGACTATTATCTGATTTAAAGCACCTAAAAAATCACAAGATGATTATACTCACCTAAAAAATCACTGTTATACGACACGATATCACTTTAAATTCCACGGGTCTATGTGCAACTATGTCAGTTGGCAATCATCGGACATTCTGGAAATTAACATCTTTCCAAGAAAAGTCTGTTTAATTCATCAACAAACAATAGAAAATTGGAAAGAAGTTAAACCACGCCCAATCCGACAAACATCATTAAACACCCTAAGAATGAACAATTCTTGATACCAGCAAATAACCTAGATTTCATTTTCAAAGCACAACAAAACCTTAGAGAGGAGAGAGATTACTTGGATTTTGTAGTTTTCCTTCATCGCTCTCGAAAACAGTTAAGTGAGCGATCTTGCGGCTAATGGCTTCAGATTTTTTTGAATAATTACAAACGAAAGAAGCAAAGATGTTTGAGCATGCAATGCATGTCATCCCTGCTGAACTCAAGAATGGTACTGCTATTCCTGATGCTGCTGCAAAAGCCATTGTTATTTCTTTTTCTCTCCAGAAAGGGAAACATTCTGCATATATCTCTAATGAGTCATAGACAGATCAACTAACCAAAGGAAAAATTAATGTGCCATCAGATAGAAGAATGAAAATTCCTACACCGTATTATCTATTTTCAACATAAGAAAGATGGATAAACATTAAGCAAAATGTGGTAGTACCAAAAGGTTGTAAATGATTTACAAGAACAGCAGTTAAAAAGGAAAACAATGTTCTAAAGATGTGGGCACGATACTGCAATGATTTTCATACTACAAAAAGATTAAAAGTAGAAGAAACAGATGAACAAATGAAAAAGGTGAACCCACTAAAGTCATACACAAGTGTGGGGGATGAGTGGAGAGCCATGTATTATAACTCAGATTCAGAAATAGCTACTGAGTCAGGTTCATGGCCGTGAACCCTTAGGCGGTATATGCATGTGTGAGGGGCTCCATGGTTAGAAGCAAAGTCAAACCTAACCATATTAATAATCCTCTTTTCTCCTGACTCCACATTGAAGGTTTGAGCATTACTTCTGTCAAGATCATACACAAACTCAGCCAACCTAAACATCTTCTTCTCACCCAACCTAGATACACCAGCACCACTACCAGTAATAGTCTCAATCTTTTGAAACCAGCCAGAAACCCGAAAGTCCTTTGGAGCACTGGATCTATCATAAGCTACACTCTTAGAAACATGTTCAACAGTCACAGCCTCTGGAATTATCGCTGTCCTAAGCATAATAACCACATACCCTTGAGATCCATGTAGAGGAAAGCATTTACCAGGCTCCCCAAAACTTGGTTCCAATACTCTTTGTGCATCTGGATGAACTCCATAGTGTTTCTTGAAAGGAAGCCAACTCCGACCCTTAGTAACCTGAAACCATTCAGAATGATCAAGTACCAAACCTCCCCCAGAAGCTAATGCATAATCAACCATTCCAAGTCCATCTGATGCATGTTTCTCAATCTCCCTGTCAACAATCTCCTTGGCGAAACCCCTAATATCATCCAAACTCCATTCATTTTCACTTCCAGCACCACCATTACCAGTCCCCTTCTTAAACTCATCCAAAAACTTATCAAGATCTTCCTTAGATAAAATTCCACTACCCTTCAATTCACCAAAAGTTTTTCCCAATTCATCAGTCTTACCTCTCAATTTCTTCAACTCAGCCTCATACTCAACACTTTTCTCATCAATCTTCTTTACAATTTCTCTCCTCAACCCCCCAACTTCACTCCCAATCTTCCTATCCATGATTTCAACCTGAACTTGCATCATCTTCATAGTCGTTTTCAGAAACGATTCCACCTCTGCAATTCTACCTTCAATCTCCGAAGTAACAACAGTACCAACACCAGATTTCACAGCTAAATTTCTAACCATCTTGAAAAGCCCTAGAATTACAAGAATAAGTACAAAATTCTTGATGAAAATACTGACGATTCGCTTCCATAAGGGTTTGTCAGATGATTTAGAAACAATCTTTTTACGCCGAGGAAGAGGAGAAATCACCTGAGTGGTTTTCTTCATATTTGTTTCTCTATCAACTGAAGTTTCTCCTTTAATCGTATGGCTTAGATCTCGACCTCCGTCGTGTCTGATCTTTTCAGAAACTCCCACACCACCACCATCACCACCACCTTCTTGAACACTTTCGAAGTTGGAAGATTTCTTCTCCGTAACAGTTGAAACCGTTCTTCTCATTGTTTTGAAAAATCTTGAAACCCTAGATTTTTTTTTTTGGGTTTGGGCGCGGAAATAAAGCATTTATGATAATGTTTTGATTTTGAAAAGATTTGTTTTCTTTGGGTTTTTTTGGGAGCTCCGAAATAGGATACCATATCCTAGATTAGGTTATCTTAATTTAATTTATGATAACCTGAAGATTGATTAGTTTTAGTGATGTTTGTCTTAAATTCTATCCTAACCTGGGGTAACTTAAATAGTGTTTATTTTACACGATGTCCAGTAATAGGTTAATATAAATAATGTTTGTTTCAAGCACTCAAGTCTAGATATGCAATATATAAATCAATGTTGGACATTTTAAAATAAAAATATCTAAAATTAGAAATATTACAATAAGAATTCGATAAAAAATAAAAATACCTTAAAATAGAAATATTAAATCAAGAATTTGATAAAAATAATAATAAAAACTAAATAGTACGACGACGTCGTCGATAATTATTCCACATTGCATCTGCAATCGAAGTACGAAGTTCTGATGCTAAATCTCGTTCTCTATTTCTCCCGAGTCTGGCACCTTCGTTATTGTCTTCTGGTATCTCAGGATCAGTTTCTGGTACAGTGGTAACATCTTCGCCATCAAGAAACAAATCATTTATACACTCCTTGCGAATGTGGTTATGGATGATACATCAGGCTAGCACAATTTTCACTTGTGTTTCATACGGATATTGAGGTTGTGCTTGCAAAATAATGAATCGCCTTTTAAGTATTCCAATAATACGTTCAACTGCATTCCGTAATGATGAGTGTCGAAGATTAAATAATTCTTTGGCATCTTTTGGGCGATTTCCCCATACTTTTTCAAGTGATAACGAACGCCTCGATACGGAGTAATAAAACTTGGCGTAAGAGCGAAACCTGCATCTCCAAGATAGAATTTTCCTACACAAGTAAAAAAATTAAAGTTATATTACCCCAATAGTAAAGGCAAAAGAAATATTTATATAAAATAAAAAAGTATTTATATATATCATACCTTCTGGTACTATTAATTTATCGGATCTTGTTAATGCTGAATCTAGTACACGCCCATCATGAGCCGAACTTCCCAACCCGCAAGAACATAATGAAATTGCAAATCGAATGAGCATGCTACTAAAACATTTTGAGAAATAAATCCTTTCCTGTTCCGATAAAGAGGTTGTTCTTCCTCACTAACCATTGTCGGTATGTGAGTTCCGTCTATTGCTCCAACACAGTTCTAGGTCGAAAACATACAGTGAATTTCAATTAATAAAAATAACAAAAAATTAATTTTAATTAATGATATAACAATAAAATTTGTGTACCTTAGAGTATGGATAAAACCTCGGATTGTCTCTTATCTCATCAGGAGTACAAGGCCCTGCCGGTTGCAAGAAATCATCTGCAAGTTGAACAATAGCATCCAAAACAGCATTAAAGTGTCGACTGATTGTTTCACCCGAATGTTGAAAACGTTCTTGGAGTATTCTATTGCGTTCATTATGACCAACGGCAAGCATAAATATTGCCACCTTCTCCTCAACTCTAACTCCCTAGCTATGGCGAAGCAACTGTTTTTCTTGTAACAATTCACATAATAGCAAAAAGACGTGCTTTTCCATCCGGAAACTGTTTTGACATCGCGCATCATGTCCATTTAGAACTTCATCTACGTGAGCTGAGCCACTAAGAATTGAATCATGACATACAATCGTCTCCACAAAGTATTGATAATAACATGCTATCAATGACGTTGTCGCTGCTGTGACAGCTACGATGGCATCCTCATCATCTTCGGAACTAGCCATAAATAAAATATATTACCTAATCATGAAAAAGAAATACAAACAATCAAAACCAAATAATAAATTTGAATTTTATGTAAAATTAAAATAAGTAGTCATAACAAAGTTTCATAATCCATAAATAATTAAAAATAGGATACCATGTTGTCGACTAGAATTAAAACCTAAAGATAACCAGAAAAAAACTCAAAATATCCACCTAATTTATTGGAAACTAAACTCAAATCATCAACCTAATCACTTATGCCACTTTAATAGTAATCAGAATAGTTAAGCTTTGACAATAACCAACGTCGTCTCCTATCCCCACTCAACGCTATGAAAATCTTCGCTTTCTTCTCGTCTTCCAATAACTCTAAACCTTGCACAAATAAAAACTCATCCAGTTCTGGTACTATTTCCTCAAGTGCAGCAACTACACTTTTCTCTAGAGAAGAGTTTCTATTTTCCTCTTTTTTGGTCGCTATATTGTTAACAGCACTTGCCATCAAATTAATTGCTTCCACCATCCTTCACCAGTACTCTTTTTTGTCTTTCTAAATGAACGGGAACTAGATCCTATTGATGTTCTCAGTTTTTTTTGCAGTTCAGATGTATTATCATCGCTAACATTGTCGATTCCATACATATTCTCGTTATGGTCTTCAGGATTCTCATTCTGGTCTTCAGTATTATCATCACGATCCTCATCAACCTCATTATTGTCCCGATTATTATCATCCCTAAACCTGCTATACTTTCCAGTGGCCCTACTGTCACCAAATATCATAGCTAGTTCATTATATTGTGGAAGAGGCCTTGTCCTCCATTGTTTGCATTCCGGATGTTTCTACAAGTTCAAATTTATAATTTAATTACCTAGAAATATGATGATTATATAATAAAGCTTCATAAAAGAGATTAAATAAAATCACAAACCTAGATATGATTACTCCATACAACATCAGGTGCAGTCACAATTTCTTTTCCATCATTCCAACCAAAACCACTTTGACCTCTAAGACTACTTACAACATTAAAAAATTTCTTCAAAGTTTTCATGCGATTTTTTAGCACTTCCTTATTAAAAGGACCAAAGGTTCCTTTGAATTTGGTGACGATGCTCACCCAGGCAGTTTTGCTAAACTGACCATCAAGTAATTGTTTATCAACCACTTGTTCTACCATAAGTTCTATAAACAGTTGATCCATTGGAGGAGTCCAAGTGGTTCTCCCATTTGCGGCACTCGATGATTCACTCTCCATAAGTTCTATACAGGAAATTTAAAACGTGAAAGATAAAAACAAGTACAAGCTAACATAAAAAAAGGGAATGTAAGCACAATCATGTAAGCAGAATATTACATGCGGCACTAAACAGAATTCGATGACTGCAATTACTTGGAAAATAATTTCCGTTGGTATAGTACTATAGCAGGGATGATATTTGAAGCATTTTCACTTTTTACCAAACGAGTGCCTATTATCCGAATTCTTGCAGTGATATTTTTTCATGACAAGTTGAATGGGATTAAGTTAGAGTGCCTATAAGCTAACAGCTAAAATGAATGTAAGTACATCATTACGTGCGGACAGAAAGGGTTTGACCGGATAAAAATATATAACAAAATGTTTGTGCAAGCACTAAAATGAAATGAATGATGTACTAGAACCTAGCTTTAACCTACTACTGTTTAAGTATTAAACTTTTGTAATAAGGCCATATCCTTAAAACTACACAAGGGCTAAACCCATGCACTGGCTAGACTAAATGTCTACAGATCCACTAATACCTCAACTGAAGGTATAATTTAAGAAACAATTTCACATGAAACAATGATATTCTTTACGGACGGAAATGGAACAAAGGGAGAATGAATCTCTCTACAGCCCCACTCAACAACCCCTTTTTTCCTTTTTGTTATCTTTCTAATGTACAGAGAATGATATGACAATAACCAATGTAATTGGCTAACTATTCTCACTTAATCATATTTTACTTGGAATTGATAGACTGAGTTTGTGCTGTTTTTTTTTTTAATACCTAATCATTTGTGACAGAAAACAAAAATTTCCCGTTAAGAAATTTTATCAAACAAGTATGGTGTATCATTTGAGTCCATTAACATCTACAAGGAACATATATCAATATAAAATTCACATTGCATTGTCACTATTCAATCAAAAATTAGCTCGACAGAGCAGGTTTCGATCATACTTTCAATCAACATATAACACCCAAACACAACCACAATTTTTATCAAGTAAATTCTAAATATCAACAAGCCCAGTTTATTTTCATGAAAAAGATCATAAATTTTGTTTTGAATGGAAAATGGAGTTTCAATAGAGGGGGATAGAGTACCTGGAGCAATAGGGTAAGAAGAAGAAACTCTGTAAACAAACAAAAAAGAAAAGACTTAATCAAATCCGTAATTGAAAAACATATCAATACTTACTATATATATAATTTATGTTTTTTAGATACCTTGATTTATATGGAGGAGGAGTATGAAGAATGCTTGTAGCAGTAAGTAGATGAGAGTATAAAACCCTTCGTGGTTTTAGTAGCGGAGATGGGTTTTAGTTGCACTATTCCTGACTAGGTTAGAATAAGGGAGGATACGGTAAACCTACTTTTTTGATGTTCAAAAATCCCGGAAGTTTTTGATTATCCCAATCGTAGGTTAGAATATGTATTAAACAAACACAAAATAACCGTTTTTATAGGGATAACCCAACCTAGGTTGGGATATCTGGGTTCCCAAACACGGTCTTTGTCTTTGAAATCTATTTATCGCAAAATAATTCATCTACTTTTACCATACAGCGGCACATATGTTGGGCACGCTTATAACCCGTGACTGACTCGATGGGACGTGCCAAGGGACTCGTCGCACAGTGAGCCAAACCATTCGCCGACAACTCGCTAACAACTTCATTAGTACAAAGATTTGAAAGGTCTAGCCTCTAGCCTAGATGCTATCTTCTTCTTTTCTTCTTTTCTTTTTAAATGTTTGCTTGTCGCGTTGGTCATTCATCATCTTTTATCGTAGAATAAGAATCAGTCTTCTTTCAGCAAGTTTAATCTTTTTATATGGTGGACAAAGTTTATTAGGATGTTATTGATAAATTCGCATCGAGTAAGCAATGATTCAATGTATTTAATCTCCACCGTTGAGACGAGCTGACAAAGTTCACACCTCTGGTACCACCAAGTGACCGGAAGGCATACTATTATCCATGACTCATATGTGCTTTATAAACTCTTTATTTGTTTGATAGATTTTACATATAAAAACTCGTGAGTATACGGGAAAGAGAGACACTCTACAACCGTCACTGTGACGTAGTCATAAAAATCTAAAAAAAAATCTCTCTCAATCTAGCACAAACAACCCTATTTAAACACAACTTCATCAACACCTAATCAAATCATGAACTAAACCTTCTCTATGGTCCTTCCCTTTTTGCTCTGGTATCTGTAGTGGTCATCTTCTTTATCCGACAGGTAAACATCTTTTGCTCTCTGATTTTCCTGTTGAATCTAAAGTTTTATGTTGGTTTATTTTAAGGGGGAACCCCTCCTCTCACAGCCGCCCTCATCCTTTTCTTGATCTCTTTCTCTATCTGTTTTTCGGCGTAATAAAAGATTTATGTTCCCCTCTCCTGGACTTTGTCCCCTGGTCTTGTCTTGTCAATTTTCAACTCTCTCATCTCTTCCCAAGAAGAGATTATCCTCTTTTATCCCCCGCTTTTAACTCCCCTTATCCCTTTTTCCGTCATGAAACACTGTATCCTCTCAAAACCTGATTCAGCTACCCCAACTAATGCCATTACTCACTCTCTAGCTGCCATTAAAATTAAGTGGTGGTTAACCGGATTACTCCTTTGTGAATTCATGGGCGAGTACCTGCTCAAAAAAAAATCAAATCATCAAAAACTCGCTCGCACTTTCCATATCTTCCTGGTGCTCTGACAATATGAACTCTTTATCGGATCAACCCACGGAAAATCTCTCAGATTCTCAAACTGAGACAGAAATTATCGACATAATGAATATGCAACAATCCATTTTCGCTTCATGGTTCCACCGGCTGGTACTAGAGAACGATGCAGAAGAAAAACAGATTATATGGTGGTAAAGCGAATCTTCTGCACTTTCAAGCTAAACATAGAAAAGATGATGGAGATGCTTCAGTTCCGTTGGGTGCCGACTTACCAACCCATTGCTACCCTAGTGAGTAGAACTCAAAAAGTAAACAAGTTTACTTTAGAGCTTCAAACAGTTGACGATGCACAAAGGGCGATCAGATACTCACCAATAAAATACGTTACACGGCTCATGGTAATAAAAGCTTATCAGTTTTCAGTTCCGTCGGCATTAATCAACATGAAGGTAGTAAATCTTTGGGTCATCTACCTCAACTTACCAGTAGAGTTATTTGGAGAAGGCCCTAGAAATGATACCAAATAGTATTGGTACATTCGTTAAGAAGGAACTTCCACAAGATTGTAACCATACTAGGCCATTCATGCGTTGCTTGGTAGCAATTGATCTTTCGAAAGAGCTTGATGCTTGTTTCTGTCTCTAATTAGAAGAAGCTGACTATCTGGATGTGATACTGTACTATGAACCTCTCCCAAAGTCTTTCTGCAAAGTATGCAGGGTCATTAACCACTCAAAAACAAGAAGTTTTTCAGATTAGCGACCTAATGGGATCTCCCTCATCGCGTATCTCAATCAAAAAAAATTATGCTCCCAAAATACCATCAGGTTTCAGCATGTCAGTATCGGATGCAGATCTTCTAACAACATTTTTCAGTAATCGGATAGTGACATGCTGATGTCAAGCGCAAACTCGTCAAAAAGGATATGGATAGAGATATCAAATGAGATGGATAACAAAATCCAAAGATGGGATCAACAATTTTGTGAAGCCTCTGACTCTGTTGGGTCTTTTAACTACATAAATGAACCACTTGCTGATTCAAGTTAGATGTGGACTCGAGCACGCACCTTGGTGAACAGAGAACAAAATTCTACGGGGCAAGCTAATGAAAATTAGTTTGGGCCCTCAACAAGTTTAGGGGTGCCTTTCAGTTCTACGTTGTGAAACTTCTTGGACTTTAAAGAAACATAAGAAAAACTACAATAAGAAAAGACTAAAAATGGAAAAGTGATGATGTCGAATGAAGAAGAATTTGCTGAAGTAAAATCGTCGAAGAAGGGACCATAAAAAAAACTGAAGAAAGAAGAGAAGCTGAAACTGGGAAGGCCAGCAAAGATTATTTTTCCTAAGACAAAAGGATTTAAACTCAAATTAAATAAGGATAAATTACTGGATCTAATTCATGGAGAAAATCTGTTAGGGTAAGAGTCAGTAACCCCTCCTCAATAAAAAATCCACCAAGGTTCAGAATCAAATCAGAAATTAATCATTCAAGAAGAGGAGATAAAGAAAATTAAACGGAAAAAATAAACCAGGGAGAAAAAATCCAGAGGAAAATCAAAGATGTCAAAAACTAGAATGAATTGATTAGACTCTTTTATGCTCAATAGCAACTCCCAATCCTCCAATCAAATCAGTTATAGTGCCAAGAGAGCTATGGAAGACAAGTTTATCCAACATGAAATAGAAGGAAGAGATATTTTAGCACCCCCACATTTGTATTTCCCCCTTTCCAATTTCGGGAAATCTAATGAAACTCAACAATCTTCCCCTAATTTCACCTTCACAACATCTTAAATTGGCAACAACAGTGCTATCTCAAGTTTCCATGGTGAAGCATCCACTATAAAGTCCATCCTTGTTCCACCTCTTTCCATCTCTGCCCCCTTTAATATTGTGCCATGGCTACCCCATCAGAGTGATATCTCACCCCTCTCAGTCCCTCATCCATTAGCTGTGAGAATTGTGCTACCCATGATTGATGCCCAGGAAATGGCAAGAATGGATGGTGAATCAACAGGAGATCAAGCCGCTGCTTCTTTTGAGCAACCGGAATTGACCACTACTTGAGGTGGAGGAAATATCTCAGCAGCGGAGGACCAGGTAACTCTCAACCTAGTAAACCTCTATAAAACATCTCAAGTTCCTTATGGTCTCATCATTTGCATCACATATTTGTTAGAAACTGAAAATGATGATAAATTAAGTGCTTGTGGAAATGGTACAAATTAAATAGTAAATGGTATAAATTAAATAAGAATGAGGGAATTAGAAAAATAATAAGTAGTAGGAAGAAGGAGAATTAGTTGCATCTAGATGGATTGAAAATCTAATTAGAAGGCATAAGTGGTATTGGAGTATCGATGTGAAGACGGTAACTAATGGAAATAGAAGCAGTTGATCCCCATGCCTAAAGCAAGAAAGAAATAAACCTAAAATTACTAGTTCTCTACTTAGTATTACAAATAGTGCAAAAGCTAGAGTTACAATGTCTCTTAATATTTTGTCTTGGAATGTTCAAGGGCTAGGGAAACCTTTCACTCAAACTCATTTCATCAATAATATCAAGGGGTATTAACCATACATTCTTTTCCTCTCTGAAACTAAATAAGACGCTTCAGTTGTGTCTAAAGTCATAAAAAACCTTCAATTCACTGATTTGCACATTATAGAGCCAACAAGTGTCATCGGCACTGCAGGGGGATGGTTCTTGCCTGGAATGCCAATATCAACATTGAGATAGTCTATTGCAATTCAAACCAAATTGATGCCATAGTTTTGGATGCAACCAATTCTTAGCAATGGCTGCTGTCCTGTATCTATAGGAATCCTAATAGAAAGTATAAACAAGTGTTGTGGAAGTATTTCCAAGAATTATTTGGGAATGTGGATACCCCTTGGCTTGTTTTAAGGGATTTGAATTTTGTTTTAAGTAGTGAGGAAAAAGTGGGTGGGGGGTGGGGGGAGTAAACCAAAATGAATTTTTTTTTTCCCACTAATTTATTGAACTTTGCTAAACTGATAGACATGGGGTTTGTGGGATACCCTTTCCCTTGGTCAAACAAGCGAAAGGGAACTCAGTTTATAGAATCAAGATTAGATAGGGCCTTAGTAAATGCTGCTTGGTTTGACTCTTATCCCTCTGCAAATCTATAACATATGCCACCCATTGCTTCTGATCATAGTCGTATCCTCCTCAAGACCAATCCCCACTGGAAAGATGGAGCAAAGCCTTTCAAATTCTTAGGTTTATTTTTTGAAGATTTCTCTTGCTTTGATGTGATTGAGGAAGCTTGGACTCTTGAAATACAAGGGTCCTCCGCTTTTGTTTTTGATGGAAAATTAAAAAAATGTCAAAAGATTAATAAAGATGTGGAATAGGGGTTTCTTTGTCATATCCAGTTTCACATCAAGAAAACATTGCAAGATATTCTTCATGCTAAAAATGTTAGGAATCTCTCAGACAACTCCTCAATTATAATATCTCTCCATTCTGAATTGGAAAAATGGTGTAACTTTGAGGAGGCTATTTGGAAGTTAAAAGCCACTGAAAACTTCATCAAACTAGGGGATAAAAATACTGATTTTTTTCATACCTCGGCAAAACAAAATTCCAAGAAACTTAGGATTGAGGCACTAAAAAACAAAGATGGTGACTGGTGTGAAAGAATAAAAGATATCTCTGTTTCGCTTTCTAATCATTTCTCATAATAGCAAAAGCGAGTGGAAATGAAATCCCACAAAATGTTTTTGATTTGATTCCAAATAGTATCTCTCAAGAGGAGAACGACCAGCTTCTCAGTCCTCTAACTGGATAAGAGATTAAATTTGTCCTTTTTGGCATGCCCCCTCTAAATCTCCCGGCATGGACGACTTCCCAACCATATTTTTTCAAAAAATATGGGAACTTCTCAAAAAGGATCTGGTTTCTACCATCATAGAGTTCTTCGAATCTAAGTGTCTCCTTAAAGAGCTCAATGCAACTTTCATAACTCTGATTCCAAAAGTCAAATACCCATCCTATGTTGTGGACTTCAGACCAATCTCTCTGTGTAACAACATTTACAAGATAATCTCGAAACTGATTGCCAATCGTATAAATACGTTGCTTAATAAGATCATTACCCCGTTCCAATCATCTTTTGTCCCTGGTAGACAAATTTCAGATAATATTATCATAGCCCATGAGATAATCTACATAATTAATGAGACTAAAAAATAAAAGGAAAATAGGACATATGAGAATTAAAATCGACATGTCTAAGGCGTTTGACAGGGTTGAATGGGAGTTTCTTCTCCAGTCTCTAAAAAGACTTGGTTTCTCAAAGGATTGGTGCAAGTTAATTTCCCGATGCATTGGAATTACTTCTGTTGTTGTTCTCTTAAATGGCTCCCCCATTCCTTTCTTTCAGCTATCTCGGGGGTTGAGACATGGAGACCCCCTGTCTCCATACCTGTTCATTCTGTGTATGGAAGATTTGTCGAGGGTCATTCGTGATGCCGAGAAAAAGGGATTAATTCATGGGATAAAAGTTAGCCTTATAGCTCCTCACCTCCTTTTCTCCGACGACTGCCTGATTTTCGCAAGAGATATACAAAAAATAAAAAATATTTTGCAGATTCTTGAATCCTTCAGTAAGGGTTCTGGTCAGCTGATAAATTATGCTAAGTCTGGAATCTTTTTTGGAAAAAGTGTCAGTAACAGTTAAGCTAGAGAAATTGTTGAAATCATGGGAGTGAGGAGAATAAAACTAGAAGACAAGTATTTGGGGCAACCCCTATTTACTCACAGATCCAAAATAGAATGTTTTGACCCCTTATTTGGGAAACTCAAAGGAAGACTAACTGGGTGGAGGAGTATCTTGCTCAATGCTGTGGGAAGGTCTGTCCTAATTAAGCATGTGGTCGACTCTCTGGCCATATAACAAATGACTTGTTTTGTCATTCCTAAAACTATCACTAAGAAAATGGATGCCCTCAATAGAGCATTCTAGTGGGGACATATAAAAGATAACAACATACGTCTTTATCTATTCAAATGGAAATCAATATATAGAACCCGACTCTATGGAGGATTGGGTTTTAAGATATACACTCAATTTAACTTGGCTATGATCGTAAAAGCTGGATGGATATTATTGAAAAATAAGGATGCTCTGTGGGCTAAAACCTTAGAGGCAAAGTACTACAGAGATAGCTCTCCGCTTTTAAAATCTAAAATACCACACAACAGCTCTTGGCTCTGGAAAGTATTATGGAAAGGTTTGCAAATTCTGAAATAAAATGCTAGATGGGCAGGTAATAGAAGAGAGATCCAAATTTGGCACCACAACTGGATCCTTATGGACTTCCGAAACCATATAACAAAAGAGGATACAAAACCCATCATCAAAAACACTCTCACTCACGTTCATAAATTAATAGACCAGGTAACCAAAACGTAGAATTTAGATTACCTTCTGCAAGTTTTTCTACCTTTTGTGGTCCAAAACCTAATGTGTATTGATATCCCACAGAATGGCATCACCAAGGATTTGCTATCCTGGATCACTGATGCCAAGGGTAACCTATCTGTTAAAGAGGTGTATAACTTCCTTACCCATGATAATAATGAAATTGAGGAAACTGAGAATAAGAGAAAGCTGATTTCATAGAAGCTTTGGAAACTTAATCTGGTTCCAAGGATTCAACCGTTTTTGTGGAAATATATCCCCAATACTCTTCCAGTTGCTAAAACTTTTAGTGAGAGAATTTCCTCAATCTCCCATGTCCGCTCTATGTGTACAATAGAGGATGAATATGTAAAACATATTCTCTGTAAATACAGTTTTAGTAGATCTGTTTGGTTTGGGATAGGATATGAGAACTTAAGAGTAAATGGGAAAATTCGACAATGGAAATCTGCTTTAAATCCTGGTTTGAAACTGAAAATGCAAGTGGGCTAGAATATGTGGAATCCCCAGAATTAGGTGCAACCATCTGTTGGTTTATTTGGAAGGCTCGTCGTGATAAAACCTTTAACGGCATAACCCAGAACCCAACCACAGTCATAGCCAAGATAACTCACCATATAGGAATCTCGGCTACAAACCAGACAAGGAATATGATTGTGAGAAATCCTACTCCCGCTCAGCTAAATAAAATGCAGTTAACTACAAAAAAACCAAGCCGGACTATCCGATGCTACAAAACAACATGACATGAACCTCGTTGTGTCTAATGAATGAACATGGAACCATAACAGGTACAGCAGGAATCAGATGCTCCAACTCCAGCTACAAAGAAGAAGTAACAGTGTGCTTCATTGGTGCTCTTTCACTGGCAAGGGTACACGGAATCAAGTAGCTAAAAAATCCAAATCAAAGACAAGGAAATGCATTTTTAAATTCAGTATCAGACTTTTTAAACTACTTTTATACAGTAGAACCTCTATATAAGAATACCCTTGGGACCATATAAAATATTTTTAATATAGAGGTTATTCTTATATAGAGGTAATTTTTACATAGGTTAAGCCAAGTTGGGACCATATATTTTTATTCTTATATGGAGTTTATTCCTTTATAGAGTATTCTTATATGGAGGTTTTACTGTACTATAAATTATAATCTCCTAAGGCATTCTATAATGCCATATCTAGTGACGATGGCAGAAAATATTCTTAATTCTCAAACTGATGTGGAGGATTGGGAAATTTTATGTCAGAAAAATTTTTGTTTGTAAACCTTGAAGCTATGTGGTCCCTTTCTTCCACTGGCTAGTTTGTTGTTTAATCTATCGGATTTCCAAAGAAAATAAAAATATGTGCTTTAATAAAAGAAAAACAAAGCGATACCTTATCTTATCCACTGTGGAACAAAGTCATATATGCTCAACGCCGAAACCAGGATTTAAAGTCCAGGGAATAAGATTAATAAGTGGAAATTGAATAAATACCCTTCCTTTAAAAGGGTCTTTCCCCTTAATGGTTATTTAAGTTTTTAGGCTCTAGATTTGGCACATCTAAAATTATTTTAAGTCAATTCAACCTCCAAAGGAAGTTGGGTGGATATTTTCACGCGTCAAGAACATACTAGTTCATTTTCATTATCCAAAAAAGTACTAGTTCATTTTCATTATCTACTTAAAATATATCCCTTGGGGGTATTTCTACAAAAAAAGAAAAAGAAAAGAAAAGAGGAGTAGTATTTAAATAATCCTCCCAAATAATAATCAGGAACTATCAATTTCAATGATCTCAACTGTACAACCAACCATTTAACGAAAAATGGTTAGTTGTGATGCCATTAGATCAAAATATTTGAGCTGCGTGCGAGCAATAAATTTGCCAATAAAATACATGAAGTGAGTAAGCCTCACAACATGTTGTCTTTCTTTTGAAGCACACTGCATTGAGTTATATCTGTTCAACTTACGTTGGTTTCAAAGAACGACCACGATACGAACTAGTCTAACGATATATCTAATTTTATACGACATAAAGTTGGCGTTTCATTATATATATATATACAAGGTACCTAATGGATTATTTAAGAAAAGTGCAAATAAAGCTTTCATAAATAATAAAATGAAAGAAATTGCAAAAGGTAATAAAAGTATATATTTACTCATAGCTGATTACAAATAATCAATTATCGCATTGCTCTTGTAAAAATAATTTGGGCAAATTAAGAGCAAAAACAATACCCTAGTTCCCAAAACAAAATGGGAAATGATGTTGAATAAAATTGGAAACTTAAACTCACCGGATCAAATTAGAATTATATTGTTTTATAGCAATAAATCGTACAAATAGCTAATTATTAGGGGTGGGACTTGGGTCGGGTCAACCCGCCCAAAGCGAACATTAGGAAGACATGGGAAATGTAATACAAAAGGCTGGACGGATATGTCATAATATTTTACCAATCCAAGCTAATTTGGGCAAGCATGGGCACAGATTTTACTAACCCACCCAACTCGAAGAACTATAACGTAATTATATAAATTATTTTATGTATGATATTCTTCTTTATTTTTTGATGATGCTAACAATAATTCTTAAATTTAATAAAGAAAATTACACATATAACATATCTATTTATGTTTCAAAAAAATATATCTATCTCATTAGTAATTAAGTTTTAAACATGAAAGTTCATTGATATATTAGTCTAATATATTTTTTACTAATTGTTTTTATTACTGATACACGGTTAAGATTTCGACGAGTTAAAACGTGCATGGAACCCGAGGAATCCAAAATATACCGTGGTTCGTCTGGCTCGGACAAGATTCCTAACCCGACCAAGTTTCACCCGTACCAATTATATGGAAATTAAAATTTTATATGATGAGACTTACAACATGCCCCAACACCACCCGATTATTTATATGTTACAACATTGCTCGGTTGATCCGGCACGCGTTGGTGTGTCAAGTTTGGTTATCATATTTCAGTTCCAAAACTCAAAGTCGGTTGATTAGATCACTAGATTCAACTTTGTTACGCTAGACTAGGAAGACTAGAAATGTTGAGACAAACTCGTGTTACTCTAAGGAATATGAAGACGTATCAGCATTAACAAACACATCATCCTTCTGTTCGAGGTTAGTAACACAAGACTTGACTTGTTTCTATTTTTATTTACGTTCACTACAAGAAAACCTTAAATAGCCAACTGGTCAAAATCATTGGCTAAAGTTGATTATGGCTATAACTGGGATTTCTCGAGTGAATCTAGCTGTCATGGCTAGTGTTGGGCAAGGCTATCATGCGATAGGCTTTGACTAACACCGCACTCGCCTAAATTTTGGCCCACTACAAGTGTGTGAGAAAAAATGGAAGTGACATAAACTTGGCACTTCGAAAATAAGAAGTGTCCATGGGGTTGCTTAGGTTATGGCCGACTCCATTTGAGAGTTGGAAAATTATTTTCTATCAGTTGGATAAAAAGGGAGCCACTTAATCTAGTAGAGGGTAGGCAGTCGGATATTTTTTAGAAAGACCAAATGTGAGACTTGGAAAGTAACTTGTAATAAGTTGGAAGATCTTTAAAAAAAAAATTTGATGGTAGATTTTTGATGAAGGCTAAATCATAAAAGTCATTGTTTTGTGTATCTCTGACCGAGCTTCAGAAAAATATACGAAATTCATATTTATAATTTAGACACAAAATCTCTTGTTACGATGATCTCTGACTGATCATGTCACTACAATAAAATCTTAAATAGTCGACAAAAATCATGTGGCTACAGTAAAAATTGTCGGCCAAGCTTAATGCTACGTATGGTTCCAACATGCACGAAATTCAGTGGGGACGAACTTCCACCCACTAATTTCTCATAACTAAAGAAATTTGGTCGCATATAGTTCTTTCCACGTAAACATGGAAACCGCAAAAATATGTTAGACGTGATGCATGTTAATCCACATGTTTTCGGCAACCACAAAAAATTGGAGCAATGTATGTTAGCCCACATGCTTTACGCAACCACAAAAATATATTAGACGCAATGCATATTAATTCATCGGATGAATTCCTAAAAAAAAAGAATATTAATTCACCCTAATATTTGTCTACTCCAATTCATGGCTTTTCTCAGTTGAATTCCATGGATTAGTAATGAATTATTCACCTTTCGGGCATAAGGGCCACCACCGCGTAAGTCTCGAAGAAAAGGCATGGGTGTATTTAGTAATAATGGTCCTAAGGCTAAGAGCATCTGAAAACATGGATGAACAAGGATATGAAAGTTTAATCGAATAAGGAAAACGAAGAGAGAATAATAATAAAAAAAAAATTAATGGATACGCGCGGGTGGGCCCACACGGCCGGCTGGCCAGTCGGCCATGCTGCCGGTTTTGGCGGTCTCCCATCCCATTCCCTTTTTCTTATTATTTTATTATTATTTGGGCTTCCTCTTTCAAGGACTTCCTCTTTTGATCAAAATTCCTTATTATCATATCTTTTCAATTCTTGCTCCATCGACCATATGGTTAGGAAAGCAAGTGGTCCTGCTACCTAAAAAACGGGGGTCTAACAACCACACCCAATATTTCGCTTAGCAATCTGTATGGACAAACTCCAATATAATTCCAAGGGAATCAACTAGACAGTCAGACTCAATCAATGGAAATATATCCAAGAGTTGTATCTCTGTTTCTCAATGTAATTAGCAAATCAAACAGATGGAAATCAGCGAGCCTGATTATTATGAAAAACAACTTGAACGGTACCAAAGACCAATGTTCAAGTGTAAATTAATTTATATCAACAACCAAAGGTTGGATTATCTAATTGATTGAACTACGCACAACCTGTAATATTTCAATTATATAAACAAATATAATGCGAAAAAGAAATAACACAGACACCAGAAAATTTGTTAACGAGGAAACCGCAAATGCAGAAAAACACCGGGACCTAGTCCATATTTGAACACCACACTGTATTAAGCCGCTACAGACACTAGCCTACTCCAAGTTAACTTCGGACTGTAATGTAGTTGAGCCCTAACCAATCTCACACTGATCAAGGTACAGTCGCGTTCCTTACGCCTCTGAATCCCAGTAGGACAGTACTCTACGCACTTGATTCCCTTAATTGATCTCACCCAAAACTAAGAGTTGCTACGACGCAAAGTCGAAGACTTGATAAACCAATCTGTCTCACACAGAAAATTCTATTGAATAGATAAATCTGTCTCCCACAGATAAACCTATGAGTTTTTGTTCCGTCTTTTGATAAGCCAGGGTGAACAGGAACCTATTGATATACCGGATTTATATTCCTGAAGAACAGACTAGAAATATCAATCACCTCACAATAATCTTAATCGTATGGTAGCGAAACAAGATATTGTAGAATAACAAACGATGATACGAAGATGTTTGTGACTACTTTTTATCTTGCCTATTGGAGAGTAAATATCGAGCAAATCTTAGAGAAGATAGTACTCAATACGATAGAAAACAACAAGATCAGAACACGCAACTATAGAGAAAATAATTGGTTCTGGTTCACAATCCCAATGAAGTTTTCAAGTCGTTAACCTACAGGGTTTCGTGAAAAACCTAAGGTTAAAGGAGAATCGACTCTAGTCGCAGCTAGTATGACACAGGAGGTGTGGGGATTAGGTTTCCCAGTTGCTAGAGTTCTCCTTTATATAGTCTTCAAATCAGGGTTTGCAATCTAAGTTACCTTGGTAACAAAGCATTAAATATTCACCGTTAGATTAAAACCTGATTAGACTCAAGCTAATATCTTTCAACCGTTAGATCGAAATTAGCTTGTTACACACAAATGAAAAATGACTTCATTTAGATATGGGTAACCGTACGTAAACGTGTACACCTTGTTGGCTCAACAATAGTTAACCGAAGTTAGCCATATGAACACTTTCATATCAACCATATTCATCTTAACCATAACTAGTTCAAATGACTCAAATGAAACTAGTTCTAGAGTTGTTCAATTGTTTATATTCTCATAGAAGTATACAAGACACAATTGAAGAAAAATCGATTTTGATTCACTCGAATCAATTCATGAACATTATAGCCACTGTTTGCAAAAGATTACATTCCTTATTATATAAATGTATTAGTTCATGAACAAATCGATTTTAGAACATAACCCACTCAAGTATGCAAACGGGTACGCATACCTAACTAACCGGACTTGGACTGCGTTCGCCAGTATGCAAACGGGTACGCATACTGTCGTACACTTCCAAACTTCAGTTGAAACCAGTACGCATACTCTAGTACCCGTACTTCAACTGACTTCGCCAGTACGCGTACAAGTATGCATACTCTAGCTCCCAGACTTTACATGACTAACCAGTACGCATACGGGTATGCATACTAAGCTCCGGTCTTGGATCAACACATATGCAAGTACGCATACTGTGCTTATAATCCAATCATGGTTAAGTGTTCTAAACTCTTATTTCAATCATTGAAACATTCTCGGAAGACGACAATAGCTGTCTCACACAAACTATTAGCTTCATAAAAAAATTCAAGTGATCGAATGATTAATACGAAATGTTCCGAGTCTACATCAAATGAATTTCTCACACAAATCATGTAAGATGTTACAAGGAGATTTTCACATGATCATCTTTTGACTTTCGTCAAGAATATAAGATGAACTTGGTTAAAGCGAAAGCTTACCAACACATATTTCGAGAAATATGTAAGCGAGTTAAACTCAGCTCGAAATATCAAATGTGTATAATCGAAGTCTATATAGCTATACGACTTTTGTATCAAATAAGAGATAGAGTAGATAGAATTTTGAGTGATAGATGAGTTCAAGTCTCCATATACCTTTTGTTGATGAAGTTCCACAAGCTCCCCTTATTAGTTCTTCGTCTTCAATCGATGAACGCCGTGAAGTCTAATGCTCAACTACACTTTCTATCCTAATCCGAGACTTAGCTATAAGTAGACTAGAAATCAAGACTTATAGTTTTGACAACAAACTTGAGATAGCAACGCTTGCGAGTTCGACTGAGCAATGCTCTAACAATCTCCCCCTTTGTCAATTTTAGTGACAAAACTATTAATACATATGGATTACAAAATAAATAAACTTTGTAGCTTCTCATCCAAATGCTTGATTTCCTTGGTTCTTCAACATTACTTGAAATCTTTGTCACTTCCAAGTACTCCAGTGATTCGGAACGTGTTCAACTCAGCATCATAGTTGTTGAAGATCCGTAGCTATAACAATGGGAAAACAGTGGCTCTCAATCATTCTTATACAGTGTCATAGTATCATTACACAGCATCAATTTTCAATTGTATCACAACTTTGACAACAATACTATGGTGATATGTATCACTCCCCCCTTAGTCAATACTTCATCTCACATGAAAACCACTCCCCCTTACATAATGATCCGTAAACCATATTTGTAGTGTGAACTACACATTAATTCTCCCCCTTTTTGTCAATATAAATTGGCAAAGGTACGAAAACTAGTGGGATCATAATTAAATTCTCATAGAGATACTTCATGACTAAAAGAAAACATATCAACTTTGTTTCGATGATTTCACATGGTCGAAACTTAGTGTATTCATCAAGGAGTTTATAAAGATACAGGAAAACTCCTACAATATTCCATAGCCTCACTCCCCTATAAAGATTTGGCAATTAAGCACAAGTTCAATTAAGAACTATCCCCCATATAATGTCATTCCCGAAAGAACAACAAGAGCGACCTTACTTTCACAAGAAAAGAAGGATTTCTTTGGACATTAACAAATTACTCCCACATTCCTCCTTTTTCTTTTCAAAGTTGAAGGTATAGGAGATTTTTCTTTTTCCTTCATGATTGATGGCTTAACAATCATATTAACAACTTTTCTATCAGAAGACATAATGCTTGGATTCTCCATACTAGTATGAGATTGTGAGAGAATTCACAAATCAGGCTCAATAAGCAATCTTGTGATAAAAAAAGGTTTTCAGGGAAGGAAAAAGGAATGTAGGGTTACAGAACCTTTATACCCAAAAGGAATTCACGTACACACAACTCACAGCCTTAGAAAAGGAAGAATTATCGATTTTAACCCTCTTTATTGATCAAACAGAGAAAGCCCTTTCAATATCAATTAGATATGAGAATGTGGAAGAATTCAAAACTGGCGAAAACGAAAAGAAAAACAAACACAAAAAAAAATCTCTTTTCCTAAAGCCTGAAGAGTGCAAACCCTTGTCTCTTTTTGAATCAGGCACATGAGACAAGATACACATCCAACACAATTAAGTTGTGCTGGGGTGAACTATAAATAGTCCACCATAACCTTCTTGAACGGAATTCTTAAAACCTTGTTTAACAGACTTTTTAGACCGTATTATTTTCTCTGGAGGTCTACTCTTATCTTTGGAAATTAACTTCTTTGGAGAAGAGATAATTTTACATACCTCAGAAAACTTCTGAACAAGTTTGAGCTTGTTTGCTAACCGATTTTTCTCTTCGTTGAAGTTTATTAACATATCTTATCTTATGTTTGTACTTGAAACAGTTGGAGAGTACATGACCCTTGAGCGTACAATAAGAGCATGTCAATAGAGAGGATGGTTCAGACGCCATAGCTGTGTCAGATGCTAGACAAACGGTAGAACCTGTAAAATTAGAAATAGCATTTCCAGAAGACAAGGAGAAATCCATTTCATCCTCCAGAGTGGTTGAAGTTTCTCCCGGAATAATATCGAGTTTGATGTACATATTGCTACAATTATCAAAATCAATAGTTTCACAGAGGAGTGCACCACTTGATTTTACATCTACATCAGAATCATAGTGATCATACATTTCATCAAGAGTTTCAGCAAGACCTTTGTTCCCAGCATATTTTCTACGATTCAGACACTCATTTGTGAAATGATCAAAACCTTTACACTTGAAGCACCATGGCATATCTCGTCATCAGTATCGTCAGTATCCCTGTTTTTAAGAGGAACATGATTATGAGGTTTAATTGATGACTTAGGTTTATCTCTGACGAACCGTTTACTTCTCTTCAAAAGAAGATCTCTAAAATGTCTTGTGATCAAAGAGACTGACTTGTAAAGATCTTCATCCGATGAATCAGTCTCAGAAGGATCATCTTCAGAGATGCCAACACTTTTATTTTTATCAAGTAATTTAGTGTTCTTTTGTACTTTGAAAGCAATATCCTTTCCAGATTTGGATGTATGCTCATGATCAAAGATCTTTAACTTTCCAACCAGAGTATTTCTGGATAAAGTATTAAGGTTATTTCCTTCAATGATGGCATGTTTCTTATAATCGTATTTGGCTGGCAACGATCTGAGAATTTTCATCACAATGTCTTTTTCAGGAATAATCTTACCCAATGCAAAAGATGCATTAACAATTTCAGATACTTTGTGATTAAACTCATCAAATGAATCTTCATCAGCCATACAAAGGTTTTCCCAATCATGATTTAGGTTTTGAATCCTACCTTCCTTTTCAGAGGTATTCCCTTCGAATACGGTTTCTAAGATATCCCACTCATCTTTAGACCGAGTGCACGTAGTCACATGGTGCTGAAGATCTGGGGTAATGGCATTAATGATAGCATTTAAACTGTCAGAATTTTACTTTGCAGCGAGAATCTCGTTAGGTTCATATCTACCAATATCCTTTGCAATAGAAACACCGTCTAATGTAACCATTTGAGGATCATAGCCATTAACAACATAAACCCATGATTGAAAATCACGCGCTTGAACAAAGGCACGCATATAAATTTTCCACCATAAGTAATTTGAGCCATCGAAGACTGGCGGTACGTTTATAGAGATAACTCCTCTGTCCATAGAGTCAGATCGCTACAAACACAAACTTATGAGGTCTTAAACGTGTCTGCCTACTCTGATACCAATTGAAAAAGCGGGGCTCTAACAACCACACCCAATATTTTGCTTAGAAATCTGTATGAACAAACTCCAATATAATTCCAAGTGAATCAACTAGACAGTCAGACTCAATCAATGGAAATATATCAAAGAGTAGTACCTCGAATTCTCAATGTAATAAGCAAATCAAACAGATAGAAATCCGCGAGCCTGATTAATATGAGAAACAACTTGAACGGTACCAAAGACCAATGTTCAAGTGTCAACCAATTTATATCAACAACCAAAGGTTGGATTAACTAATTGATTGAACTACGCACAACCTGTGATATTTCAATTATATAAACAAATATAATGCGGAAAAGAAATAACACAGAAACAAGAATTTTGTTTAACGAGGAAACCGCAAATACAGAAAAACCCCGGGACCTAGTCCAGATTTGAACACCACACTGTATTAAGACGCTACATACACTAGCCTACTTCAAGTTAACTTTGGACTAGAATGTAGTTGATCCCTAACCAATCTCACACTGATAAAGGTACAGTCGCGTTCCTTATGCCTCTGAATCCCAGCAGGACTCTACGCACTTGATTCCCTTAGCTGATTTCACCCATAACTAAGAGTTTCTACGACCCAAAGTCGAAGACTTGATAAACCAATCTGTCTCACATAGAAAAGTCTATTGAATAGATAAATCTGTTTCCCAAAGATAAACCTATGAGTTATTTTTTTCCGTCTTTTGATAAATCAAGGTGAATTGGAACCAATTGATATACCAGACTTATATTCCCGAAGAACAGCCTAGAAATATCAATCACCTCATAATAATCTTAATCATATGGTAGCGAAACAAGATATTGTGGAATCACAGACGATGAGACGAAGATGTTTGTGACTTCTTTTTATCTTTCCTATCGGAGAATAAATCTCGAGAAAATCTTAGAAAAGATAATACTCAATACGATAGAAAACAGCAAGATCAGAACACACAACTACAGATAAAATAGTTGGGTATGGCTTCACAATCCCAATGAAGTCTTCAAGTCGTTAACCTACAGGGTTTCGTGAAAAACCTAAGGTTAAAGGAGAATCGACTCTAGTCGCAACTAGTATGACACAGGAGGTGTGGGGATTAGGTTTCCCAGTTGCTAGAGTTATCCTTTATATAGTCTTCAAATCAGGGTTTGCAATCTAAGTCACCTTGGTAACAAAGCATTCAATATTCACCGTTAGATGAAAACCTGATTAGACTCAAGCTAATATCTATCAACCGTTAGATCGAACTTAGCTTGTTACACACAAATGAAAAGTGACTTCATTTAGATATGGGTAACCGTACCTAAATGTGTACACCTTGTTGGCTCAACAATAGTTAACCGAAGTTAGCCATATGAACCTTTCATATCAACCATATCTATCTTAACCATAACTAGTTCAAATGACTTAAATGAAACTAGTTCTAGAGTTGTTCAATTGTTTATATTCTCATAGAAGTATACAAGACACAATTGAAGAAAAATCGATTTTCATTTACTCGAATCAATTCATGAACATTATATCCACGGTTCTCAAAATATTGCATTCCTTATTATATAAATGTATTAGTTCATGAACAAACCGTTTTAGAACATAACCCACTCAAGTATGCAAACGGGTACGCATACCTAAGTAGCCGGACTTGGACTGTGTTCGCCAGTATGCAAACGAGTACGCATACTGTCGTACACTTCCAAACTTCAGTTGAACCCAGTACGCGTACAGGTACGCATACTCTAGTACCTGGACTTCAACTGACTTCGCCAGTACACGTACATGTATGCATACTCTAGATCACGAAATTTACCTGACCAACCAGTACGCATACGGGTATGCATACTAAGCTCTGGTCTTGGATCAACACATATGCAAGTACGCATACTGTGTTTATAATCCAATCATTGTTAAGTGTTCTAAGCTCTCATTTAAATCATTGAAACATTTTCGGAAGACGATAATAGCTGTCTCGCACAAAATATTAGCTTCAAAGCAATTTTCAAGTGATCGAATGATCTATACGAAACATTCCGAGTCTACACCAAATGACTGTCTCACACAAATAATGTAAGATTGTACAAGGCGATTTTCACATGATCATCTTTTGACTTTCGTCAATAATATAAGATGAACTTGGTTAAAGCGAAAGCTTACCAACACATATTTCGAGAAATATGTAAGCGAGTTAAACTCAGCTCGAAATATCATATGTGTATAATCGAAGTCTATATAGCTATACGACTTTTGTATCAAATAAGAGATAGAGTAGATAGACTTTTGAGTGATATATGAGTTCAAGTCTCCACATACCTTTTGTTGATGAAGTTCCACAAGCTCCCCTTAGTAGTTCTTCGTCTTCAATCGATGAACGCCATGAATTCTGATGCTCAACTACACTTTCTATCATAATCCGAAACTTAGCTATAAGTAGACTAGAAATCAAGACTTATAGTTTTGGCAACTAAACTTGACAACAAGCTTGAGATAGCAACACTTGCGAGTTCGATCGAGCAGTGCTCTAACACTACCATTATGACTTTCTATCATATAAAATATTTAAATTATATTATTTTAATATTCCCAAATAATGGTATTTCAAGCAAAGTTAAGAGTTTCAGTCAAATTCAAATTCTTCTGGAAAGACAAACTAATGCTCGATGGACCATCAGAAAATACCAAAATTCTCAGGAATGATCCGCGGATAACATTGCGAGACGGGCACGTCATCATGGCCGGTCATGGTCGGCCCTTTGGCTACCAAAATCCAGTTCATATTTTTATTTAAACCCGCCAAGCGTTGGTATGTCAAGGTTGGTTGTCATATTTTAGTACCAAAACTCAAAAGTCGCTTGATTAGATTACTAGAGTCAACTTCTTTAGGTTAGACTAGGAAATCTATAAATGTTGGGACATACAATTATTACTATGAAGACCTAAAGAATCCGAAGACGTATTGATATCAACGAAGACACCATCCTTCCACTTGAGGTTATCAATACAAGACTTGACTTGTTTCCATTTCTGTACCGTTACTTTCAAATTGTTTAGATTGAAAACATAACACGCGAAGTTATATACATGAAACTATAGTATTAGAGACTTGATCATCTCATTATGTTCAAAGTGTCAAGGAAGAATATACAAGTTATTTTTAGAATCTTGGTATATTGAATTACGAAGCTTAACGTTTATCTTTTGAACTTCGTAATTACGGCATAGACATAATCTTTGTAACTTGTTACTAGAATGTGTAATAAACTTACGGAGCAACACAGTACTTTCACATAGAAGTGGATCAAGGAAAGACCAATACTGTAGAATATTCAAAGATTCATTCTATTTTTCATCAATATTTGCATAAAGACATATAATAGACTTAATCTTTGTAATCAAAAGTTCATCCTATCTTCATAAATATTTGCATAATGACATAATAGGCTTAACTTTTGACATATATGGGACAATCATAGTTCACGGACGCAAACACACATATCCCATAAATTTTTTGCAATATATAAAACCAATAAAGATTAATACTGCAAAATCATCTTCCAAATAAGCTTTAGAATTTAAATAAATAAATCTAAAAACATTGCAAGATGAAAATCGTTGGAAATAGCTATGTGTACTCACAATAATGGCTATTACAAACCCAAGTTATCCTTCTTAAAACACAAGAATATATTTTCATAAGAAGTTTCCTAGATATTAAGGCCTCTAAAAAATTCTTTATCGTCCCCGAACTCCTTGTTGTCAACAACCATAGGAACATAAGGTTCATGAAGAAAGGAGTCAATTCCAACAAACCTTCTAGACTGATGCCAAACTAGGGCCATCTTAATTTCGAGAGTCCTCATGACAATAGCCTTTATTTGCTGAATCTCCTTTCTTGTTTCCTTCAACTTTTCAAGAACCCCAGAAAACTTTTGTAGATTAGAAGGAACAGCTCTTGGTTTCCTCACATTCCTATTTTTTCTTTTCAAAGTTTAAGGTACATGAGATTTTTCTTTTTCCTTCGTGATTGATGGCTTAACAATCATATTATCATCTTTTCCATCAGAAGACATAATGCTTGGATTCTCCATACTAGTATGAGATTGTGAAAGGAATTCACAAATCAGGCTCAACAAGCAATCTTGTGATAAAAAAAGAGTTTTCAGAGAAGGAAAAAGGAATGTAGGGGTACAGAACCTTTATATACAAAAGGGATTCACGTACGCACAACTCACAACCTTAAAAAAGGAAAAATTGTCGATTTTAACCCTCTTTTATTGATCAAACAGAGAAAGCCCTTTCAATATCAATTAGATATGAAGAGATGGAAGAATTCCAAACCGGCGAAAACGAAAACAAGAAAAAACAAAACAAAAAAAATCTTTTCTCTTTTCCTGAAGCCTGAAGTGTGCAAACCCTTGTCTCTTTTGAACCAGGCACATGAGACAAGATACACAACCAACACATTTAAGTTGTGCTGGGGTGAACAATAATTTGTCCAACATAACCTTCTTGAACGGAATTCTTAAAATTCTGTTTAACAGACTCTTTAGACCATACTCTTTTCTCTATAGGTCTACTCTTATCTTTGGAAATTAACTTCTTTGAAGAAGAGATACGTTTACATTCCTCGGACGACTTCTGAACAAGTTTGAACTTGTTTGCAAATCGATTTTCTCTTCGTTGAAGTTTATTGACATATCTTATCTTATGTTTGTACTTGAAACAGCTGGAGAGTTCATGACCTTTGAGAGTACTGTTAGAGCATTGCTCAGTCGAACTCGCAAGCGTTGCTATCTCAATCTTGTTTGTCAAGTTTAGTTGCCAAAACTATAAGTCTTGATTTCTAGTCTACTTATAGCTAAGTCTCGGACTAGGATAGTAAGTGTAGTTGAGCTCTATACTCTACGGCGTTCATCGAATGAAGACGAAGAACTACTCAAAGGAACTTGTGGAACTTCATCAACAAAAGGTATGTGGAGACTTGAACTTTTCTATCACTCAAAAGTCTATCTATTCTATCTCCTATTTTGAGACAAAAATCGTATTGCTATATAGACTTCAATTATACAAATTTACTATTTCGAGCCGAGTTTATCTCGCTTATCTATTTCTCGAAATATGTGTAGGTAAGATTTCTCTTTAGCCAAGTTCATCTTTACTCGTGACGAAATTCATGTTGATTATTTCAATAACTTGAAAATCGCTTTGATGAAAATAGTTTGTGGATAACAACTATTATAACATCCTCTAAGAAAGTTTCAATGATTGAAATGAGAGTTTAGATCAAGTAACCATGTTTGGATATAAACATAGTGTGTTCTCACATTTGTGTAAAAGTCCAAAACTGGGAACCTAAAGTATGCGTACCCGTACGCGTATTGGCGGTTGTTGGAAATCCTAGTAAGTATGCGTACCGGTATGCAACTGGCGGAAAGTTCACGTCCGTGAATTTCTGCTGTAGTTTGGAAGTGAAAACAAACTCAATCCGGTTACTTAAGTATGCGTACCCGTTTGCATACCTAAGAAGGTTACTTTCTAAAATCAGTTTGTTCATGAACTAAAACATTTATATAATAAGGAATGAAATATTTGCAAACCGTGGCTATAATGTTCATAAATTGGTTCGAGTGAATCAAAATCGATTTTGCTTCGATTGTGTCTTGTATACTTCTATGAGATCTAAGCAATTGAACAACTCTCTAACTAGTTCATTTGAGTCACTTGAACTAGTTATGGTGAAGATGAATAAGGTTAATATGAAAGTGCTCATATGGATAACCATTGGTAAACTATTGTTGAACCAACTAAGTGTACACGTTTAGGTACGGTTACCCAAACCTAAATGAAGGTGCATTTCATTTGTGTATAACAAGCTAAGTTCGATCTAACGGTTGAAAGATATTAGCTTGAATCTAATCAGGTTTTCATCTAACGGTGAATATTGAACGCTTTGTTACCAAGGTAACTTAGATTGCAAACCCTGATTTGAAGACTATATAAAGGAGAACTCTAGCAACTGGGAAACCTACACCTCATGTGTGATACTAGTTGCATAAGCTAGAGTCGATTCTCCTTTAACCTTAGGTTTTTCACGAAACCCTATAGGTTAACAACTTAAAGACTTCATTGGGATTGTGAAGCCAGACCCAACTATTTTCTCTGTAGTTGCATGATCTGATCTTGCTGTTTTTTATCGTGATTGAGTACAATCGTAATGTTGGCTTGAGATTTATATCTCCGATAGGAAAGATAGAAAAGTAGTCACAAACACCTTCGTCTCATCGTTCGTGATTCCACAATATCTTGTTTCGCTAATCGATTAAGATTATTGTGAGGTGATTGATAATACTAGGCTGTTCTTAGGGAGAATAAGTCCGGGTTATCAATTGGTTCCTATTCACCTTGATTTATCAAAATACGGAACAAAAACTCGTAGGTATATCTGTGGGAGACAGATTTATCTATTCAATAGACATTTTTGTGTGAGACAGATTTGTTTATCATGTCTTCGACTTTGGGTCATAGCAACTCTTAGTTGTGGGTTAGATCAGCTAAGGGAATCAAGTGCGTAGTATCCTGCTGGGATCATAGACGTAAGGAACGCAACTGTACCTTGAATCAGTGTGAGATTGATTAGGGTTCAACTACAGTCTAGACCGAAGTTAGTTTTATAGTAGGATAGTGTCTGTAGCGGCTTAATATAGTGTGGTGTTCAAATCTGGACTAGGTCCCGGGGGTTTTCTGCATTTGGGGTTTCCTCGTTAACAAAACTTATGGTGTCGGTGTTATTTCTTTTCCGCATTATATTTTGTTATATAATTGAAATATCACAGGTTATGCGTTGAATCGATCAATTGGTAAATCCAACCTTTGGTTGTTGATTAAAATTGATTGATCCTTGAAAATTGGTCTTTGGTACCGTTCAAGTTAATTCTATTGCATTCAATCAGGCTCGCAAATTCCTATTTGTTTGATTACAGATTGAATCGAGAAATTGAGATATAACTATTTGATATACTTTTTCTTAAGATTGAGTCTGACTGTCTAGTTGATTCTCTTGAAAGTATATTGGAGTTAGTCCATACAGATTGCTAAGCGAAATATTGGGTGAGGTTGTTGTACCCCCGCTTTTTAAAGTACAATAAGAACATGTCAATAGAGAGGATGGTTCAGGCGCCATAGCTGTGCAAGGTTCTAGAAGAACGGTAGAACCTGAAAAATTAGAAATAGACTTTCCAGTAGTAAAGGAGAAATCTATTTTATCCTCCAAAGTGGTTGAAGTTTCTCCCGAAAGAATATCGAGGTTGCTGTATGTATTGCTACAATTATCAAAATCAATATTTTTACAGAGGAGTGCAACACTTGATATTTCGTCTACATCAGAATCATAGTGATCAGACATTTCATCAAGAGTTGCAGGAAGACCTTTGTTTCCAGCGTATTTTCTACGATTCAGACACTCATTTGCGAAATGACCAAAACCTTTACACTTGAAGCACTGTGGCATATCCTCGTCATCGGTATCGTTAGTATCCCAGTTTTTAGGCGGAACACGATTATGAGGTTTTACTGATGACTTAGGTTTATCTCTAACGAACCGTTTACTTCTCTTCAAAAGAAGATCTCTAAACTGTCTTGTGATCAAAAAGACTGACTTGTCAAGATCTTCATCTGATGAATCAGTCTCATAAGGATCACCTTCAGGGATGCCAACACTTTTACTTTTATCAAGTAATTTAGTGTTCTTTTGTGCTTTGAAAGCAATATCCTTTCCATATTCGGATGTATGCTCATGATCAAAGATCTTTAACTTTCCAACCAGAGTATTTCTGGAAAAAGTATTAAGGTTATTTCCTTCAACGATGGCATGTTTCTTAGAATCGTATTTGGCTGGCAACGATCTGAGAATTTTTATCACAATGTTCTTTTCAGGAATAGTCTTACCCAATGCAAAAGATGTATTAACAATTTCAGACACTTTATGATTAAACTCAACAAATGAATCTCCATCAGCTATACGAAGGTTTTCCCAATAAGAATTTAGGTTTTGAAGCCTAGCTTCCTTTTCAGAAGTATTCCCTTCGAATACAGTTTCTAAGATATTCCACGCATCTTTAGACCGAGTGCACGTAGTCACATGGTGCTGAAGATCTGGGGTAATGGCATGAATGATAGCATTTAAACCGTAAGAATTTTGCTTTGCAGCGACTCGTTAGGTTCATATCTACCAATATCCTTTGCAATGGAGACACCGTCTACTGTAACCATTAGAGGATCATAACCATTAAAAACATAAACCCATGATTGATAATCACGCGCTTGAACAAAGGCACGCATAACAATTTTCCACCATAAGTAATTCGAGCCATTGAAGACTGACGGTACGTTTATAGAGATAGCACCTCTGTCCATAGAGTCAGATCGCTACAAACACAAACTTATGAGGTCTTAAACATGTTTTCCTACTCTGATACCAATAGAAAAAGCGGGGGTCTAACAACCACACCCAATATTTTTCTTAGCAATCTTCATGGACAAACTCCAATATAAGTCCAAGTGAATCAACTAGACAGTAAGACTCAATCAATGGAAATATATCCAAGAGTTGTATCTCGATTTCTCAATGTAATCAGCAAATCAAACAGATAGAAATCCACGAGCCTAATTAATATGAGAAACAACTTGAACGGTACCAACGACTAATGTTCAAGTGTCAACCAATTTATATCAACAACCAAAGGTTGGATTAACTAATTGATTGAACTACGCACAACCTGTGATATTTCAATTATATAAACAAATATAATGCGGAAAAGAAATAACACAGACACCAGAATTTTGTTTAACGAGGAAACCGCAAATACAGAAAAACCCCGGGACCTAGTCAAGATTTGAACACCACGCTGTATTAAGACGCTACAGACACTAGCCTACTCCAAGTTAACTTCGGAATGGAATGTAGTTGAACTCTAACCAATCTCACACTGATCAAGGTACAGTTGCGTTCCATACGCCTCTGAATCCCAGCAGGACTCTACGAACTTGATTCCCTTAGCTAATCTCACCCACAACTAAGAGTTGCTACGACCTAAAGAAGAAGACTTGATAAACCAATCTGTCTCACACAGAAAAGTCTATTGAATAGATAAATCTGTCTCTCACAGATAAACCTATGAGTTTTTTATTTCGTCTTTTGATAAATCAAGGTGAACAGGAACCAATTGATATACCAGACTTATATTCCCGAAGAACAGCCTAGAAATATCAATCACCTCACAATAATTTTAATCGTATGGTAGCGAAACAAGATATTGTGGAATCACAGACGATGAGACGAAGATGTTTGTGACTAGTTTTTATCTTGCCTATCGTAGAATAAATCTCAAGCAAATCTTAGAGAAGATAATACTCAATACGATAGAAAACAGCAAGATCAGAACACACAACTACAGAGAAAATAGTTGGGTCTTGCTTCACAATCCCAATGAAGTCTTCAAGTCGTTAACTTACAGGGTTTCGTGAAAAACCTAAGGTTAAAGGAGAATCGACTCTAGTCGCAACTAGTATCACACAGGAGGTGTGGGGATTAGGTTTCCCATTTGCTAGAGTTCTCCTTTATATAGTCTTCAAATCAGGGTTTGCAATATAAGTTACCTTGGCAACAAAGCATTCAATATTCACCGTTAGATGAAAACCTGATTAGACTCAAGCTAATATCTTTCAACCGTTAGATCGAACTTAGCTTGTTACACACAAATAAAAAGTGACTTAACCGTACCTAAACGTGTACACCTTGTTGGCTCAACAATAGTTAACCGAAGTTAACCATATGAACACTTTCATATCAACCATATTCATCTTAACCATAACTAGTTCAAATGACTCAAATGAAACTAGTTCTAGAGTTGTTCAATTGTTTATATTCTCATAGAAGTATACAAGACACAATTGAAGCAAAATCTATTTTGATTCACTCGAATCAATTCATGAACATTATAGCCACGGTTTGCAAAAGATTGCATTACTTATTATATAAATGTATTAGTTCATGAACAAACCGATTTTAGAACATAGCACCTAAGTAGCCGGACTTGGACTGTGTTCGCCAGTATGCAAACGGGTACGCATACTGTCATACACTTCCAAACTTCAGTTGAAACCAGTACGTGTACAGGTACGCATACTCTAGTACCCGGACTTCAACTGACTTCGCCAGTACGTGATAAACGCATTTATGTGTCTATTTTCATCTCTTTTATGTATAGTGTTAGTACCATTTTTGTACTAATTTTGGTATTTTAATCCCTTGTAGGTGTTTTTGGAAAAATAGGCTTTTGCGGAAAAATTGGCTCGAAAAGTTGTTAAAGGCTCCTGGGAGGACATTTGCTATTCGGACTCTCACTTTGGATAAGGGGTAACCCATTTCCAGGCAGCTGCTAAGCACAGACCGGGATTGGATAAGGGGAGGTCATCCCCTTCGTTTGAAAATTTTTTTTGGCGGGAAAACCAAAAGTCGCATGCGTAACTTCCTGGCAAGTTTTGGATCGATTTTGGAAGTGTTTTATCGAGATTCAATCGCCAAACTAAGTTGGGATGGACTTGAATGGAGTAAACAAGGTTGGTACATCTGTTTGTATCGATTAGAATGGGCTGAATGATTGGGTTTTGATAAAACAGGAAAAATAAAATAAAAATGGAAACAGACAAAGTTTTGAATTATATTTAGAAGTTACATGCTATATTTTGCAAGGATTTGTTTGTAGAAGCATAAGAGGATAGTTTGGATAATTCAAGAAGGAGGTGAAGTGATTAAACAGGTTAGAATATCCAAAACTTGGCCGAGAAGAAAAATTTATTTTTGGGAAGAAAAAGAGATTTTGATCGAGTTTAAACCGAGTTGTGAGGTATATATAAGCTCTAGAGAGGCTAAGGAAGAGTTACGAACACTTTGGAGAAGTTTAGAGCCTTAGAGAAGCGAAAAAAAATCAACTGGAGTCGAGTACAGAAACTTTTCTGCTACTGCGAAGAAAAAGAACACGAAGAACATAAGACCCACAGAATCAGTCGTAAAGACAGGCTTATTTTCAGTGACAACGAGGTACGGTCGCATCTTCCTACAGTCACCGAATCCCTTCAGCAACAACTCCGACTTCTGTTTTAGACCTTAAGCAACTACAGAATCCGCTGCTTTAACACCTTTCTCCCTTTTAATCAAATTTTGAGCCATAAACATGTATTTTGAGATTATGATTTATATGAGGAGCTAAACCCCATTGCTGAGGCGATAGAGGAAGCTATTTTTCCAACAAAAAGTGGTATATTCTAATTTATTTATTTTATGATTATTTGCCTTGATTGAAAATTATTTGAGTTATTTTTATTGAGAAATTGTTATTTCTTTTGATAGAGCATTCTTGGACCTAGGTTTTTGATGTTTTATTCTTCGGATTTACACTTGTTATTTTGAAAATCTACATGTTGCAATAGTTTAGAATCAAATTGAACTAGAAAATTGCATGAATATAAATACTAGATTAAATAACTTTGAACTTGGAAAATAGTGGAATCTCAGCCTCAGTGTTCTTTTAATATTGATATCAACTTTGTCAGAGTTTGCTATAATTTTTAGTGATTTTTCTATTTAGTTTTGAATTTAAGTCTAAAGTTATCCTTCACAAGTTCGAGAATCGAATCCTATTACCACCACTTTCACTACAACTACAAAACACATCAGTACGCGTACAGGTACGCATACTCTATCTCCCGGACTTTACCTGACCAACTAGTATGCATACGGGTATGCATACTAAGTTCCGGTCTTGGATCAACACATATTCAAGTACGCATACTTAGCTTATAATCCAATCATGGTTAAGTATTCTAAACTCCCATTTTAATCATTGAAACATTCTCGGAAGACGACAATAGCTGTCTCACACAAATTATTAGCTTCAAAGAAATTTTCAAGTGATCGAATGATCAATATGAAACATTATGAGTCTACATCAAATGACTGTCTCACACAAATCATGTAAGATGTTACAAGGAGATTTTCACATGATCATCTTTTGACTTTCGTCAAGAATTTAAGATGATCTTGGTTAAAGCGAAAGCTTGCCAACACATATTTCGAGAAATATGTAAGCGAGTTAAACTCAACTCGAAATATCAAATGTGTATAATCGAAGTCTATATAGCTATACGACTTTTGTATCAAATAGGAGATAGAGTAGATATACTTTTGAGTGATTGATGAGTTCGAGTCTCCATATACCTTTTGTTGATGAAGTTCCACAAGCTCCCCTTAGTAGTTCTTCGTCTTCAATCGATGAACGCCATGAAGTCTAATGCTCAACTACACTTTCTATCCTAATCCGAGACTTAGCTATAAGTAGACTATAAATCAAGACTTATAGTTTTGGCAATTAAACTTGACAACAAGCTTGAGATAGCAACGCTTGCGAGTTCGACCGAGCAGTGCTCTAACACCTAGGATGGCTTTATTTCCTTAAGTATTACTCCCTCACTGCTATTGTACAATCAGTACTTCTGATTATCACTGGTACATGCAGACTTAGGTTTTGATTGTAATTTTGGCACTAGGGAACATCATGGGATCAGTTCTGTACTCTTACACCTAATGAATAAGTACATGAGAACATATGATTAAATGATTTGGTTGATGGTCGATTTTTGTGGCTTCTTTAACTGGCATTCTAACATTTTTTTATTTTCTTCAGGTGGTAACGAATGTTGTGCCCCAAGTGGTTAATGTAGTAGCTCCCCAATCGTTTAATGTAACAAGAGCTGGCTAGGTAAAAAAAATTAGTCACAATGTAGTTCACTTAGGATGGCTTTATTACTTCATATATTAAGTATTATTCCTTCATTGCTTTCCTTGTTTTGAGTCAACTTCTCCAAGAATAAAACTCTTTCGTTTCGTTTTAAGATATCACCCTTCAAACTAATTGTTAGGTCTTCAACATAAACAAGTCCCAAATTAATAAGAATATTGACATTTATTTGAGTACTCCAATTCATTTTTCTTTTTAAAATGTGTGTTTTTTTTACCTCTATATATTTAGAGAAAATCCTTCAAATGTAAAATAAAAAATATTTAAAATTTTAAAAGTAAGTTGATTTTTAAAAATCCTTTAGAAAATCTTAGTTTAACAAATTTTCTTTTATTTTTAAGAATATATGTATTAAGCTTTGATCATGTAGGAGTTATTTTAATAGAAGAAAAATGGTCGTGGTATGACTACTCCTGCGCAGTACAGTTCATTTCAGTTAGTACGCTCGGAATATCGAAATATGATATGAGTATTCAAAACATGCCATATATAACGTAAAGGAAAATAATCGCTCATTACATGGCCAACTACATCTACCTGTATATATGATGATCTTAAGCATGCTAATTAATTATGTTGTCGTTGTTTTTAAGTTGTGTTATTACCTCTTACAAACTTTTATATTCACATTTCTTTTAACTTTTAATACATTGCATTCTCTATTCCACCAAAATAAATAAGTAGCCTGAGCCGGCATAAAGTCTCCAACATTAACAAAATGTATTTACCCGTTGATTGCATTCAAATGAACTGTAAACATTGGGATGAAATATTCATAGTTTTCCTAATTGTCTTATGACAATTCTTCAAAGAAACATGGAAAAGATAGTTTTTCATGCTTTTTATACTATTTTTTTTGTTGTATAAAACTACTACCTATTTATTATAATTGTGTTACACGTAATATTGTTTCTGTCTTACCCAGTGTCGTTACGGCATGGTTATTTATGGTATAGTACATGAGAATAGTTGATTAAATGATTTGGTTGATGGTTAATTTTTATGGCTTCTTTAACTGCCATTTTAACATTTTTTTTCTCTTTTTCAGGTGCTAACAAACGTAGCAGCGCCCCAAGCGGTTAATGTAGCAAGGACCCAAGCGGTTTCTTCTCCATATAACTTTGGTAATGACATGGATCTTGAGTTGGGTTTGTCTCCTTTCACTTTCAACCCTCAACGGGGTTCTGACCCACAGGTAATTCTGTTAGGTTTTTTGGTTTACCATTTCCCTTTTTGATGTTGGATGATTTTATGTTCTCCAACTGCTTGGCATTCTAACATTTAGCATTTTGTTGTTGTTTGGGTTTTTAGTGTCAATTGGTGGAATGATAGGTACAACCCCGGTGGTTCCTCCTCCAGCTGCTAAGGTTGTGAAGAAATACAAGTCTTGTACACCCATGATATTTTATTTTTTGAATTTGGTTATATAAGTAAGTCGAAACCAAAACAGGTTTAAACTCTTGATTTCCTACTTAAACTAGATTTTATAATCTAACAGATCATGATATAAAACAAAACTTTCCTAATTTAACAAGATTCCCTAATCAAGAAATCAAAACCAGTTTAAACTCTAGATTCCCTAATTTAACTAGATTTCCTAAACGCAATTCTCCTATATGTCCTCTATATACACATTCTTAGCTGAAATAACTTTCCCGATCTTAACAGTTTTCCCATATATCTTCCTCTATATATACACCTTAGCTAATCGCACCATGGAGCAGAACTATTGGCATTGGAAAGTGCTCAGTTTGTGATTATACCTTTGATCAAAGTCTGGAACCATCGTGGAACAGAAACATAAATTGTCATTAAATCGTGGAACAGAGGTATTGTCATAAAGCATCCTGGATATATATTGGCTTAAATAAAATTAAATTATGAGGTAAGCAATCGATTGTGTAGTTATTTAAGTTAGTTTGTCTGATTGATTTTTATTATATTTGGTATGTTTATCTATCCTTCTTATAAGGTAATCTTTTGATTGTATAATTATTCAAGTTGGTTTATCTGATGGATTTTTTTATTTGGTATAATCTTTGTATATTTCAGGGCCCCGCTAACTCTTACTGAGCATGATCAATTATGCAAGCAACTACCCAAAATCAGCGTATGTTCTGTAATCTATATTGTTATACAGGTTATAATGACTACAATAAATTATGAAAACCAGAAAATAATTTTGGTTTAAAATTTACACAGGAAACATCTTTAGGTTAGAAAGCACGATGAGAAAGAAAGAACAACTTCCAAAAAGGGAGCCATCACGGGTAATGCATTAATTCTGATTCTAATCCTATTGAAGAATAGCAAAGATTTAAACTCTGAAATAAATTTATGTTTAATTTTTTTAATAGGCACGCTCATAGGAAAGAAAAGCATATCTTCAAAGAGTTAAACAAGGCAAAACTAAACAAGCCAACGATATTCAGCAAGACATTATTCTCACGACTCATCTTCAACCTGATCAATCATGCAGTATTGATCATCAAGGCGTTATTTTCACGACTCTTCTTCAACCTGATCAGTTATGCAATAATATATAAAGGATGCGTAAGTTAAAAAAAACAAAACAATGGAGCACTATTTAGAGAAAATGTTATTTATAAAAAAAAAATTCTTTTAAAGTATTCTCATCTACAACTGATTTTACTTTAATTTATATTGGGAAGTTTACTCAGGAATTATGCAATGAGGGAGCCCGTGATGAATTTGTACTAGAAATAACAAAAGTACTTTATGTTCAATTTTATTGTCACTTGTGCAGTCAGAATTAAGGCATCAAAAGAGATGCAAAACCGCTAATCAAATACATCGTCTCTAACTGATCAAAATCAACCACCAAACAAGTCATGAACAACATTGATATTCAGTTGTTGTTTTTTCCTTTATAGGGTTGCTAACTGATTCGTCCAATTTAGGTTTCGGCATGTAAAATACCTTAAACTGGAAGATGTTCACAGCGAAAACTTAACTCAGTGATTATTTGAGAAGTTGAATAATGTAGTTACTTCATTTTACAGGAAAGGCAGTGTTCCTCCCAGCAACAACGCCGTAACAAAGAATTGGAACAACCAAGAAAAGTATATTTTTTGATGGCCAATTTTTCCATAGTTGTAGTAACTTTATGTTGAAAGATAGCATTCATTTAGGATATTGATTAAATTTGTATTTAAAACGTACAACAGGTGAGAGCACGTAGAGAAGTGTTTTTTTTGGCGCAAAAGACACGTTGTGCACAAGAGAATAAAGAAAAAGAACATCATCCAAAAAGAGAACCATCAAAGGTATCTAATTTGTATCCAAAATATTATTATCTAATAAAACCCTTACTAACACCTATTTAAAATCTTCAGCAGGCACGCTCCTTGGCAAGAAAAGCATGTCTTGAAATAGGTAAACAGAGTTAGCAAATAGAAGAAGACAGTGATACTATCTTTGAACACAGTGTTCAAACAGAATGTGAACAAACATACATACAAACACGTTCCTCGGCGCAGAAACCCTGTCGTGGGCGAGAGAATCGATTAAAATCACATGAACAACATGATATAAAGATTCAGGGATAATTACAGGCAAGTATAGTGATGAGACGTTGCTACTTATTTATTCATGATTTTTTAATTGCTACCATGGATTTAATAACTTTGGTACTTGCAGAATACTTGGTACATAAAAAAAGAATACTATTGAATCCTTTGTGACCTTGCAGAATACACGGTGCACAAAAAAAATTTACTGTTAAATCCTCTCTGCTAAATAAAGAGCCAACAAACCCATATTTTGAGGCTATGTGTGGCGATCAAGTAAATTTAAAATTGGTGGGAAACAATCATGAATTTTTCCTGAGATGATTATTGCACCAACAAATATTGCGGATCCACTACTAAGGCCTCATTGCGAATTGGTCATCTGAGGAAAATACATTCCTTTTGAATTCAATATTTGATAATGGTGCTTTACCAATCAATTTCATACTGAATACATTACAATGACCTATATAGATGTATATATCCAAAGTTCAAACTAAAAGCATAGGGACACTTTGCATAGAGTCCGTACAGTAGAAAATTCAACTATCTTATGGGATTACATGTCTTTGTTAGAGCATTGCTCGGTTGAACCCACCAAGCGTTGGTATGTCAAGTTTGGTTGTCATATTTTAGTATCAAAACTCATCTAGAGTCGATCGATTAATTACTAGATTCAACTTCGTTTTGGTTAGACTAGAAAGTCTAGGAATGTTGAGACTTACAAGTATTACTCTGAAGACCTGAAGAATATGAAGAACTAACAACTACAACGAAGACATCATCCTTCCACTTGAGGTTAGTAATACTGACTTGACTTGTTTCCATTCCTAACGTATCTTTCAAGTCGCTTTATATTGAAAACATAACATGCGAAGCTATATTTATGACACTCTAGTGATTAGACTTGGTCATAACATTATGATCAAAGTATCAAGGAATTATATTGAATTACGAAGTATAGCGCTTATCTTTTGAACTTCGTAAATACGACATCAACATAATCTATATATATATATAGTTACTTGATTATGTGTGGGATAAGGGTGTGATTTCATCCTAGGAAACTATGTATTATTACATTGGTTTAAGGAAGTAGATGTACGAACTTGTTTCGTGATCGAAAGGGAAATCAATAAATATGTTGGTCCGGTTTTTCATTGAAGATTATTTGGATGGACAATGTAAGATGACAAGGTAGAAACGATCTTAACTTATGTTGAGAATCAAGGTAGAACCGGTCATATCCAATATTGTGTGACAATGGATAACCGATCCTAACCAGTATTGGGAGACAAGGTAGAACCGGTCATTACCTATATCTAGTGGCAAGGTATAACCGATCCTAACTAGTTTTGGAAAGCAAGGTATAACCGGTCATAACCTATATTGGGAGTCATGGTATAACCGATCCTAACTTAGTTTGGGAGTCATGGTAGAACCAGTTCCAAGAGCAAAACCGAGTTTCCAATATTCACATATTTCTTTATGTTGTGTGTGAATTTGGAATTATGGTTTGCTAAGATAGGAAACTTCTAGATGTCGACATTATTTGAACATGTGCATAACTCTTATCATTAATTGTTCAAAAATCGACATGATTTATTTCCCGATGAATTACCTGTGACCAAGGTATTTAAAATCATACTAGTCACGATTTGATTCGCATCAAATTTTTCCATTTCGATTCAGATCGTACTGGTTGAATCGAGTTTCGAATGAATCATGTAGATTCTTTTTTTGTGTGCGATTTTTACTCTCGTTATTTTGACTTTTTTGCTTGGTCAACATTAGTTTTTCACTCAAAACAAGTATAAAAGTAAATGTAATTGAAAAAGCGGGGGTATAAAAACCACACCCAATATTTCGTTCGGCAATCTGTATGGACTAAACTCCAATATAATTCCGAGAGCACCAACTTAAAAGCGAGCTCAATCAAGAGATATATCAAAGAGCTTTATCTCTATTTCTCAATGTAATCAGCAAATCGAACAGATAGAAATCCGTGAGCCTGATTGATATGAGAAATAACTTGGATGGTACCAAAGACCAATGCCCAAGTGTCAATCAAGTTATATCCAACAATCAAGGTCGGATTTATCAACTGACTGAACTACACATAACCTGTGATATTTCAATTATAAAAACAAATATGACGCGGAAAAGATATAACACAGACACCAGAAATTTTGTTAACGAGGAAACCGCAAATGCAGAAAAACCCCGGTACCTAGTCCTGATTTGAACATCACACTGTATTAAGCCGCTACAGACACTAGCCTACTACAAGTTAACTTCGGACTGGGATGTAGTTGAGCCCTAACCAAGTCTCACACCGATTAAGGTACAGTCGCGTTCCTTATGCCTCTAGAACCACGCCAGATTCTGCGCACTTGATTCCCTTAGCTGATCTCACCCATAACTAAGAGTTGCTACGACCCAAAGTCGAAGACTTATAAACAAATCTGTCTGATAGTTAATCTGTCTCCCACAGAAGTACCTATGAAGTTTTGTTCCATCTTTTGATAAATCAAGGTGAACATGAACCAATTGATAATCCGGTATTATACTCCCGAAGAGCAGCCTAGAAATATCAATCACCTCACAATAACTTAACTATATGGTAGCAGAAGAAGTTATTGCGGAACCACAAAGTCTGAGACGAAGAACTTTGTGATTACTTTTTATATCTTACCTATCAGAAATAAATCTCGAGCAAATCTTAGAGAAGATAGTACTCAATACGATAGAACAAATAAGATCAGAATACGCAACTATAGAGAAAATAGTTGGATCTGGCTTCACGAATCCCAAATGAAGTCTTCAAGTCGTTAACCTAATATGGTTTTGGAAAAACCTAGGTTAAAAGAGAATTGATTCTAGTACGCAACTAGGACAGAGGAAAGTGTCGGGATTAGGTTTTTCCAGTTGCCAGAGTTCTCCCTTATATAGTCTTTCAAATCAATGTTGCTTACAATCAAAGCTAAGATAGCTTAGTAACAAAGCATTCAATATTCACCGTTAGATGAAAACCTAATTTAAGATTCAAGCTAAGTCTGCTTAATAATAAAAAAAATCAATCTCCACCGTTAGATGGTCTTAGCTTGTTACACACAAATGAAATATACCTTCATTTAGATATGGGTAATCGTACCTAAATGTGTATATTGAGTTGGCTCAATAACAGTTAACCGAAGTTAGCCATATGAAAACTTTTGTCTTAACCACATTCATCTAACACTTCTAGATTAAATATGATGATCAATCAATCATGAAAGATAATCAAATGAATCTAATTGTGTTTTTCATAGAGTTGTTCAATTGTCCACTATCTCATAGAAATATATATGAACAAATTGAAACAAAATCGGATTGATTCGTAATCGTACAAAGTAATTATACAAGAATCAATTCATGAATATTAAGCCACGGTTTGCAAAGATTGCATTCCTTAATTCATAAATGTTTTAGTTCATGAGTATGATAATCATACTTAACCGATTTTAGAACTTAACCACTGTGTTCGCAAACCAGGTACGCGAACAACAGCTTCGGACCTTGGCCTTGTCCAGCCGTTCGCATACTAGGTATGCGACCAGCAGTCCCGGACCCAACTCAGGTAGAACCGTTCGTATACTAGGTACGCAAACAAGGTTCCCGGACCTTGACAGTTAAAACCGTTCGCATACTGGGTACACAAACATGGTTCCCGGACCTGAATCATAACAATACAGTTTGCATACTAGGTATGCATACCGTGTTGTATCCAGACATGGTTAATTGTTCTAAACTCCATTTCAATCATTGAAACATCCTTAGAAGACGACAATAGCTGTCTCACACAAACTATTAGCTTCAAGTAATTTTCAAGTGATCGAATGATCAATACGAAACTTTCCAAGTCGACATCAAATGATTGTCTCACACAAATCATGTAAGATGTTTCAAGGCCATTTCCACATGATCATCTTTTGAATTAATATTTAGTTTCCAACAAATAAATTGTTTCCAACTAAACTCGTCAAGAATAATGATAAACATAGTTAAAGCAAAAAGCTTCCAACACATATTTCGAGAAATAGATACGTGAGACTCAGCTCGAAATATGAAATGTGTATAATGTAAAAGTCTATATAGCTATACGACTTAGTCTCATTAGAAGATGGAGTAGAATAGACTTCTGAGAGATAGATAAGTTTTAGTCTCCACGTACCTTTTGTTGATGAAGTTCCTCCAAGCTCCCCTCAGTAGATCTTCGTCTTCAATCGATGGACGCCGTGAAGTCTAAAGCTCAACTACACATTCTATCCTAATCCGAGACATAGCTATAAATAGACTAGAAATCAAGACTATAGTTTTGATCAACTAAACTCGACAAACATGGTAATAGAAACCCTTTAGAGTCCAGTGGATTGTTTACTCAAAACTAAGGATTATGGCTAAAAAATCTAAAATAATACGATAGTGCACAAATTCATTCTTTCTTTTCGAACTTTAGAGTGACACCCAGTGAGTTTGTATACAACAAATTCATCCTCTCTTTTCGAATTTTGTAATGACATATACAACACATTCATTCTCTCTTTTCGAATTCAGTGGTTCAACCAAAAAATAAATATATTTGCTTACTAAAATGAAAAATCCATCCTTTTCAATGAAGGAAAAAAAAATGAAAAATCCAAGGGCTGTGGTGTGGCCAACTAAGCTACAAATTGGTAACCCAATGAATCTGGACACAGAAATTCGTTCTCCCTTTTTTGGTGATCGATGACATTAGCACCGATGTTGTCAACAATCGATGGAGAAAATGAAAATAGTTTGTTTAAACAAAATCAAGCAAAACTAGTGAAATCCAAGACTTTCTCCTGATCTTCCCTTACTTATTTTCGTTTGAGCAAATCATTCTCGTAAATTCGCACTAGGAAAATTTGTTGAACACTGACAATCGCAAAGTTCACGACGACATGCCAAAGAAGGCTTTGCCCCGATTCTCCAATTCAGTTTACTAGTATTGCGCATCCAATAAATGAACTCTAGAGGTCGAGTTTTACAGGTCATATAACCATAATTTTACAGGTCATATATAACAACAATTTTCTATATGCATAATTTATAAATGAACTTTACTAATTATAATTATAATTATTTGGAAAAAACTAAAGTTATCAGTAGTCGGTGGTGTGCAAGTCGAGAACCCAGTACTTGCTTAAACTAAAAATTGGTCAATTAACCTAATAATGACAATTCATAGGTGAAAAAGACATGTAAAATTTGTTTAAATGGATGAGAATGTAAAAATAGCTAGGATGTAAACAGTTTCATCCTGCCCATTTTCAAATACTTTTCTTATTTTTAATTTACATCAGGATGCATCCAGTTTCATCATCGTTTTTTTTTTTAAGTTTAAGCCAGGATGAATCCAGTTTCATTCTTGCTATTTTTTCTGTGTCCATTTCACCCATACTAATTTTTACTCGTCCATTAGAACCATGTTTTAAAAATATTTGTGCAAATTACTCATTTTCAGTTGCTTAAAGGGATTCTTTTCAATATAATGTTCTGAGATTTGGTGGTGGAGTTTCATCATAAGTGACGCATGCACTCAGGTAATTCCGTAATTAAAACTAAAGTTATGGGTTATATACAGAGTTTAAGATTTGGTGATATGAACAACTATTTGCTCTGAAGCCTGAACTATAAATAGAGCAGACAGGCATAGTTAGTTTCAAACATTCAATTCAAGAGAAAACAAAGCAGAGAATTAACAAAGTCAGAAGAAAGAAAGATTTAGAAATTTTCAAAGAGAAGAAAAAATGGAGGCAATGCCACTATTCAAACCTTACAAAATGGGCAACTTCGAACTCTCTCACAGGTTTGGAACTCTTTATCATATTTTAGCGTCTTCTTCGATGATTCGATCCAAACACATCCATCTCATTTTTATACGTTTTGGTTTTCTGTACTTGATAGGGTTGTTTTGGCACCTCTAACAAGAAATAGGTCTTATGGAAACGTACCCCAACCACATGCGGCCTTATATTACTCGCAGCGAACCACTAACGGAGGTTTTCTAATTACAGAAGCCACTGGAGTATCAGAAACAGCTCAAGGGTATGTTTCTCGATTTTCGTATTAGTGTTTACTTTATAGTAGTCACTGGGAATGTTACTTCTTCAGGCAATGTTCTTGGAAGAATGACCTGCCAAGAGTAATGGCTGATTATGAACTTCCTTGACTGGACTGGCCAGATCACGATCAGTCCTGTATCGGTACTGTACATAGATAAGATATTAGCTCATTAATTAGCATTTGCAGATGTGGGTAGTTGGGTTTATTGAATTTTCCATTCATTTTTAAGGTATCCAGAAACACCAGGAATTTGGACAAAAGCGCATGTTGAAGCATGGAAACGCATTGTGCAAGCTGTTCATGACAAGGGTGGCCTATTCTTTTGCCAGCTATGGCATGTAGGCCGAGTTTCCACTAGCGGTACCCATCTTATGCTCTTTCTTAATCTAGTTATTCTGAATTTGTACATAATCAAATACAAAAATACTGTTAGCTCTGAACCATTTTCATTTCATGACCGTCCAGACCTCCAGCCTAATGGAATAGCTCCAATCTCATCTACTGACAAGGGATGTACACCTGGCCTCTATGGAGTTGATTGGACAGCTCCTCGTCGATTGAGCACTGATGAAATCCCACAAATTGTCGATGATTTCAGGCGTGCTGCAAGGAACGCAATTGAAGCTGGTAATTTTGTTTTATAATTGTCTTATTTAGGTTGGCAAATAGCATATATCTTTTGTTCAAACTATACTTATTATGTACACTGTCTCTCTCAAAATTTTCTGACATTGAGTTTTAGATAACATCTTATTCGGTTATATATTGAACAAATGTGCAGGTTTTGATGGAGTTGAGATCCATGGCGCAAATGGTTACCTTATTGATCAATTCATGAAGGATCAAGTTAATGATAGAACAGATGAGTATGGTGGAACCTTAGAGAAGCGATGTCGCTTTGCACTAGATATTGTCAAAGCTATTGTCGAAGAGATTGGAGCAGATAAAGTCGGAATGAGACTCTCTCCTTTCGGGGGTTTCATGGAAGCGGGAGATTCAGATCCTGAAGCTCTCAGCATTTACATGGCTGAATCACTAAGCAAATACGGAATCTTGTACCTCCATGTGATAGAGCCAAGGATTGAGAACAATGAAACCCTTGGCAGTGCCTTAACGACCAGGAAAGCTTTCAAGGGGACTTTCATTTCTTCTGGAGGTTATAAGAGAGATGACGGCAACAATGCTATCGAGGAGAATCATGCTGACCTGGTTGCATATGGTCGTCTGTTTTTGGCTAACCCAGATTTGCCTAAACGTTTTGCCATTGATGCACCACTAAATCAGTACAATAGGGACACTTTTTACACACAAGATTCAGTTATTGGTTACACTGACTACCCATTCCTGAACCAAGACAATTAGTCCTATCGCCGCCCTGTACTAGCTTGATGTTTCTTTGCTGTTTTGCTTTTACGTCTTTTTATTTGGTTATCAGTTTTGAATTATATTGTTGTTGTGTGCTGTTTTGTACTGGGTTTTTAATAACAGAGAATAAATGTTACAATTTGCTAATGTTATCATAAATGTTACAATTTGCCCCGAGCAGTTCGGTTGAAGAAAAAAACTGGACGGGCCCTAGCCCGCTATTATCCAATCCTATATAACGACGTGAAATAAAATCGAAAAAAAACAGTAGATGATTATTTTCCTTTCTTCTCCACGAGCTTCTTCTAGGGCTGGTGAAAATGAAGATTTAATAGAGGAATTCATCATGTAATCATACTGATTCATCACCAGGTTAGTTTCTCTTTTGGTACGAATTCATCATTATAATAATCAAAATATGGATGTGATTTGATTTCTATCTATTTCAGTTGAGATTTGAGTTTAGGCTTGATTTATAGTTTGCTTCAAATTCATTACGACGTAATGGTAGTGCACTTATATATATGGAAGTATATTTGGTCTTAGAGAGAAGTTTGAATTGAAAACATAACCCTAATTCTGAATGTTTAATTTGAGCTTTATATTAAATATTTTCTCCAAAAATAAAATAAAATCAGAACTATGGTGAATATGTTTCTTCTGAATTTCACCAATAAGGTGTAAGAAATTAGCTAACTAGGAAATACAGATAGATATACAGAACAAACCTGTAATCCCAACATGTTGAAGCTATTGATAATTATCCAATTAGCTTTTTCTTAATTTATCAACTGATTCAAAGTAAGCTTCAAGTAAGCTGGGTATGTTCCAGGCACACCCAAGAAATATGTACACCTGACACCTTCAGAGGTAGAGGTAACCCAACTTGTCTTGCTACGTTCAAAGCTCATGGCACACGCACACTGTAGATGATGCAGTTAACTGATTGTTTTTATTCTCCACGTGGTCAAATTGGGGAATAGAGCTCCTGATTTCGTTCCTGGATTTTTTCCAGTAAAACTATGTAGTTTCTTGATAAACTATGTAGGTCTGTTAAACCCACTGTTTCTAACCATTTTACATAGGACTGCGTACTATCTGATTTAGTGAAAACACCATTATCATATCCATCTGATACGAATTTTGATTCCAAAGTTATGTCCAAGTTTTGGTTTGATTAATTTGGATATGGAGTTGGTTGTGACTAATGTGGTTTTGAGACCTTTCGAGACTAATGGCATGACCGGTTAATGTTTTTAGCTGCCTTGCTTGACTGGAAAAGATGGACGCTACTTGAATATGATAGAGAATAATGAGCTTCAAATCAACGAATCAGAAGGTTGGCCTCATGAGAGTCACCAAGAGGGCACAAGTGTGCAGGGAGGTACATATTTAACAGATTTACACTTACTGTATTCTGACTATTTGATATTGCAAGATTGTATTCTTTTTATTATCATCAATATATCATATTAATTCAGACAGTATTACCAATACAGACAAGCAATACTAGGAAAATTTCGTGCACACCGCTATAACTCATACGGAGTATAATTTATCATTTGGGATTAGAATCATAATGTAAATCCATGTAATCTGTTCATCCATGTTGTTAGAGTACTAACTGCAAAACCTTAAAAACTCCAGAACTGATTTCTGGTCTGCATCATCAGTTACTATATATGGAGAACTAATTATCTGTATCTGTAGAAATAAAGAACATTTCTTCTTGAACATGTTTGATGATTTCTTTACTTTTACGTTTTAACTCTTCTGCCCGTATTGTAGTCCGTGTCGGTAATGGTTGCACAAGACTTGGATAGGTTCTGTCACTTTAGCATGTATACCATGTCTTGGATTTTGTGGTAGTGATCCAAGGGTTTGGTATAAAGTAATACACCTTAGATGTTATGTAACCATTTATTGTTAACTGCGCGCGTTTGGATTAATCATTAATGCAATTACAAACCAATATTATTTTTCTCTATGTTTTCTTGATGATGACAAACCTCATGAATTTTAAAGAAAGATCATTAAACGCAGAATTAGTGTTATAGAGAGACTGAGTCCACAAATTTTAAATTATGTCTTTACAGTATGAGCACGAGTGTATGACTCAGCGACAATTTACTGCCACCATCAACTGTTATATTTCAAGTGATAGTTTGATTATGAACTGGTGGTTGGGGTGGATACGAAAGAATTTCTCAAAATTACTTTCTTTTGGCTCCATTATTTATAACTGGAGAATAACACTATGACCACCTAATGGTCTTTGCTGGTGGCATTAATTTGTACATGAGGTGGTGCTGAAAGTAGATGTAGTGCATATTCACAACTTAAAGCATCATATAGCTAACCCAAGAAAAATGTGATATTGGTACTGGTCATTCCCTATAGCAACTATCTTTTATTTTCTTCTTCATATATAATTGGACCACTGTGTATAGTGGGTGTCTCCAGCTCAATCTGTTTCCATGGTCTCTCACATCTCTTACTAAAACAAGGAGGAGGAGAACTTATCTTCATTTATCTTAGTGACATGAAAATGTTGTAATTTATATATTGTAGATCAATTGGGAAATCCTCAATCTGTTCATGAAAATGGCAATAGAAGAAGGATAAACATCATTGCCTAACAGGGGGTTGCAGAGTGTCATAGTTCTGCGAAACTGGAAGATAAAGTGTGAAAAAATTAGGATTCGCCGATGTGCAGCGCAGTGCACTCCGCTTGTTTTTGTCTAAGAAAAATTACGAACTGAAATTTTATGCATACTTATACTTATTCAAGATCAAGTAGTTTGGATTAATCCGATAACCATAAAGAACAAAAGAACTAGGTTTGACTTTCAAAAAAATAAGAACCTGACTTATTAGCTACCTATTCAATCTGGTTAGTTGGGTCAGGTGGATTCATTACATAACAAATTAGAGAGGTGAGTGGGGTCAACTTGCCTTCATGTGGTTCCACCACCTTAATGGTAGCTTTCATGTAGTTATTCATAATTAATATAGGTAATGGTCCGATTCAATTTCTCACAAACTATAAGATAAGATTGAGAGTTTGAAGAAGCAGAGAACAAAATTCAGAGAAGGGGAAAAGAAGAAAAAGAAGGAAAACTGTGAGGAAATTAAAAAGAAATGGAAACAATACCGCTACTCAAACCTTACAAAATGGGCAATTATCAACTCTCTCACAGGTATTGTACTTTAGCCAGGAAATCTTAATTTGGTAAGGTTTTTGTTTGATTACGTGTGTACAGTGCACTATACTGTGATTAAACGTCTAAGTACATAAGGTTTCTACAAAAAGAAACTTATTATTTTCTCTTTTTCCCTTTGTGTTCGTGATTTAAATCTCTTAAATAATAATTTTAGATTTCGTTAAAGAAAATCAATTCTTTCTACACTATACAAGAATTACAATGCTCGAGTGTCAGACTCTCGAATGTTCATGATTTGTTGATTGAAGGATTAATTAAGAATGTCATGTCGTGTTGGTTGACAATGCCCCACAATTTAATGGTTGCAGCATTGCAGTTAATTAGAAATATTGTGTTATGATCATTGTTTAACCACTGACCTTGCAACAACCCGTGCAGCTCGCCATCTAGGGCCTAACTTGACCCTAGTAATCCAGCACAAACTGGCACGCTAGTAAAACTGTGTTTATTCTCTTTTGTTTAACCTTTCTCATTGTTTTGTCAATCATCCTGTGATGAAATTATATTATGTTTTGAACTCAAATATAACAAGTTTTTCATTGGTTTGTAGGGTTGTTTTAGCGCCTCTATCAGGACGTAGGTCTTATTGATACATACCTCAGCCACATGCGGTCTTGTATTACTCGCAGCGAACCACTAACGGAGGCCTTCTTATTGCTGAAGCTGCTGGGGTATCTGAAACAGCTCCAGGGTACAATTTCCCATATTCAAACAATTAGTAATTTACTGCTAAGATGTAGTAATAAATGTTATATTAACTGACATAAAAAAACAAACTTTTATCCATATAAATCATAAATGGTAATTTTTCTTTGATGTAGATAATTTTACTCAAACCAAGTTTCACAAATTTAAATTTAAATTGAAGTTAATTTTAATTTTGTTAGGTATCCAGAAATACCCGGAATTTGGACCAAAGAGCATGTAGAAGCATGGAAACCAATTGTACAAGCTGTTCATGACAAGGATGGCATCTTCTTTTGCCAGATTTGGCATGCAGGCAGAGTTTCCACTTATGGTATTTTCCCACAATAAAAGTTGTATGTATTTTAATAAAGAAGAGAGAAATTTCTTTTTGTTAATTTAGGGATGAAAGCAATTTATTTGTGCAAAATCGGACTGTGGGAAGCTCATCATAAATTGGCATGAATCGGCTTAATGGGGAAAAAAAACCCCCTCTTTATTTGATGTATTTCTTTATTGTCTTACTCTGGCTCTTTCAAATTATATTACATTTAAATTCTAATACACTTGGACTAATTCATTTTTTTGTTTTTGTATTTAGACGCCCAATCTAATGGGAAAGCTCCAATCTCTTCCACTGATAACGGTTGTACACCTGGCTTCCAGGGAGTGGATTGGTCAGCTGATGAAATCCCACAAGTCATCGATGATTTTAGGCTCACTGCAAGATATGCCATTGAAGCAGGTAATAACCTTGTATCCTTTTTGTAGAATGATAAATATGGTACCATAATATGTAAATTTGGTTGTTAGGCATATGAGTAACTCAATGGTAACTACTTATAGACCTTTTTATGGGTATACATTGTAGTTAACCATATTTCTCTTTAACTTTTGAGCTTCTAGAATACATTGTTATTAACCCTAAAATGGATGGCATGTTATTCATATACGTTTAGGTTTTGATGGAGTTGAGGTCCATGGTACACATGGTTTACCTTCTCGATTAATTCATGATGGATACAGTGAACAATAGAACGGACGAGTACGGTGGAACCTTAGAGAAACGATGCCGTTTTTCCCTAGAAGTTGTTAAAGCCGTCGTCGAAGAAATTGGAGCAGATAAAGTCGGAATAAGGCTCTCTCTTTTCGCGGATTACATATTCAAATTCTGAAGCTCTCCGCCTTTTCATGGCTGAATCACTAAGCAAATTTGGAATTTCATATCTTCATGTACTAGAGAGCCCAGGATGGTCACCCTGGAAGAATCGCAAGATACCCCTTACTGGCAATGAGGAAAGCTTTTAAGGGAACTTTCATTACTGGCGGAGGTTACACAAAAGGCGATGGCAACAAAGTTATCGATGAGAATCGTGCTGATCTTGTTGCATTTGGTCGCTAGTTTGTGGCTAAGCCAGATTTGCCTAAACGTTTTACCATTGATTTACCACTGAATAAGTATAATAGTGACACTTTTTACACACTTGATCCAATTATTGGTTACACTATCCATTCTTGGGCTAATGCCCTGTAGTTTGCTGTTTTGCTTTATGTCATTTTTTCTTGGTTATCAGGTTTAAATTACGTTGTTCTTGTGTAACGTGGTGAGGTGAGATCATTCAGATCTTTTGCGTTAAAGTGTTGTTTTGTACCGGGATTAAATAACAGAATAAATGTTATGATATTCTTAACCGAGAGCTTAAGTTTTCTTTTAAGCAAACGAACCATGGATTAGACATCCACTTCATCCATCTATAAAAAGGTTAAAAGACATGAAGGAGTTGTCGCACTCCTTCACCGGGAGTACGACATGAACACACACCATTCCTGACGGCAGTCGATGTTCCAGAAGCTAATCAAATGCATCATTGCTTTGCTCAGTAAAGAAAGAGACACTGTCCTTATCAACGGGTTGCTTTCTTGTTTGCTCCGAACGGAAAGGAAGACGTCTGGTCAGCAAAGCACATAATCATTTCCTACTTATTAGTATTATATTTGTGAGTCAAATATAGAAATCTAAAAGACAGGATAATTAGTAAGACCCGATGAATTTGGACACAATAAATCCTAATCCTCCTTTTTAGGTGACTGATAAATGACACAAGCAATGACGTTGCCAGAGCTGTGCTAAAAATCAAAATATCTAGGCATTAAATCAGACCTTAATCACATACCTTATTTGTTGAAATCTACTTAAAAGTCCTCTTCTTTCATGTCTATAAATATGGGGGAGACATTTCTCAACTACACCAATCCAAAAAGAAAGAGAAAAATAACAAAGGGAGCAAAAAAAAAATTCATAATCCAAATGAGTACTGAAAAATCTGAAGTTCCTCTCATTAATCCATACAAGCTTGGAAAATATGATCTTTCTCACAGGTATGATTTTCACCCTTTCATTCCCATTTTCCTTCTGGAGAATTCAACTTCAAAATCTGTTCTCTGTTTCATAAGGATTTGAGTTAGAAAGCAGAAACCAGAGGAAGATTTCTTGCTGATTTAGTATTATTTTGCTGTTTTCATTTTATTATTAAAGAATGTTAGGGATTGACTGGTGTGATTTCAAAATCTTTGTATAAAATATTATAAAATTGAAAACTTTATTATTTTTAATTTTGTTGCAGAGTTGTAATGGCACCATTGACTAGACAAAGATCTTACAAGAATGTCCCTCAGCCACATGCCATTTTGTATTATTCTCAGAGAGCCAGTAAAGGAGGACTCATCATATCTGAAGCCACTGGTGTTTCTGATACTGCTCAAGGGTAAATTTCTCCTTTCTTCTTTTCATTTTTCTTTTTGGATAGATGATTGCTGTAATGTTCTGTTTAGGGTATAGGTGATTTTCGACATCAGATCGTTGAGTTCACGGCTTTATGTATCTCTACCACCAGAGAGGTACCTTGTGAATTCTTATTGATCTTGTTTCGTTTTTTTTTCCATCTTTGTGTAGGTATCCAGATACACCTGGTATTTGGACAAAAGAGCAAGTAGAAGCTTGGAAACCTATAGTAGATGCAGTTCATGCTAAAGGTGGTGTATTCTTCTGTCAAATTTGGCACGTTGGCCGAGTTTCAAATGCTGGTAAGTTTTAGATCGATTAGCTCTTTAGGCAAGGTTTTGCACTTGGAATACCCAATGTGAAAATTTTACTCTTAAGGCAATTTCCAATTGATGATTCCCAGAATGGGTTGACGTCCTCATGGAGGTATAGAGTGAGTCAGATTTGTCCCGATGATGAGAAAACCGTTATTGTTTTCTCAAGGTGCTCATGTCTTGTAAATTTAGTAGGAGTCCCTGACGTCCTACGATTACCTCTTAAATCCTGACATTACACATTTACTCGTATTTGGTAGAGAGGATGACACTAAAACCCCAACAAATTTGGAACCCTGAATACTATGAATGTTGATAATTGGACAAACAACCCAACCTTTCAGAGAAACCAATATACGAGTAGTTGTTATCATTTCAGATGTCATTTTCTTCTCACAGTATTAAAAGGAGAAACCTACTGCAAGTGTTGTCTGAAAAACCCCAGCAGTATTGTAAGTCTTAAGACTGTTTTATTATACTAAGTTACCTATGACTGTCTCACCCTAAGCAATTTCCGTTTTCCAGGTTTTCAGCCAAATGGGCAAGCTCCAATATCATCTTCAGACAAGATATTGGAGTCCCAGCTGCGAGCCAATGGTGTCGACGTGGCAAGGTTCTCACCTCCACGGCGATTAGAGACAGAGGAAATTCCTCAAATCGTCAATGATTTCAGACTTGCTGCACGGAATGCCATGGAAGCCGGTACTTGTTTGTTTTTCAGTTTCTGTGCATTTAAGTTAAACTAACACATTTAAGATTTATGGAAACTGAGGAAAAAGATTAGGGATGCTGTTCATTCAAGAATGGTTGTGTTTCTTTAGGAAACTTCACTAGTGTTAGGACATTGTGGAATGACCAACTTTTCTGGCATTTGATTCAAAGCCATACAAACTGCAAATTTTGTATATGTTGTTCCTAATATAAAACCTGTGTCCTGTGACATGTAGGTTTTGATGGAGTTGAGATTCATGGGGCTCATGGTTACCTAATCGACCAGTTCATGAAAGACCAAGTCAATGACAGGACTGACAAATACGGCGGGAGTCTAGAAAATCGATGTCGCTTCGCACTAGAAGTAGTTGAAGCTGTTGCGGATGAGATAGGAGCTGATAAAGTAGGGATTAGGCTCTCTCCTTTTGCAAATTATATGGAATCGGGTGATTCAAACCCCACTGCTCTGGGACTTCACATGGCGGAATCCTTGAACAAATACAATATTCTCTTCTGCCACATGGTCGAGCCAAGGATGAAAACTGTTGCTGAGAAGTGTCAGACACCCCATAGTCTTCTACCAATGAGAAAAGCTTTCAAGGGGACATTCATGGTTGCTGGAGGTTATGATAGAGAAGATGGTAATAAAGCTATCGCCAGCAATTCAGCCGATCTTGTTGTATTTGGTCGGTTATTCTTAGCAAACCCAGATTTGCCAAAGAGATTTGAGATTAATGCTCCTCTTAATAAGTACAACAGAGAGACATTCTACATTTCTGACCCTGTTCTTGGTTATACTGACTACCCATTTCTGGAATCAATAGATCAAATTTCCAACTAAGTTTCTCGGTAAAGAAGAAAGACGAAGAACGGTGTCAACGCAAGAATCATTTCTTCTGCCTGCCTCTCAAGTTTCCCGGTGGCGATGTAAGGAACTCTAGTTGTTTTCTGAGGGCCAGTGACAGGTCATGTCGTCATGATAAAAGTAATGGAGGTTCAGTACAATAAAGCAATCCTGGTTTTCTAGCATGTAGTTTCACCATTTTATACACAGCATGGAAGTTTTTCCTCTTTTAAGAGATCTTGCCATTTTTTCTGTGCCTGTACACTGACGGGCTTTGATTAATTGGGTTGTTAAGCTGTTAAATAGAACTTCCATTGCCCTGGAAAGCACAATCACTGTCCATGCGGTTATCCCTGCCAAATTTATTGATCGACAAAATACGGTCATTTCATTAGCTCGACCACTCTCCTTTGCAGTATCCCTGCCAAAGTTTGCACTATGAACTGGGATACCCAAATTTATGTACTCATTTTATCTACCAAACCATCCCTGGCTCTGATGTTGTTTTGTATTCTGCAACGTGGAAAATTTTACCGAGCCCCGAAAAACAAAATGTGTTTTTATAAGATTGTTTGATTAAAATAACTTGACATTTTTAGGGGCCACTCAAAAGGAATTAGGGGCCAACAATTTATACCCATCCAAGGGCACTAGTTAAGGGATACCCTATAGGACGTTGAAGTTACTTATATGGCTATATGCCCTTCTAGAAAAAATAAAAATAAAAACCAAATCTGATTTCAACTCAAGCATTTCAACTCTTCTTCTTCTTCTTCTTCTCTTCTTCTCACTCACTCCCGATTGTGGAGGAATTTTTTTCTTCCCTCGTTCTTCAATTCATCGTAGTCGTCGTGAATCGCCAAATCAAAACATCGTTGATTCTTTTATAAAACGATGGGTAGAACTAATGAACCCCAAAGAGCTCGAACTAAAAACGTTGCTCGCGGTATCGATCCAAATATTGGAATTGCAGCAAGAAATAAACAAATTGTTACTGAAAATGACGAATAACACGAAGAACGCGAAGAAGATGCAGCCGCGGATTTAATTGGTGGTGGCGAATCTGATAGTCAAACACTCCGGCAACTTCAAATAGCCCCAATTAGGTAAGATTCTATCATTTTTTTGGTTTATGTCGCTTTAATTCGACGAATCGATGAATTTTTTATATAGGGTTTTCGGTTATTTACCCAGAATCAGGATATGCATGCTTATTAACTTCCGAATGTAGTCGTGTTCTTCATTTCTCACGAACATAGACAATATTCGGAAGATGTATTTATAGTTTAACTTCCGAATATAGTTGGTCATATCTTCCTGTGTACAAAATGGATATAATCGGTAGGTTAATTTTTTTGCTCAATTCCGAATATGTTGATGTAGAGACACAGTAATCGGAAAGCCACTTACTACCGAATATATATATTTTGAAAAATTCTCATAATTGTGATTTAGGCAAAATCCCATTTTGGGGCCAGTATATATTCGGAAGAGAATATATTGTGCTATACTTCCGATTGTAAAATGTTGAAAGTGAAATAATTTTTGGGCCATATTGCATTCGGTAGAATTTTTTATTAATGACTTCCGATTATATAGGCTGAAAAACTTAGAGTTTCCTGAACTCCAATTGATGAATATTCGGTGGACAAAACATTTGATTATCCCCCGAATGTGATGTATTCGGAAACCCAATGTTGCCTCTTACTTTCGAATGTTTACATTCGGGTATTAGTTGTGTACTTATTCTTCCGATTGTATAGTTTGTAAACATTGTTCCTTATTTTGTTGTTTAGGCAAAGTCGAGCTAAGCAAGCCCATAAAACAGTCGACTTAGGGCCTCGTCGAGAAAGGAGTAAGAAAGTGTCATCTAGTGCTAGGAGAGAAAGGAGTGCCAAGGGAAATTCAAGTGCTCAACAAGGTGTAGAACCAAGTGTTCCACAAGGCACTCAACAAGGTGTGGAACCAAGTGCTCAACAAGCCACTCAACAAGGTGAAGAACCAACTGCTCCACAAGTCAGTGGACAAGGTGGTGTAGAACCAAGTGCTCCACAAGCTACACCCCAACATGAAATTGAACCAATTGATCCAGTGCAAAGAGTACAAGAAGAAGTACAACCAAGTGGTACCCAAGAAGAAGGACAACCAAGTGGTACCAAAAAAGCCAAAAAAATAGGAGAAGGTGAAAAGAAGAAAATTGCTAAGAAAGCATCACACCTTGTCCCTGAACACTTGAAGGTGCAGAATATTCCAAAAGGAAAAATCTTTGGCTGCCGACGAATGGAGGAAAATTGTTATTTGGATACAAAGACTCATGCGCCAAAGAAATATACGAAACCGAGGTAATAATAACGTATCCTTTTTATTAACGTATTGTTTATGTGTTCTATCGTAATAGTTGTATTATGGTTTTTTGTATTTACTTTAAACATTTATCGTGTGTTTAATAGTATCATCAAGATGCAGTTCGTCTACTCAAACCCACCGCCGCACCAACAAAAATGCTTGATTGGCCTTTATCCGGTGAATGTGAAAGGTTCAAGAAAATTATAGCCAAATCTGAGTTAGCTACTGCTGCCGAGAATTCAATGCTGGAACATGGTCATGTGGCTATATCGGCGTTTATGGAGAGAATGTATCCTGAGACCGACACCTTCCATATGCCGTTTGGGGAGATGATGATTACCCCGGATGATGTTGTGCAGATTCTTAAACTCCCCGACCAAGGCACAGCTATGAAGTTTAACTACACAAAGCAGTTAAGTTGGGCACAACTTTATGCTCTAACCAAAAAGTGCTTAGGTTGGGATGAAGAGACATCAAGAGAAGAGTTCATGAGGCATGCAAGTTATATAACTAGACAGATCAACATTACTAATTTGATGAATATGTTCTGAGGCACCTTGGATAAAGAACAAAAAGGAACATTAACTGATGAGCAAGTGAACCACGCGGCCACCGCATATCTCCTTTATGTATTAGGATGTGTCATTTCTCCCAATACTACTGGCAACCGGATCGACGCCAACCTTTTATAACTTCTGGATCCTCTCCATGAAGTCGGTGACTACTCCTGGGGCACGGCATGCCATGCATTCTTGATGGAAGAGTTGAGAAAGGCGTCGAGGCGAGGAACTAGCCAAGTTGCTGGGAACGTGGCTCTATTACAGGTTTTTGTTAACTCTATTAGTCAATCTATAGTTATTCAGTAGACAATACATATGATGCATATTCTGAACTCCAAATGATGCATATTCGGTAGGATTTACATCTGATTTTCTTCCGAATGTAGCATATTCGGGAAGCAATACTTCCTTTTTCTTTCGATTGTTAAGAATCGGAACTTAGTGTTGAACACTTACTACCGATTATATAGGCTCAAAAATTACAATTCACTGAACTCCAAATGATGCATATTCGGTTGGAATTACATATGTTTATCTTCCGAATGTAGTTTATTCTGAAACACAATACTGCTATTTTCTTTCGATTGTTAAGAATCAGAACTTTGTGTTGAACACTTACTACCGATTATATAGGCTCAAAAATTACAGTTCACTGAACTCCAAATAATGCATATTCGGTAGGAATTACATCTGTTTATCATCCGAATGTAGTATATTCGGGTAGCTCAAACATCCGATTGTCTATATTCGGTTACATTTTGTGTATTATTACTTCTGATCGTCTATATTCGATTGTCTAATACTTGGTTTCTTATCTATATAGGCATGGATCTATGACCACTTCCCTATCCTGAAGTTGGCCAGCGAGAACCCTGAGTGGCGCAAAGGTACTCCAAGAGGAACAAAGTATATCTTCGAAGACAACCGTTCTAGGTCAAAAGAGCAGCAGTTGATTCGCATGAGGGAGATTTTGGACCAAATGAAGGCCTCAGAAGTATGCTTTGATCCGTACAAGTAAGACCGAGCTAGTGGACATATAAATGGTCGGTCGGACTTGTCCCTTTATTTTGGACCATTGTGGCACCCCACGGGATATGTGATGTATAACCCCTCAAGGGTGATGCGGCAACACGGGTATGTACAACATCAACCAATGGATCACTTAGGGATTTCTACAAATTGGATTTGGAAAACTGCGCTTCTAGTGGTGACAATCTCACGATAGTTCACTCAGACCCACCTACCGTTTTTTATAAATGGGATAAGAGGACAAGTTTCATTATCAACCCTAGTAGACCTGTCACCCGAGGTAATAAAAATTCTCCAGGCTATATTAGTTGTTATAGGACGGTATCCCATCCTTTGGTTATTCGTGAAGTCAAATCAAAGACTACTTCGGTGGCATCCACTTATAATTGTATAATCAAAGACAAGCCGAGTGGTTATGATAGACTGGTGTGTATTGCTATGTTCTTTTCGTTTTATATTATGGCTATAAATCTTAGGTAATAACCTTTGATGTTATGTCATGTATAAAAATAGGTGAATAGGTTCAAGCGTGTTTCCAACATGTTAACTGCATGCATGAGGAGTGGAGAGCCCATGCCAGTTGAGAGGATAAAAGAGGTTAGAGACTTAGTTGATAACATGGATAATGAAGATTATGCGGCTCAGTTTGGGGAGAAAGGCACGAAGAAGCATCCTCCTAAGAAAGTAACATCAAAGACGGGTAAAAGAACTCGAGCTTCATCGAGCGCTGAAGGTGCTCAAACTCGTTGTCGTGCAGGTCTTGGAGGCAGTCACGGTCGTAAAGTCAAGAAGACGAAATAAGTGACAATGGGTTTCATAGTTTGATGGTTATGTTAGTCTTATGAGTTTTATAGTTTGTGTTGGATTATGTCGTTTTTAAGGTTTGGATCGGATTACGTTTATGGTTTGTGAATGGTTAGTTTTATGGATTATGAATGGTTTGTAAACGTTGACAATGATTTGCAAATCTTTGGAGTTTGTTGCACAATCGGGATATTAGTTAATATACATACCTTCCGAATGTAGGAAATTATAAAGATTTGTCATTCCCTGGTTACAATCGGAGGTCATGTTAAGTACTATATCTTCCGATTATGACAAGTCCAAGATTTGAAGAATTTTAGTTTTTTCTAAAATATGATTTTTGAGCCACTCTATATTCGGAAGGCATAAAACTGAGATTACTACCGAATATGTTAGTTACGCATTTCAAAATTCCAAGGCTTATCCTCGTTCCAAAATGCGAAAACCTAAGGATTTTGGAAGGTTTGGATTTTCGAGCCACTCTATATTCGGAGGTCATGTTAACTACTATATCTTTCGATTATGTCAAGTCCAAGATTTGAAGAATTTCAGTTTTTTTTTAAAATATGATTTTTGAAGGCATAAAACTGAGATTACTACCGAATATGTTAGTTACGCATTTCAAAATTCCAAGGCTTATGGTCGTTCCAAAATGCGAAAACCTAAGAATTTTGGAAGGTTTGGATTTTTGAGCCACTCTATATTCAGAGGTCATGTTAACTACTATATCTTCCGATTATGACAAGTCCAAGATTCGAAAAATTTCAGTTTTTTCTACAATCTGATTTTTGAGCCACTCTATATTCGGAAGGTATAAAACTGAGATTACTACCGAATAAGTTAGTTACGCATTTCGAAATTCCAAGGCTTATGGTCGTTCCAAAATACGAAAACCTAAGGATTTTTGAAGGTTTGGATTTTTGAGCCACTCTATATTCGGAGGTCATGTTAACTACTATATCTTCTGATTATGTCAAGTCCAAGATTTGAAGAATTTCAGTTTTTTTCTAAAATCTGATTTTTGAGCCACTCTATATTCGGAGGTTAAGTTAACTAATATTGGTTCCGATTAGTGCAAGTCTCATAATCGGCATTTAACTATTAACACTAAACCTCCGATTATAGAATATTTAATGTGCTGATGAGTCATATGCTGCATACACTTATGTTACACCTCGCCTCAACGACTAGTTTTTCAAAAAAAATGAACCCTTAGAACTCTAATCAATATAAGGAGGGTATCCTCTTCCCCTATATGCAACACAAATACATTTTAACTCTCTCCAACATCAAAGAAATCATCTTCAACTTAATGGCCCAACCATTCATTAATCCTACGGAGTTCACAATGGAAGAAGATTTATCTTTATGTAGGCGTTATGTTAATTCTATCCGAGGAGAGGAGAAGAACGTAGGCAAGGAGGTGTAATGAGTATGGGTTATTTGGGGAGAATTCACGAAAAATTCTGCGTCGACACCGGTAACCCAAATAACCGCCACTCTGCTGATCTTTTTTGCCGAGTTGGTTCAATAAACGGACACATCGAAGAATTCGTCCATTTAACTTATCTTGTGAATCAATATCGATTGAGGGGTGAAAATAATGATGAGGTTATAACACGATCTCCCGGAGAATGGCGGAGATAGAAAAGATCATCATTCCGTTACGAAGCTCATTTCAGAATCCTTAAGGCGATGGACAAATTTAATCCGTTTAGGGCTCGTCCAAGACGTCCACGGAGCTAATCACATGTAATTGTAACAGAATTGTCGAAGTATAATCATTATATAACATTATGATATTCCAAATTTTAACGTTAATCGGAAGTTAGTATGTTATGTAATCTACCGATTCTGTCAAAATTTTCAAAATTTTATCATAGTTTGGTTAGAATCGGAAATTAATAAGTTAAGTAATCTACCGATTATACTCCAATGGATATTTATTTCAAATAAAACTAGCCATGCCTCGAAATACACACACAATCGGTAGATGGTAAAAAATATTGTCTACCGATTATTGTTATTGAACAAAACTAAAGACTCTGTAATCGGTGGTTTAGAGAAATAACGAACGTCCGATTATGATATTCGGAAGAAAATATTCTAATACTTTCGACAGATTGTAGTTCATTATTGTTACCACAGTGTACGTTGTATCTGTACACTTGTGTTACACCTCACCTCACGGCCATATTTTCAACAAAAAAAAGAGTTGTTGCGACTCTCATCTATATAAGGAGGGTAACCACTTCTCATTCATGTACCAAACTACACACATCTAGTCTTGTGTATGCTACAAGAAGATTTCCCATCGTCTACTATTTCTAATTCATTCTATATCTCATATTACAATCATGGCAACGTTTGACGTAGCTGAAGATTTGGCCATTGTCAAAACATGGTACCACGAAACTAGATGTGAAGATGTCATAGCCGGAAGGTTAACACCTGAAATCTTTTGGGGGAGGGTGTATAACCAATTTGTGCGAGAGTATGGAAATCTAAACCAAAGATCCCTCCAACAAGTTCATGATCGTTTCCGACTCGTCCAAAAATGGGTAAATGATTACATAATGATACAAAAGAGGATCTTTAACACTAACCACTTAAGCCTTTCGATCCAACAATTTGTAAGTATTTGCATACTTCATTTACAAAAAACCGGGTGGCTATATCTTCTTACTAAACTATACGAACTTAGCATTCTTTTGTATTTGTTGGTTTATGTAGGAGACACTCGCAAAAAGGCACTACTTAGAGGAAAAAGGAGAAAAATTCATATATGATGGAAGTTATGAATTCATGAAGTCCGTGGTCATAGTATAGAGTTTGGCAGAATCTGGATATATTCGGACGTTATTATCTTATCCTATCTACTGATTCTGTAAACATTTTCCTAAATTATTGTCTAAGATTTGTTATAATCGTAAGTTAGTATGTTATGTAATCTACAGATTCTGAGAATATTTTCAAAGTTTGTTTGTCAGAGTAAGGTTATAATCGGAAGTTAGTATATTATTTAATCTACCGATTATGGGAGTATTCCAATTTCTATAGGGTTCTGAGTTCAAAATGCATATAATCGGAGATTTAGAAATATCACAAACTTCCGATTATAATATTCGAGAGACAACATTCTAACACTTTCAACCGATTATATGATATATCTTCACAGAATTTTTCAAAAAAACATGTACAAAAAAGGCGGTTCCAATTACATCTTCCAACCATAACGATCAAACATCTTCATCATACGATGGGACCAATTTGAGTAACCCATCAGGAAATTTGTTTATGATGCGATCCCAATCAACCATGTTGGACTCATATTGTTTCACCCAATCCTTGCAATGGTTCGTTGGGAAGTAATCCGACCACTTACTCAATGGAGGTAATGGACAATCTTTTTTTACCCTTAAAACGATAAAATGCATGTCATTCACAAATGCCATAACAATTCTTCTATCTTTAACCGACTCGTCGCAAACCGACCTTGTGGGTGCAAACGTCATACTAAGTCCATACTTAGGAGGAACAAAAAAATGTACCACGCAATTCAAAACGTCTGCTAGGAGATATCCACATATAGGTATAGACATATAATACTTGGCTCCGATTGTCTTCAATCCCTTTCGGCACTTTACACATGCAACTAATTCTTTGAACGCTTGTTCTTTGTCGTATCTATCTCCTCCCCCCATCATCGCAATATAGAAATCCTTGTCCTTCATTAGTTGTACCATCATCTTATTTCTTAAATTTTGGCATTGGGTGATATCTTCGATAACCGCCTCTCCAAAGTGCCCAATTTGTTCCGTAGCGATGTGAAACCCACAATTGCCATCCCCATCAAACTCGTCGGTGGACAAAACAAATGGAGCAATGAGTGGAGGTAGTTGTTCCAAATACTTTTCGTATATTGTATACGTGGTTCTATTTGGTCTTCCATGAAGATCCATAGGGCAACGAAGAGTGCCATCCTTCTCTTTTATATATAGTCACAATTTTCATTGGTTGGGTTTGTTGCGATGCGCCCATTTTCTCAACAACTTCTTCGACCACCTCGGATTGACTTAATTGAGAAGGCTCCGTAGAGACCTTTGGTCTCACTTATCATGCGGTTGGTCCAATTTGATTCCTTCTTGGACGACCTCTTTTCTTAGGTTCCGGCTCATCTTGAAATTCGGCTTCCATATGCTCGTGCCTAGAAAGGTCTCTTTTATGAGACAAATACTTCTTCAACTCTTTTCTTTCGATGGTCCTTGATACTTCGGTGTTCGGCCTACCCGCCCCCTTTTGCTTAATAGGTTCATCAACCTCCCTTAAACAAGGGTGAAGGGCTTCCTCCAAATGGTGCATCAATATTTTCTTTTTGGCGCCATTTGATGTAGAGTAACGGCTATTCGTGCACACAATTCCAACTCCAAGAACGACGGACCATCAACTATCGGGGTGCTTGGAGTGAAAGTTAATTGCTTCCAAAATAGATGAATATTATTGATGTCAATCACTTCAACATACCTACCCAACTTATGACGACATGGGAGTCCAATACCTATCATATCCTTGCAAACACAACCGTATTCCCGTCATCGTAAACTCTATAAAACTTCAATTGTTGCATCATGTGATTTATTGCCCATCTTGAAACTTTATGAACAATGCCCATGAGAAGCAATCTTTCTTTATCATGTTCCGTAGGGAATTGGTGTACACTAAATTGCATACAACCTCTAATCTTTGTGAGATCACGATTGGTGTATTCATGGATTGCTTCATGGATCGACACAACTCCATTTTGACTACCAAGTAGTATTTTCTTTAATCATCCATGAGACCCCTCCACAATGCTTGTCTCCTCGCTCTTGAAGTTTCGATATTCATATGTCCATGCAAACACAAACCTCTCCTTATGTGGTGCCAACCATTGTGTTTTACAATACTCAATGGGTTTTGGGTAGTTCGTGCCATATTCATCCTCAAATTTCTTCAAGTTAGCTTCATAAATTTCCTCGGTCATCGACCAAACGATCTTTTCCCATGCTTTCATGAACATTTTCCAAATCATTCCATACCCCTTCCACTTTTCTTCAAATAACCTTTTCTCTTCCTCCCGTTCTTCCACTGTTAATTTACTAATGCGCTCATCCTCTTCCTTCGACTTATTGGTACCCTTCCTTGGTTTTTTAGCTTAGGAATGATGATGGCAATTGGATTTTAGGTTGCATTGAATTTGCCACGTATATTGCAAGTTTTGGGCTTCCGGAAACACTACCGCTATAGCATTCATTAAGGCTTGATCGTTATCCGTTACAATAACCCTTGGAAAATTATCACCGTTATAAATGGACCTCAATGTATCCAACATCCAAATGAAACTCACATTGTTCTCATGATCCATTAAACCCCATCCAACCGTAAACATGTCTTTGTACGAAGTGTTGCAAGCAATGTTCAACAACGGCATGTTATATTTGTTTGTTTTATAAGTAGCATCTATCAACAAAATTTGATGAAAGCATTAAGCCAATTGGATCATTTCGGGATGTGCCAAGAAAATGCGAACCACTTTACCATCCTTTTCTTCCCTTCTCAACGAGTAGTCGTGTAACTCCGCTAACCACTCGGATTGTTGCATGACCGTTCTACCATCCCATTCCGTCCTTTTGATCGTATCTAGGGCCGACTTAATTATGGAAAAATAAGACAAGTTGTTGGGGTCGTCCACCTTAATTTTACTTAAGATCGCACTCTCTTTTTGGATCCGCATAGACCTCACCATCTCCATTTCATTTGGTTTTAGCTTGGCAACCATTACATGTCCAATTAGAGTATCCGGATCATCGTGGTTGTGACAACCATTATCAACTTTAAACATTTTCCACTCTTTACCTTCCCTACCCTCGGGCTTATAGAAGACAACCTTAAATGGGCATTCTATCTTCTTTATATTGCTTCGGTATTTCTTCTCCGTCTTCCTTACGTACTTACTATTCTTTCCATCGTGACTCTTTCGCTTCCCACCTCGCTCACAAATCATTTCAAATCGAGTTTCATCCACATAATTGTTTTAAACTACCACGCACATCTTCTCTTTTTCCTTGTTGATAATCCATTCCCTTGCCTCCGCTTTACTTGCAAATTACTAAACGCGCATATAACAAAACAAATATCATAAGCATAAGCATTTAACATACATAATTTGAACAAAAAAAAAAGTAGTAATGAGTATACCAAATCGTTTGCATAGTGTAGGGAAGTATCGGGCCTCAAATAGAAATCATCAACAAACACTACAACGTCCTGCATTAGGAAGCAATAAGTGTAACTATAATAATCGGAAGCCATGTAGTAAGTTTTCCTACCGATTGTTCAATAATCGGTAGAATATTGTGTGCCCCAAACAACCGATTTCAATATAAAAATTTAGACAGTCTCCTGAGTACAAAAAAATAAATAATCGGAAGAAATATACATAGTACAACACCCGAATATGAAAAATCGGAAGATAACAGAATTAATAGACTTCCGATTTTCAAAGATGAAGAATTACATTTTTTACAAGTTTGTGAAAATTTTATTTTGGGGCCAATGATATATTCAGTAGTTAGATAAATTTACAATACTACCGATTGTAAAAGATGAGAATACTGAGTTTTATAATTTTGGAAGAATTCGTTTTTGGGGCCAATTTTACAATTCGTTTTTCTGACCGTGGGAAAGTAATTTTAACTTAATAAGCGGTTGATGTTTAGCCGCTTGGAGAAAAATTAGGTTTGTTCTTGTTATTTTAATGATAAAACCTAAAAGGGTCTCGCGTTAAAGAGTTTTAAACAGATTAGAGGCGGATGATCAGCCGCTCAAACAAAAAAATTTCCAAACGGCTGATTTTGAGCCTCTTAGTCTCCAGTTTACTCACACTTTCATATGAAGGAGTGTATGGATGAGTTTGGATGAAAGTAGACCACTTAAGATATGAAACTTTTGGAATTAACAAGTCTGAGATGAACACTAGCTACTTTGTAATTTCTATCAATCTTATTCCCTGATCGATAACTATTGAATGGTCGTATATCATAAGAGACGGACCTTTAAAATTGATAAGAATTATGATAGACGCATTTTTGTGTCTAATTTGATCTCAATACTATATATTGTTGGCACTCGATTTCGTATTTATTATGGTGTTTTATTTGTTTGTAGGTATTTTTGGGAAATAAACATTTTTGGAAAAATTGGCTCGAAAAGTTTTCTAAAGCACCCGGAGGAAATGATATTGACACCCACAGTTTGGTTAAGGGGCACCCTCCAGGGCACTTGCTATCAGCACCCTCACTCTGGATAGGGGCACCTCTTCTCCTTCTTCATGATTCAAATGGAACTTTTGGCGGGAAAATGAACCAGCACACCTGCTGATTAGGGTTCGAGATTCAAGCGAGATTTAAAGAGATTCAAGAGCAGATTATTGTTAGGATGATCCTGTTAGAGCATAATAGAGCTGGTACAAGTGTTCTGATCGATCAGAATTGGCTGCATGATCGTGTTGGAGCAGAACATAGAGGAACTATCATAGACATCCTGATTCGGTAGTAGGTGGAGTTATATTCGGATTTGGTTGTCGGGTTGGATTGGGATATGTCTGTTTCGACAAAACAGGATAACTATGTCTCTCAGATTCTAAAATATTGGAGGAATTCATCGGTTTGACTAAAACAGAAACCAAGTTATTACTCGGGTTATTTTATGTTTATTTTTGTAAGTTACAGGTGTAGGTAGGGTGAGAATATCTTCTGTAGATTTGTTTCTTCCGCAGGGAGTGTTTAACAAATCAGTTGACACGTGAAAACATTGAGAAAAGAAAAGAAATCCCGTGACTTTTGGACGAAGGGAAGAGAGGATAAATCGGAGATTTCACCGAGAGTTATCAGGTCTGTTGGCTATATAAGGGCTTTTGGGAGTTCCAGAAGACGTTACGTACACTTTGGGGAAAGTTTAGAAGCATAACATAGAAGTTTGAAGAGTTGCAGAGAACACAGGCGAGAGGAAGAAGAAGAACACATAACAGCAGTAAGAGACAGTCGCAGAAAACGTGGCCTATTCTTTCAAATTCAATACCTTTGTCACAATTTTTGTAACAAATAATTAGAGTTCGCAACAGTTCTGTTAGGGTTCTCTGTAACAGTGAGTTTTGTAACTATTATATCTGTTATAAACTCAACTGCTTTATACCTTTTCTTCTTTATGAACACCTTTGGATCAATGAAATCAACTTTTTAGCATATTTCCAACATGAGGAGCTAAACCCCTTTGCTGAGGCGACGGAGGAAGCTACTTTCCAATATTTGTGTGGTAATTTTTATTTAATTAATTATTGCAATTCTTTTTACGATTATTTGCCTTGATGAGAAAATTGATTTATTGATTTTGGTTAAACAATTGTGATTTCTTTTGATAGAAGCATGCTTGCCTAGGGTTTTGATGTTCTATGCTTTTGATAAACAATTGTTATTTCTAAAAATCTAATTATTGCAATATATTAGAATCACTCGAATGTATAAGTTGCATGATTATTATTAATTGAATCACATAAAATTGGAAAATAGTGGAATCCTAAGTCTCAGTGTTCTTACAATCTTGATAACAACTTTAAATTGAGTTCTTCTTATTTTTAGTTTTATTTAAGTCTGAAATCGAAAATCTTCACAAGTCTCAACGAACCTTTTTTTACAACATAAAAAAAAATCTCATCAAATTATGATGATCAAGATAAGATTCTGGATATTAAGAACTACCAGGTTAAAGACAGTCTGACCGGGCTTGACGAATCCCTTACTGAAGACTTCAAAAGTCGAAACCTAATACGGTTTTCCACAAGGAAACCTAGGTATTTAAAGGACGACTCTAGCCACGATTTGGACTTAGGAGTGCCAGAATTGAGATTCCAGTTTGCGTAGAGCCCTATATATATAATGATGAACAAGGCTCGGTAGTTTACAATCAAAGATGAGTACGTGAACTAGTTTCCATGTTTACGAATTACTTTGACAACTAGTAAGATTAACTTCTCAATATAGACTGATCATGCAAGTATGTGAGAAGTTTTCCATAACTATTCACCTGCGTATATATCGATATAAGCTTTGTGTACCAAATGGCCAGCTTAGGAATAATGGTTAAGTTTTCCATGAATGACCAAACAATCATGGAGTTCAATAGCTCTCAAAGACTAAATCAGTTCGTGAACTGTCCAAAACCGTTTGTGAATAAATTATCGTCTCGGAGTTCTAAAACTTTTCATATCCATAAGTTCGCGAATTGTCTAAATTGTTTCGAATACTTGAGTAATAAAAAGTGTTCATGAACCTCTTAAAATCAACCAGTTCGCGTACTGATCAAATCACTTCGTTTTATTGAGGATTTAAAAGTGCTCAGGAACATCTCAAAATCAATGAGTTCGCGAACTGACCAAATCAGTTCATGTACGTGAGCTAATGAAATAACAATTCATCGAGTTTATTATTTATAAGCTCCAAGTTCATGTACTATCCAAATCAGTTCGTGTATCAAAATATAACTTGAACAATATGATAAGTTCTTTTGATGCAATTACGAAATGTTGAACAATAAATTGCTCTGAACCTATTATGCGATAAGGTCTTCATTCCTTGAATTTATAATTCGAGATTTACCAAGTACTAGCTTGAACTCCGAATTTTTAATTTTTAATATTTATCAAATACTAAAGTCATATGACATTATCTCAGTAGATAGAATGGTAGAAAATATGAGTAGTAGGATAATCAGTCTTCACATACCTTTATTGATGGCGTTCTTGTAGATGTCTATATTGTTCTCCAGTCTTCAGGGTCGATTCGTAAATTCAGATACTAAACTACCATGCTTTATTCCTAGTCAGAGACCGACCCCTTTAGTAGACTATAAATCAAGATATAGTTTTGATAAATTTAACAACGAGCTTGCCATACTAAAACTTGTGAGTTTGACCGAGCGATGCTCTAACATCATTGGTCAGGCTCTTTATTGAATATCTTTTGAATGACCAATATAAGATGACAAGGTAGAACCTATCTTAACTTGTTGAGATTTGAGGTAGAACCGGTCATTTCCTATAGTGTGTAACATGTTGTAATCGGTCACAAGCTACTTTGTGAAGCATGGTGTAGCCGATCACAAGCTACATTGGGAAGTTAGTTATAATCGGTCACAAGCTACCTTTTGTAAGCAAGGTGTAACTGATCACAAGCTAATTTGGGAAGTTAGTTGTAATAGGTCACAAGTTTCTTTGGGAACCAAGGTGTAACCGATTACAATCTAACTCGGGAAGTAAGGTGTAACCGATCACAAGTTACCTCTGGAAAGCAAGGTGTAACCAGTCACAACCTAGTTTGGGAAGCATGGTATAACCGAACACAACTTACATTGTGAGTTTGGTATAACCGATCCCAAGGAGAAAAACCAAGTTTTCAATATTCACATATATCTTTATGTTTTGTGTGAAGCTTGGAATCAGGGTTTGCTGAGAAACTTCTAGATGTCGACATATTTGAACATGTACTTAACTCTTATCATTAATTGTTCAAAGATATTCCTTGATACTCAAGGTGATCCCATACCGAAAAATTGAAAAGCATTTAATTATGATTTTCATAATAATATGTTTTAATTACCAGCAATTAAAGCATATCCTCTGGAAAATATTATTAGTTAATGTGCTAGACTAATTATAGAAGTAATCTAAGAGAGTTTTCGGAAATATGGTTTGGTAATTAATTGGAAATAGGTTAGGTACTTTAATATGAATATCTTGAGAATATTTTTGGTTTTAAATTTTCCTTGTTGTCCAAACAACCTTGGTCTATAAATACTTGAGTTTGCATTTCTTGCAAACTATCCTAAGAGCCAGGCAAACTTCATTCTTGTTGTTTATGGTGGAGCCATCTATCCGGAGAGGAACGTACCGTAATTAATTAGGCAAAATCTCTTACGACCGCTCGTTTAAAGACTTCTGTGGGATCAAGAAGCTCTACGAGTACCGCTGGTGGGAAAACATCTTGTGATAATTGATTTGCTTGACTAACGGCTGTTGAAACTTTGATTGCACTTAGTTTGTTTATTCTTGAGAACCTTTTCTTCTGATATAAGGCTCACTCAAACTAGATCAAAGTATCGACTTGATCTTTAGAACCATTTTCGGATCTTAAGACATCTTGTGATAATCCATTGTTAAAAGACTATGTTCTGTGTGTGATTGATTACAAAAGGATTCAAGTTATGTTGTGCAGGTTATTATTGAAGACAAATGAAGATCTAAAGACGCGCGACGAAGTTTTTCTTATTAGTTTTCTTATCTTGTGAATTGTGTGCACAAACCTTGATCGGCTTGGATCCAACTAGAATCGTGTTTATCTTTGATAGACTTGATTGTCTAGTTGCGTGAGATCGACATCACCTTATAGTTACTCTTTGAGTTCTATATTGATTGATTACAAATCTAGAATTTGGTTATTTCGGTAATCAAAATTTAGGTTGATCTAACCAGACAAAGGAGTTTATTAATTAGTTTAAACGGAAGAGCCTTTGTCAACGACTCATAATATCTTATTACCAACATTCAATAGAGTAGTTACTAAAAAGATTTATCCTTTACTGTTTGGAATAAGATCAAAAGGATTAATGATTCAAGTGCGTGACTATAGAAGTCGAAGGCGCCGGGATACTAAGGAGACTAAGTAGCTAGGGGTAGTCTACTTGGTCTCAACTATACGAAGTTCGTATTAGATTTTGTATAGCAGCTTAATTCTGAGAGTATTCAAAACTGGACTAGGTCCCGGGGGGTTTCTGCATTGACGGTTTCCTCGTTAACAAAATATTGCTGTGTCATTTACTTTGTTTTCCGTATTATAATTTTTATTATAATTAAGTAAATTGCACACATACGTTAATCCGAATTACTTGACATTGATCCTAATAGTCAATCAGTTATTACCGTAACTATTGTCAAGTAGATATCTTGTTGTTATATTGTCTCGGCCTCGTCCATAGACAATCACACGAGGTATAAGACTTAATTTGTATTGTCTAGACTCTATCCATAGACGATCACTTAAGATACCTAACTTATAGGTTGATATTTAAAAGATTGTGGTGTATTTGGGTACCCTCGTCTTTTCAATTGGTATCAGGGCAGACAAACACGAAGAGATATAACAATCTGTGTTTGGTGCGATCCAACCTATAAGATATGAGTCTACAAAAATGTAAAGTAAAACCTAAAATAGACTCGGTTAACGTATCACAAGAACTTAGTAAATCACTCTATGGATTTAATTTTAGCAAAGGTTTAAAAGGGGCTTGTTCCACAAGTTCTACGTGCTCTTCTGATAATACATCTGAATATTCTCAAGAAGAGGTTAAGTTAATCCCTGTATTCACAATCAATGATTCAGACTCATAAAAATCTCGTCATAACGATAGAGAAGACATTGATTATATGAATATAAAAATATCACAACTAAATGAAGTGAGTGAACAATTCCTCTAATGTGCAACTGAACTTACTCTTGCACTAGGAAGGGAAGGAAAGCTTCTAGAAAACATGCGTTGTATGAAAGCTGAAAATGATCAACTCATTCTTGATCTAATTATCTTGAAAGAAGAATTAGTCTCTCTTAAGATCACATCTTCCTTAAAGATTTAACCTTAGAAGAGAAACTGAGTAAAAGCATTAATCAAGAAAAAGGACTGAGGTCCTAAGAAAATCAACTTCAGACAAATACAATGCCTTAAAAATCTCATATAATTCTTAGATTAAGAAAGTTTCTACACTTGTCAAGAGGCTAAAATATGAAAATCATTCCTTGATGTCAAAAAATCAACTGGTAATATCCTATCCAGATAATTACAAATACTCTGATTTGAATTTTCCCTTAAAAAGGAAAAAGGATGACATTGAAGGCTCTCAGAAGAAATTTTCATCTTCTAAAGCAGCTTCTGTTCTCTCTGGTAATTCTAAGATGAACTACTCACATCAGAACATTTCACAACATCACAAAACATCATTACAAACGATGTTTTAATTGTGGAACTAAAAGTCATATCTTAAGAGATTGTCAACAATCATTTTGTTCAAGCTCTAAAAGAACAACTTCTAATCAAAGTTGTAACATGAGACCTTTTTCGGAAAAACTCATACATAACTATGATTTTCTAAGATCAAAGAGTTCGGATAAAAATCCTCAGAAGGGATTCCAAAGAGTAGTACATCACAAAAGAAAAGAATACCTCAAGACTAGCAACTCATGGAGATGGATACCGAAGAAGAAAGTAGAATCAACCAGCTATGAATATGGAAAAATCTCCAGTCCATCGCTACATAAGGTAATACCTTCATATCTTGATGATAGTCTTTTCTATAATAAGTTTGGGTCATCTTACAACAGATAAAGGAATTCTCTACAACTATTAAAGAGAATAATCTGTCTCAACTAGATACTTAGTATTTTGATTATATACACTGACTCATAAAGTGCTCAAACTTTTGTTTCATGAGTTTAGTGTATATAGCACAATATTCAAAAGCTTGCGAGATATATGAAAAATATTCACAAGAAGGCACTCTCTTAAAATATTTAATATAACAAAAAAAATAATTGGTTTCTTTATATTAAAGGAGAATATTATTGACTTCCATAATCAGTGACCAAGTTTTTGGAAACTATTGTTATTTAAAGATTCGGTAATATTTTTGTCTCTTAAGGAGATAATCTTGTCTATTCCTCTTAGAACAAGAATTATGTACAATACAGATTACTATGCAAAACTCAAGGTATGCTGAAAAAATGGCCTGTGATCCTTCCGTTTTCTTCAACACAAATAGATTAGATGGAAACGGAACCATCTCTTGCAATATCATCAATCTGTCATACTCTATGATCAATTATGAAAAAGAGTTTCACAAAATGGCATGTACCTGTGCAGAAACAAACTTAGAGGTCATGATGTTGAAGCGTTCTCTTGAGAAATCTCTACTTGTTTAAGCTCATCTTGTCAAATAAAAAGAATTACTTCTGGAAAGATTAAACGAGGGAGAACCTAATTTACTCAAGGTTGAGGAATTATTCTTTGATCAGGGATCTCTTCAAGGAATTCGAAGAATTGTTCCTATTAAGAGAAAAAGATCTCAGCATCATGAAGAGATTCGATCTTCAAATCCCTTTTATCTAAAAATAGACTATTCAATTTGTTGATTTATTTCAATATTTTGTATAAAGTCTATTTAAATAAAACTATCTATTATAAATGAATAAATTTATTATTTTATAATCTTTGATAGTTTCCGATTGCATAGTCTGTGAATATATTTTATGTCATTTACTTTCGGATTGTGAGATGTTTAGTTTTGGTTTTTATTATCCTAAATATTCGATCCCATATTGTGTAACTCTTATGATTTGTGTAGCTTTTTGATTTAGCGGGATTAATATCTAGCCCTTGTTGGTAGGCGTTATCAAAGGATCATAAGGTGTTCCGATTGAAACTCATGTGAATAGTCACAATATGTTGATAATCATTTTATGTTTACATAAGTTGTGTTTAGCATAACATATGTGTTTCTGGTTTAAACTTCTTCTATTGGCACACATTAGTTAAAACCGATTCAACCTTTCTCTGGTAAAGGTTATTCTTGTTGTTGTTCTTTTGTTCTTGCGAGAGGATGACAACTAACTAGTGGAGAGTTCTTATTTGAACTTGCGCTTAAAATGAAAAAGCGGGGGTCTAACAACCACACTCAATATTTCGTTTCGGCAATATGTATGGACTAACTCCAATATATTTCCAAGAGAATCAACTAGACAGTCAGACTCAATCAAGGTAAATACATCGAAGAGTTATATCTCTGTTTCTCAATGTAATCAGCAAATCAAACATATAGAAATCCGCAATCCTGATTATTATGAGAAACCACTTGAACGGTACCAAAAACCAATGTTCAAGTTCCAATCAATTTATATCAACAACCAAAGGTTTGATTATCTAATTGATTGAACTACGCACATCCTGTGATATTTAAATTATATAAAAATATAATGCAAAAAAGAAATAACACAGACACCGGAAATTTTGTAAACGAGGAAACCGCAAATGCAGAAAACCCCCGGGACCTAGTCCATATTTGAACACGACACTGTATTAAACCGCTACAGACTCTAGCCTACTACAAGTTAACTTCGGACTGGAATGTAGTTGAGCCCTAACCAATCTCACACTGGTCAATGTACATTCGTTCCTTACGCCTCTCAATCCCAACAGGATTCTACACACTTGATTCCCTTAGCTGATCTCACCCACAACTAAGAGTTACTACGACCCAAAGTCGAAGACTTGATAAACAAATCTGTCTTACAAAGAAAAGTCTATTGAATAGATAAATTTATCTCCCACAGAAATACCTATGAGTTTTTGTTCCGTCTTTTGATAAATCAAGGTGAATAGGAACCAATTGATATACCGGACTTATATTCCCGAAGAACAGCTTAGTAATATCAATCACCTCATAACAATCTTAATCGTATGGTAGCGAAACAAGATATTGTGGAATCACAAACGATGAGACAAAGATGTTTGTGACTACTTTTTATCTTGCCTATCGGAGATTAAATCTCGAGCAAATCTTAGAGAATATAGTAATTAATACGATAGAATAAAGCAAGATCAGAACATGCAACTACAGAGACAATAGTTGGGTCTGGCTTCAGAATCCCAATGAAGTCTTTAAGTCGTTAACCTATTATGGTTTTAGAAAAACCTAGGTTAAAGGAGAATCGACTCTAGTCGCAACTAGTATCACACAGGAGGTGTGGGGATTAGGTATTCCCAGTTGGTAGAGTTCTCCCTTATATAGTCTTCAAATCAGTGTTTGCAATCAATGCTACCTTGGTAACAAAGCATTCAATATTCACCGTTAGATGAAAACCTGATTAGATTCAAGCTAATATCTTTCAACCGTTAGATCGAACTTATCTTATTACACACAAATGAAAAGTGACTTCATTTATATATGGTAACCATACCTAAACGTGTACACCTTGTTTGCTCAACAATAGTTAACCGAAGTTAGCCATATGAACACTTTCATATCAACCTTGTTCATCTCAATCACAACTAGTTCAAATGACTCAAATGAAACTAGTTCTAGAGTTGTTCAATTGTTTATATTCTCATAGAAGTATACAAGACACAATTGAAGCAAAATCGATTTTGATTCACTCGAATCAATTCATGAACATTATAGCCACGGTTTGCAAAAGATTGCATTCCTTATTATGTAAATGTATTGGTTCATGAACAAACCGATTTTAGAACATAACCTACTCAAGTATGCAAACGAGTACGCATACCTAAGTAGCCGGACTTGGTCTGGGTTCGCCAGTATGCGAACGGATATGCATACTGTCGTACACCACCAAACTCAGGTTAATTCCCGGACTTGAACTTATGCCAGTACGCATACGGGTATGCATACTAAGTTCTTGGACTTGGAATAACTTGCAACAGTTAGCATACAAGTACACTTACTGTGCTATATCCAATCAATGGTTAATTGTTCTAAACTCCATTTTAATCATTGAAAAATTATTAGAAGACAGGAATAGCTGTCTCACACAAACTATTAGCTTCAATGCAATTTTTAAGTGATCAATAGATCAATACGAAACATTCCGAGTCTACATCAAATGACTGTCTCACACAAATCATGTAAGATGTTACCAGGAAATTTTCACATGATCATCTTTTGACTTTCGTCAAGAATATAAGATGAACTTGGTTAAAGCGAAAGCTTGCCAACACATATTTCAAGAAATATGTAAGCGAGTTAAAATCAGTTCGAAATATCAAATGTGTATAATATAAAGTCTATATAGCTATATGACTTTTTTCTCAATAAGAGATAGAATAGAAATATACTTCTGAGTGATAGATGAGTTCAAGTCTCCACATACCTTTTGTTGATGAAGTTCCACAAGCTCCTCTTAGTAGTTCTTCGTCTTCAATCGATAAACGTCGTGAAGTCTAAAGCTCAACTACACATTCTATCCTAATCCGATACATAACTATAAGTAGACTAGAAATTAAGACGTATAGTTTTGGCAACTAAACTTGACAAACAAGCTTGAGATAGCAACGCTTGCGAGTTCGGCCGAGTAGTGCTCTAACAATCTCCCCCTTTGTCAATTTTAGTGAAAAAACTATCAATACATATGGATTACAAAATAAATAAACTTTGTAGATTCTCATCCAAATGCTTGATTTTTATGGTTATTCAACATTACTCGAAATCTTCGTTACTTCCAAGTACTCCAGTGATTCTGAACGTGTTCAACTCAGCATCATAGTTGTTGAAGATCCATAGCAGTAACAATAAGAAAACCATTGTTCTTAATTATTGTTATACATTGTCATAGTATTATTACACAACATCAAAGTTCAATTTATCACAACTTTGACAATAATACTACGGTGATATGTATCACCCCTCCTTAGTCAATACTTTCTCTCACATGAAAACCACCCCCCCTACATAATGATTTGTAAACCATATGTATTTGTAGTGTGAACTACATAATACTTCTCCCCCTTTTTGTCAATATAAATTGGCAAAGGTACGAAAACTAGTGGGATCATAATGAAATTCTCATAGAGATGCTTCATGACTAAAAGAGAACATATCAACTTTGTTTCGATGATTTCACATAGTCGAAACTTAGTGTATTCATCAAGGAGTTTATAAAGATACAAGAAAACTCCTACAATATTCCACAGCCGCACTCCCCACAAAGATTTGGCAACTAAGCACAAGTTCAATTAAGAACTCTCCCCCATAAAATGTCATTCCCGAAAGGAACAACAAGAGCGACCTTACTTTAACAAGAAACTAAGGATTTCTTTAGACATTAACAAATTACATGAGACATGAATTTGTATCCAGAAAACTCAATTAAACTAACCACAAGAGAACCCATGATTAATTTAATCGGAAATGCTCAACATAAGAGAACGGACGGAGCCGTACAATACTTTCACATAGAAGTGGATCAGGGAAAGATCAATACTGCGGAATATTCAAAGATTCATTCTATTTTTCATCAATATCATATGCATAATGACACAATAGACTTAATCTTTGTTATCAAAGTTCATTCTATTTTCCATCAATATTTGCATAATGACATAATAGACTTAACTTTTGACATATATTGGACAATCATAGTTCGCGTACACAAACACACATATCCCATAACAATTTTTTGCAATATATAAAACCAATAAAGATTAATACTGCAAAATCATCTTCCAAATAAACTTTTGAATTTAAATAAATAAATATAAAAACATTGCAAGATGAAAATCGTTGGCAATAGCAATGTGAAATCACAATATAGCTATTCCAAACCCTAGTTATCCTTCTTAAAACACAAGAATAAATTCTCATAAGAAGTTTCCTAGACATTACCTAAGCAAGTAACAACAAATCATTTCACTTACTTTGAAGATTCTTCTCATATTCCCTATAATCATCAAGCTCATCTTCGATTAGATCAATCCTGGATTCGAGATTATCCATCTTGTCCTCAAGTCTTTTGGTTGAAGATTCGAGTTCACTCTTCAAAGCACGTACTTGTTCTAAGAAAAGATTCATAGTCAGTAAGAGTTTTTCAAAATGAAAGACAGTGGGATTTTCATCAGAAGTGAAATCACGTTTGTCTTGACACATCTCATTATCGGAGGAACCAAAACGAACTTTATTAGAGGGAAAAAGAACAGTCCAGACATCATCTTATTTACTAGAAAGACTTGATGATGACATGGTAGAGAAAATGAAATGCTTGCTTAGAGGAAGAAATCTTCCAATCTTATAAAGAAGAAGATATAAAACAAATTCGGAAAAAGTCCTTTGATAAAACCCTAACAGAAATTTGGATAACCAAAAAGAAAGGAACTTTATTAGGAAAACCGTTTAAGCACAGAAACGGTTCTTGACTTTATACATTACAGTTCCAGAGATAGGAACAAGAAAAAGAAACAAGACAGAAAATAACAGAAATCTATTCACACCTTTCTTGAAGATTATAGTCCTTGTCTAAGGGAAAAACAAGAAAAATCTCAGATGCTATTACAGATTGTAATTTCTCCCATCCAATAAAGGATCGGGTGGATTCTTATAAGAAGAGGTCGATTTTGTTATTCCTTGTTCCTGATATCTTTTTATAGGGAGACGATCACGAGTAGGCGTCTTCCTTTCTTACAATGTACTGAAAGCCATGTTTATCGATTTTTGTAAACTATGAATATTTCTGACAATCTCTTTCGAAAGTGATGTAGTTTTCTTATGAGGTTTTCTTTTCTCCTTCTGATAACATGAATTATTGGAAGGAGACTTTTCAAGCACCTTTGTGCGCACCATCTCTTGGTGATCCTGGTTTTTATACAGGGGACACAATTGATTTGGTGTGTCATTGTATTTAATGTCTTCCTCATTACGAGAGAGATTTGAGAGAGGCATGATTTCAGGAGTAATATGCTAATTTAGTTTAGGAGAGTTTATCGAAGTTGATCGATTCTTCTTCTTGAAATCACGATTGCAAGATATCGTTTTCTTTTGTCTTAATTTTTTACCCAGTTGATTTTCCAGATTTTCAACCATTTTAATCCATGCTTCCTTCTCCAGTTGAAACATACTCTTCATTGAGTGCAAATCTTTGGTTAAAAGATCAATTTTGTTTTATGGGGAAGGTAGATTTTTTATCATGGAACAATCAGAGCTGTTCGAGGGACAAGAGTGGCAATCAGCAAAGTAAGTGAGAGAACATCCACGGATTCTTCCTCAGGACAGTAGTCAAAATATTCCATCCATGCTTTGGTTAACTCACTAACCTCCTTATTAGAATGACCATAGCACATGGAACAAGTTCCATTATCATAGTTTTTGTGAACTTTTCTATCCTTTTCATTGATTGAAGACAAATTCTTTTGAGACTTTCTTTTTCTCTGTCTTAGAGTTTTATTTAACTGTTGTATACAAACAGTGAAAGAGTTGAATTAAAGCAATTCTCATCCTCTGTATCAATCAATTCGGGACAAAAAGACTTTACTTCAGATGTAGTAACAAGATTACAAGACATGCGAAGTTTTTCTCTTCTACTTAGTTCAAGATCAAAAATATTTATCTTTCCAGCAAGTGTATTTATGGAAAAAGTGTTAAGGTTATTTCCTTCAACGATGACATGTTTCTTAGAATCGTATTTGGCTGGCAACGATCTGAGAATTTTTATCACAATGTCCTTTTCAGGAATAGTCTTACCTAACGCAAAAGATGCATTAACAATTTCAGACACTTTGTGATTAAACTCATCAAATAAATCTTCATCGGCCATACGAAGGTTTTACCAATCATAATTTAGGTTTTTAAGCCTAGCTTCTTTCTCAGAGGAATTTCCTTCAAATACAGTTTCTAAGATATCCCAGGCTTCTTTAGACTTAGTGCACGTAGACACATGGTGCTGAAGATCTGGGGTAATGGCATGGATGATAGCATTTAATCCATCAGAATTTTGCTTTGCAGTAAGAATCTCGGCAGGATCATAAGCACCAATATCCTTCGGAACAGTTACTTCACCTTCTGCAACAACCGGAGGATCATAGCCATTTACTACATGAACCCATGATTGAAAATCACGCGCTTGAAGAAAGGAACGCATAGCAATTTTCCACCATAGATAATTCGATCCATCGAAGACTGGTGGTACGTTTATAGAGATAACATTTCTGTCCATATAGTCAGATTGCTACAAACACAGACTTATGAGGTCTTAAACGTGTTTGCCTGCTCTGATACCAATTGAAAAAGCTGGGGTCTAACAACCACACCCAATATTTCGTTTCGGCAATCTGTATGGACTAAATCCAATATATTTCCAAGAGAATCAACAAGACAGTCAGACTCAATCAAGGAAAATACATCCAAGAGATATATCTCTGTTTCTCAATGTAATCAGCAAATCAAACAGATAAAAATCCACGAGCCTGATTATTATGAGAAACGATTTGAACGGTATCAAAGACCAATGTTCAAGTGAAAATCAATTTATATCAACAACCAAAGGTTGGATTATCTAATTGATTGAACTACGCACATCCTGTGATATTTGAATTATATAAAAATATAATGCGGAAACCGGAAATTTTGTTAACGAGGAAACCGCAAATGCAGAAAACTCTCGGGACCTAGTCCATATTTGAACACCACATTGTATTAAGCCGTTACAGACTCTAGCCTACTACAAGTTAACTTCGGAATGGAATGTAGTTGAGCCCTAACCAATCACACACTGATTAAGGTACAGTCGCGTTCCTTATGCCTCTGAATCTTAGCAGGACTCTACGCACTTGACTCCCTTAGCTGATCTCACCCACAACTAAGAATTACTACGACCCAAAGTCGAAGAATTGATAACAATTGAAGGATAAGAGAAACTAAGTTAATTTTTATCTTAGTTAGACTTATCAATTGAAGGATTTAGTTATTCAAGTCTAATCGAATCCTTGACAAGAAAAACTAGTTAACTAACCTAGTGTTTATCTTGTCTAAAAGGAAAGGTCTAAGTTATTTTATGGAATAATTAGAGCCTGATAAGAGAAATAGAGTTAATTATGGTCTCTATTTGTGTCTTATCGAAATAAGCGATTGTACATACACAATCAGTTCAATAAAAGAATTAAGTTTTCTTAGTTGCTTTGTCGGACTAAAGGGGAAATTGCTTCGGGCAATTGTTTCCTTGATAACATACTAAAGCTAAATTACTTTTGTAGTTTCGGTTTTAGTATTGGTTATCTAAAATGGTATGTGAAACCTTCGTGCTTAAATCTTATAGGTTGTACAAGTCTTATGGATTTGTAAGATCCTTTCGATTTGTCCTTTTGTTTGCTCATACCTTTGTCATTTCTATGAATTACGAAGTATAAACGCTTATCTTTTGGAACTTTGTAAATACGACATCAACATAATCTTTGTATTTAGTTACTTGATTATGTGTAAGATATAGGTATGATTTCATCCTAGGAAATATTGTTTTATAACATTTGTTTGAAGGAAGTACATATATGAACTTGTTTCATAATCGAATGAAAATCATGATTGGTCAGGTTCTTTATTGACTATCTTTTGAATGACCAATATAAGATGACAAGGTAGAATCTATCTTATCTTGTTGAGATTTGAGGTATAACCGGTCATACCCTATATTTTGTAGCATGTTGTAATCGGTCACAAGCTACTTTGTGAAGCATGGTGTAGCCAGTCACAAGCTACATTGGGAAGTTAGTTGTAGTCGGTCACAAGCTACCTTTTGTAAGCAAGGTGTAACCGATCACAAGCTAATTTAGGAAGTTATTTGTAATAGGTCACAAGTTTCTTTGGGAACCAAGGTATAAACGATCACAAGATACCTTTGGGAAGCAATGTATAACCGATCACAAGCTAGTTTGGGAAGCATAGAATAACCGATCGCAACTTACATTGTGAATTTGATACAATCGATCCCGAAGGAGCAGAACCGAGTTTCCAATATTCACATACATATCTCTTTATGTTTTGTGTGAAGCTTGGAATTAGGGTTTCCTGAGAAACTTCTAGATGTCGACATATTTTAAAAGCATTTAATTATGATTTTCATAATATATGTTTTAATTACTAGCAATTAAATCATATCCATTATTAGTTAATATGCTAGACTAATAATAGAAGTTTTCTAAGAGAGTTTTCGGAAATATGGTTTGGTAATTAAATGGAAATAGGAATACCGAAATTAGGTACTTTAATGTGAATATCTTGAGAATATTTCGATTTTGGAATTTCCTTGTTGTCCAAACAACCTTGGTATATAAATACTGGGGTTTGCATTTCTTGCAAACTATCCTAAGAGCCAAGAAAACTTCATTCTTGTTGTTTCGGGTGGAGCCATCTATCCGGAGAGGAAAGTACCCTAATTATTAGGCGAAATCTCTTACGACCGCTCGTTTAAAAACTTATGTGGGATCAAGAGTATCGTTGGTGGGAAACTAGATAATTGTATTGTTATTTTAGTTTTCGCTTATTGATTTGATTGACTAACAGTTGTTGAAACTTTTATTGCACCTAGTTTATTTATTCTTGAGAACCTTCTCTTCTGATATAAGGCTCACTCAATATAGATCAAAGTATCGACGGGATCTTTAGAACCATTTTCAAATCTAAAGGCATCCTGTGATAATCCATTGTTAACAAACTCCATTATGTGTGTGATTGATCACAATAGGATTCAAGTTATGTCGTGCAAGTTATTATTGAAGACAAACGAACATCTAAAGATGACAAAGTTTTTCTTATTAGTTTTCTTATCTTGTGAATTGTGTGCACAACCTTGATCGGATGGGATCCAACTAGAATCGTGTTTATCTTCGATAGACTTGATTGTATAGTTGCGTGAAATTGACATCACCTTATAGTTCCTGTTTGAGTTTTATATTGATTGATTGCAAATCTAGAATTTGGCTATTTCGGTAATCAAAGTTTAGGTTGATCCAACCAAACACAAGAGTTTATTAGTTTAAATGGAATAGCCTTTTTCAACGACTCATAATAATTTATTACAAAGATTGAATAGAGTAGTTACCAAACAGATTTATCCTTTACTGTTTGGAATACGATCAAAATGATTGGTGTTTCACGTGCGTGGCTCTAGAAGTCAAAGGCGCAGAGACACTGAGGAAACTAAGTAGCTAGTAGTAGTTTAATTGGTCTCAACTATACGAAGTTGGTATTAGATTTTGTATAACGGCTTAATTCTGAGAGTATTCAAAATTGGACTAGGTCTAGAGGTTTTTCTGCATTTGCGGTTTCCTCGTTAACAAAACCTTGTTGTGTCATTTACTTTATTTTTCGCATTATAATTGTTATTATAATTAAGTAAATACACATGTACGTTAATCCGAATTACTTGACATTGATCCTAATAGTCAATTGGTTATTACCGTAACTATTTTTAAGTAGATATCTTGTTGTCGTATTGTCTCGACCTCGTCCATAGACAATCATACAAGGTATAAGACTTAAGTTGTATTGTCTCGACTTTGTCCATAAAGGATCACTTAAGATACCGGACTTATAGGTTGATATTTAAATTATTGTGGTATATTTGGGTACCCTCATCTTTTCAACTTAAAATAGACATAACATATGAAAACATAATAAAGAAACCATTTATGCCTGATTGCGATAGAAGTCCTCAGCAATCTTGTACATTGGTTCAACCAGGTCTAGATGAGCTGTCATGGCATATGTCAATTGCTCCTGCATGCAGTCAATTCTTTGTTGAAGAAGATCAACTTCAGGGTTGGAAGGTTTCTTCATTTTGTTGATGTCAGTCTGAATTAAGGTAGAAGGACGACCAACACAAGTTCCAAAGGGAGGAATTCCAAAATGACTGCAGATTCTACTGATAAGATAAGGAAATCCAAGATTCTTCTTTTGCGAAACCATATGTATTATTTGATGAACAATCAGGCCACATAAATCAATCTCTTCTCCCGAGACAAGAAAACAAATCATCTTGCAAGGGTTCTGATGTAATTTTAGATAGTGGTAAGAAATGAGGTTGTCGTTCACTCGGATTTGTAGAGATTAAAGTTTTTAAAAATACTAAATAAATATATACAAAGACTATTAACAATGGGCGAGAGGTACTGGGACTAAGGATTTAGCCAATCTTTATAACATAAGGTTCACTTATTTATTCTCAACAATTTTAGCTCAAGAAATATAAACATGGACTCTATTTTTGCCAAGGTGGATTCTCAAAACATTGATTGTAAATGTTAAGCATGGGACATCAAATCACCTAAGCTAAGCATGACCCATCTAATCAAATGACAACCAATTTAATCAAATCATATTTCAATTAAATTTAATGCAAAAGTCATAAAAAGAATAAAAATAAATTTACCCATGTATGAAGTTCGGCCTCCTCCGTCGTCCCAGTGTTGGGGTTTAACTCATCATGTCGAAAACACACTCAAAATATGTATTCCTGGCTCAAAAAGTGTTTACAAGAAGAGAAAATAATGAAACAGGAAATCTGCAACAGCACAGGTGCGTTACAGACCGACTGTTTCAACTCTCAACTGTTATGATGAAGATAATCGTTACAAATCTGAAGATAAATGTTGCAGAAGAGGATGAAGAAACTGTTACAACGAAGATAAATGTTGCAAACCAGTTGAAGAAACTTTTACAACCAGTTGAAGAAACCGTTGTTGTTTCCCTGTTCTTCACGAACAGCAGCAGCAGCAACAACAACAACAGAGTTATGAAAACTCTTGATTCACGCCTCCTCAGCTCTCCTCTCGACCCTAAACTCTCGACACCCCTTTTATATGACTTGGGTAATCTATTTATACCCGAAAGATGCATCGAATCTCCTCCATAACTTCAAAAAATCTTCTCTTTATTATTTTTATTCTCACGGAAATAATTTCCATTTATTGATCTTCCACGCGCATGCAGCTGTATTTCTTTCATTCTATACCTTCTTCACGCTCCAGGATATCTATTGAGTCTTCCAAACACGTGCAGTACACGTTTAAATTTCTCACAACTCGTGCAAGCTCACGTTTTTCCTCCAACTCCCTGTTTGGATTAAAACAAGTTATCCAGCCAAATTTGATCGATAAAATCACCCATACTAGCTTTCTATAGTCATATCACGTCTACCCACTAAGTTTCAGGGATTGAATCTTACTAAATCACGTCCAAACATCCGATTGAAATTCTGCCAGTGAAAGGGAATATTTTCCCGCCAAAAATATTTTTTTGAATTTGAGAAGAACATGTCCTCCCCCTAATCCTGCACGGGTGTCCCTTTAGCACTTGTCTTATGGGGTGCAAATAGTAATTTTTGGGCGTAGATAGTATTTTTTCCGGGGTTCCTCTGACACATTTTGGGGTGTTTCCGGTGCATTTCTGGGGTGCCTTTAGTACTCTATCCTGGGGTGTAAAACACCACTTTTCGAGCCAATTTCTCCGCAAGAGCTTATTTCTCTAAAAATACCTACAAAGACATAAAATAACAAAATAAATACAAAATCGAACACTAAAAAATATATACAATTGAGACATATTAGACACAATAATGCGTCTATCAGGTTCTTCTCCAGAGATTCTTGTCAAGTGTGCTGGGTATTAGGTTGGCTACTGCCAGTTTGTTGAATATCTTCAAATGAAGGCTTATATTATTCACAGGTAGTTTGCTTCCTAACCAACACATATTCCTTCCTAAAAGCATTTCAGACAGCTGAGTGTGAGTTGGTCTACGACCTTCAGGTTGAGGAATAAAAAACGAGTGCTGGAGAGGCAAATTTAACAACTCGGCAATTACAATTAGGTTAAACTTAAAATTAATTCCTACGACCATTGTTTTAAAACAGCAGTTTGTCTTGCTGGGTGCATGCAAGTTCGCATAAACTGACTGGTCATTTCTGGGTGGGAAGTACCCGTACCATCATGAATATATCCCCACTCATACCTTCTCATAAACTCATGAAATTATGGTTCCTGAACAGTACAATCATACACCCTTTCTATAATAAAATTTCCATCAAGGAACCCGAAGGTATTTGTTGTGGGAAGTTATGTTGATAAAATTAGTTTGACGACTAGCATCAAAATAGGGTTGGTGAACATCTAAACCGACATCATCATCAAATTCATCATCACTATCAACTACTCTTCTACTTGAGCCTTCACCACTATTATACCTTCTCCTAGACAGGAGTCGGGGGAACCAAAATACACCACCAACTTTTTCTTAGGCAACATGTATGGAAAAAACCTAAATACGATTCCGAGAGTTCAACTTAATGAATCTTAATCGAGGAATAATATTCAGAGTTATATCTCTTTCTCCCACAATCACAAAGTTTACAGAGACTAGTCCGTGAACCTGATTTACGTGTGAGAGTATTTGAACAATCTCAAAAATCAATATCCAAGAATCAATCAAGTCGTATCCAAAAAACAAAGATGGATGTATCTACTTTGATTGATTTACGTACAACCTGTGATATTTCAATTATAACGATAAACAATATAATGCGGAAAAGAAATAACACAAACACCAAAAAAATTGTTAACGAGGAAATCGCAAATACATAAAAACCCCGGGACCTAGTCCAGACTTGAACACTAAACTGTATTAAACCGCTACAAACACTAGCCTACTACCAATTAACTTCGAACTGGAATGTAGTTGAGAACGAATTAAACCCTCACAGTAATTCAGTTACAGTCGCGCTCCTTACGCCTCTTGAATCCCTGCAGGACTCCGCGAAAATGATTCCCTTAGCTGACGTCCTTTACAGCCTAAGAGTTGATTCAAATCAATTGAAGACTTTAAACCAATCTTCCTCCCACAGATAAGCCTATATGTGATTTCCTTTCTGATCAATGGATCAAGGTGAGAATAGAAATCGATAGCAATAGACAAAGTCTAGCTAACCTCAAAATCCGGACTTATGCTTCCCGAAGAGCATCCTAGATTATTATTCACGTCACAAGTATTAAACCTGTTGAATCACAAAGTCTGAGATGAAGAGAACTTTGCAATTTATATCTATCTTATTCGAGTGAGAAGCTCAACAATCAAAACAAGATCAGGATACACGAACTATCAAGATAAAAGATAGTTGGACCCGGCTTCACGAATCCCTAGGTGAAGTCTTTTTAGTATCTAAACCTTAGAAGGCTTGTAGGGAGAGGAAAACTCTAGTTTACAACTAGGACACACAATGAATAGTGTCAGGGATTCAAAAATCCCAGTTACTTGAGGTTCTCCCTTATATAGACTTTCAAAGTATAGGTTGCTTTAGGTTTAAGCTAAGATAGCTTTGGAACCAAGCAAATAATATCCGTTGTTGGATAAATCTTTGAAATGAAATTAACATAACAAGATATACACTCTGGTTAGGATGAACCGTAACCGAACCATGTATAAAGATATTGTTCATGGACGGTTAGCCATGACTAGCCGATTGAACCATAAGCTTAATCATTTTCATATAACACTTAAGACTTTACACTTGAGTCACAACCATAGGTTATATTGTGATCAATTATGTCTATATAGTATTTTTAGAGATTTATTCAAATGCCAATTATCTCACAGAAATAATTTTTGTGCATCTGAAAATATTCGACAGGGCAAGTACGTGTACCAGGTTTGTGTACTTTACCTTGTTCGTGACTATATTTGTCATGGTACATGTACCGGGTATGTGTACCCTTAAGATAAAAACGAGTTCAGGAACTCAAAAAACTTTTCCGGTTTGCGTACCGGGTATGTGTACCACTCCGGTTTAAAAACCAACAGTTCCTTTACGGTATGCATACTGGGTATGCGTACCATTCCTGGTTCACGAGCAACATAATTTTTATGGTATGGATACTGGGGATGCGTACCAAAAAGTTGATATCCACATATATATAACTACGCCGGTACGTGTACTGAGTACATGTACTGCGGCTCCGGACCTATAATAGTTCTCCCAGTATGTGAACTGGTATGCATACAGTCCTGTATCCAGATTTACAGTAGTTCTATATTTTTCTCTAAATCAATTCGAAACATTCCCAAATAACATAAATGACACGTATCACTGTTCCAGGCTATTTTCGAATGACAATCTTGAATCACGATTTAGATTATGAATAATAAATTGTTCTTAACCGAAATTCATCAAGTATGAACAAATGTTCATTAAGCTTATTCATATATATTTCGAGAACTAATTACCAAGATAAACTTGACTCGAAATTCTTGATATGCTTGCAATGGTCTAATTAGCCATGCGACAACGTCTCATAGATAGAAAGATGAATATAACTTGAGAAATAGGTGGTTCAGTCTTCACTTACCTTTTGTTGAAGAAGTTCTCCAAAAGCTTCGGTTGATCTTCTCCTTTGAACGGTAGAACGCAGTGATGTCCGATTCTCAACTACACACTTCTATCCTAATCCGAGACTTGACTAATTGTAGACTAGAAATCAAGATATAGTTTTGATAAACTAAATTTGACAACAAGCTTAATATAGCGACACTTGTGAGTTCCACCGAGCGATGCTCTAACATCGACTGAAGTTGATATCATAATCTATTTCAACAATTCAAGTAGGTACCAAAATTAAAATTTCCAAAATAATTCATCTCCAAACTTATGATGTCAACAATCCAAGTAGACACCATAATCTGGTGTCAACAATCCAAGTTGACACCTAAATTAAAAATTCAGAAATAAGTTAGGTTCAGATTATGGTGTCAACAACCGAAGTTGACACCAAAATCAAGAGTAACATCTTATTCATCTATAGCTTATTTGAGTGGGAATGTTTGAAAATTTATTTTGGTTGTTGTTTATATAATCTCAAATGAATAAAGAGAACTCCTCTATGGAATCTATCATTTTTATGAAAGAAAAAAATGGAATCTATTTTTGACTTTGAATTCTAGATAGAATGTAGATATGATTTTCTAGTGTGAAGTGAACTAATAGTATACATGAGAATCCGTTTTCGTGGACAATGAATGATTATTTCATAGCCGTATGATTCTAAATTAACACATTCAAATCGGTGTTCAATTTTATAAAAACTAACATGATGTGTTTTTCTCTTATGCATGGATTGGTTCCAGGGGATTAGAAATAGGGTCACCTCATGCTGGGTTTGGTAATGTTTTTTTCTTTAAAAAGCACTTCAAAACATATATATATGGTAATAATTTTTGACATTGGTGTTTGGTAAACGAATTTTAAAGTGCTTTTTATCTAAAGCACTTCCAAAATTTTCTAACTTTTAAAAGCTGGGGAGGAGGAGCTTTTAAAAACAACAAAAGCAAAACCTTTGGTCTCCTAAATTTAATGTTTGATTTATCTTTTATCCCTATTTTATTATATAAAAATAGCAAAAAGTATCCTTAAAACTATTATAATCAATTTTTTATTCCCCATATTTTATTTATTTTTTCTTTTCAAACTATTTTATACCTTTTAATCAAACATTTTTAAAAAAAATTATCGACAATAAAAATAAGAGAAAATATTAAGTATCTACTTAATTTTAATTTGATTTTTATTTGAGAATTGTATCTATAACAAAAAGTGGTAAAGTAAAATAATTTTTTAACTATCATAATAAAACTAATAATTAGAAACTTCAGTATTATATTTATATAATAAAAAAAAAATTAATTTCTTTTAAACTTGAATAACCATTTTCAGAGAGATTACTGTTATTGTAATTTGCTACAAAAAAAAGTAGTGAAATCTGATATTTTACCAAACACAATTTGATTGTTTTTTTTATAATCAACCTTAACTTCAATTTTTATTTTACCAAACTTTCAATTGCTTCGTTTACACAACACAGCACAACAACGCACAGCAGAAAAGCGCTTTTATAAAAAGCACAACATACCAAACTAAGCCTCAATGTGATCGACCAGTGCCCAAATGCGAACTCGTTGAATATGCCCCATGATATTTGGCCCAATTTCATTGCAAATTTTTTATAGTACATCTAATGAGGTGAGACTCAATCCTGTAATAGATGGTTTAGTATAAAGATTTTTTATTGCGCTATGAAAATAACTATTAAATGCACATCATATTATCATTGGAGATGCTTTTATAATTATGGTTTTAGATCCTATATGGATTAAGACTTTTTTTCTTCGCACATATTCCATTATAGAAGCTATAAAGTTTGCAACCGTGCGTAAAACTAGTTTCTATTTTGTAATTCAGATCTCGGTAAAAATTTAAATATCAAGATTTTTTTTACTATTGTTGTGTTTGAGAGTCTGTAATTATCAGGCAATTTGAATTCACGTTTAACTAACTTTGCTTTAATTAGTTTGCTTCTATTTTATAATTCACATCTCGGTAAAAATTTAAATATCAAGATTTTTTTTACTATATTGTTGTGTTTGAGAATCGGTAACTATCAGGCAGTTTAAATTCACGTTCAACTAACTTTGCTTTAATTAGTTTGCTCAATCCAGCGAGTGTCGTTTGACAAGCCAAGGGCCGCGTGACAGGCCGAATTTGGATACCAAGACGACTATGCCCACATTCCATGATAAGAGAATATGGCGGGTTGTTCCCCCTTATTATTGCTTAAACAATATTCAATTATTATTCTGAAAAACAAGTAGAATCAATCAGTCAAATCAAGGAAAATATATCTTCAACCAAAATTATGATTCTTTTAATTAAGGTAGCCAACTGCCTCTCCCCCAATCAATGTCGTTCTGGTGGTTCTTATCTACTATCTTATGCGTGATGGGACATTGTTAAACGACCGTTGTGGAACCCGTGAAGTTCATTAAAAGAGCATTATGGCGAAAGATGAGAATTCATGACTTCATTTTAATTCGTGCAAGTGGTAGTGAATCATAACGAGGAACGAAGGATATCATCCTGTATATTCTTTATCACAAACTTGGTCAATTAACCCAATAACGATAATTTCTGAGTGAAAAAGACATGTAAAATTTGATACTGTTTAAATGGACGAGAATGTAAAAATAGTCAGGATGTAAACAATTTCATCCTACCCATTTTCAAATACTTTTTCTTATTTTTAATTTACATCAGGATGCATCCAGTTTCACCCTCGCTATTTTTTAAGTTTAAGCCAGGATGAATCCAGATTCATTCTTGCTATTTTTTTTGTGTCCATCTCACCCATACTAATTTTTACTTGTCCATTAGAACCATGTTTTAAAAATATTTCGGCAATTGACCCAATTTCTAAGATACTTGACCCCGAGTCTTTACGCATTTGAAAGCCTGATCTCCAGTGCTTTCCCTTAATACGAACATCATAAAAATCTAATCTGCATTTTGTGAGTCATGACTCATGCAGTTATTTTCGTGTAAACAACAAATGCTCTCTTTAATTGCGTGTATTGTGTAGGTGAAGAAGGTAACAAAAAAATGCGAAGCATGTGCCTGGACGAGGTATAGTTGCCGAGTTATCTCCCAACCTGAAATTTTTATAAACGCAAAAGTAAATCTCATTGCTTTTTTTATGTTAATGGCTTAACCTTGTTTCGTCCCATATAAGTCCCCGACAAACCTTAATGCATACTGCATGATGCTTAAAAATGAACATTGTACGGCCGATCCTCCTCTGCTTTTCGTTTATAAATTTGCAACTTGAGCAGAGGCGGGGGCAACACCATCTGTACCCGTCTACTGCTGCGTATATATTACATGTGAATTCGTTCTAAGTGGAATCCACCCACCACTAATCATATATGCCACACATTTTAAATACCACCGAAGAAAACAGACCCAAAGTTTAAAGGAGAAAAGAAAGATTAAACCTTTATTTGACAAGACCATACATAAACTTATTCCTTTCGCAATATTCAATTTCAGACTCAGCTTTATACCTTAAAGCACAAGACATAACACGTGTCATCCATTCATTAGGGTATAGCCACGTGGCTGCTGTTAAACCCTCCCTGCTTATATGATTTTTAACTTTGACAGACGTTTTTAGGATCTTTTTTAGAAGATATTTTTTCTTTGATCAGGTGTCTGTGTTTGAATTGATGATTGCATTTGTGAATTGATTAAGATACTTGGCTTCTTGCATATATGAAGTGCAAGGAGATTTAGCTTACTATAGACTATTTTGTGTCATTAGCTTGATAGACCACCCAAAACAAGCCATGTGGGGGAATGCCTTTTAATCCCTCTTACGAACCATGCTAATATGCTATGATTAGTTTCTAACCCCTACTTTAAGTCAAAAACCTTCATGTTTTGTTGCATAAGTTAACAAGGGGTTACCAAGTACCATCTGGTTACGTTACCGTTACCAAAATATCATAACCACCGAGTCCATCAGCCGGTTATTTCCAATGAAATTTGGTAACCCTCTATTGGTTATAGCAGTGAAATATGATGTCCACATGCTAAATTTTACACGACTTTCACCCACTAATTTAGCTGTAGAATCATCATCAGTACAATATATTTTTTTCTCAGGTTGGGTTCCATTCTCTATCAGAACATACATGCATATCTCCCCCTTTTAATGCCAATAAGAGAATTTCAAAGCATTACCTTTCATAACCGTTAGATTCTCTTATATTGATTCTTAGCCATTAGATCTAAGAATATTCCAAAAAAAATTCCTATCATAAAAAGATTCTCGTCACAAAATTATGTATTTATGGAAATGTCATTTTTATAAAAATAAAGATAAATATTTAAAAACTCTACATCTTCCAAACCGTATGTGAAAAACCCTTTGAATTATCTACCCAACGAGCATAAATAACAATACCAAATTTTTGTTTTTCAATTTTTTTTATGCTTCTCCAAATTGTATGTTTTCCCTTTAAAATTTAGACATGACTTAAGAATGAATTTACAAAATTTATACCTTTAAAAAAATTGGAAAAATCTATAAAGAAAATTGATTCGAAATACACAAACAACAATCAATTTCGAATAAAAAATATAACATATGGTGTCAAAGCACCAACAAATTATTTGCAAATTAGAAAAAAACTGTATCGCTGACATGCAACGCACGTGCTCACTACTTGTAAGTTATATAACTAGTACAGTAAAAACTCCATATAGTCTTGACTCTTGGGACTTCATAAAATTATTAATATATGGAGTTTATTAATATAGGGAGGTATGCCAAAAAATAATAATTTTGTTTTCTTCTAATTCAAAGTATGTAAATGATAATGGATGTGAATGTCTTCATCAATCATCCAAATGAGCAACAAGTCGTATATGCTTTAACGGAAGAAGAAATCATTGATGGAATTAGACAAGAAACATAGAGGGATAATCCTGATGATGGTAGTACGGAGATACAAAAAGTTTCATGCCAAGAACCTTTAAACATGCTCGAAAAGTTGGAAATGTTTTGTCTTCAACAAGAAGGTGCACATGGTAATGAGGTCTTATGCATCTGCAAATCAAAAGATGTGATAACAATCCAAAAAGTTATATCCTTTTCCCAGACGACTATAGATAAGTATTTTAGTTTATCTTAAATTTTGATGTAACAACATCTATATATTTTATTTTATTTTAATATATATGTAACAACATCTATAAATTTTCAATATTGATATTATATTAATATATGGAGGCAAATTCCTTATAGCGGGACTAAAAAATCTATTAATATCAAAATATGGAGATTATTACTATTTGTAACTGGCCCAAGTTAAAACTATGATTTTTTATTAATATATGGAGTATCAATATATGGAGTTTTTATTGTATAAGGATACTTATGAATTGAGCCGAGGGCCTCAGCCAAAACTCTTGTAATCCACATCATCCCTCGAGGCTGGATATAAGGGTACATCCACACACATCACATTATATGATACATCACTCTACATCATAGTAAACACTCTTAAAGTTAGTGGGAAAGATCTATAAATATATCAGATAAAGATAAAGAAACTCTTTTCATTAAAAAAACTCCGAACCTTAAATGTATACAATTTCTGTCACAAAAGAAAATAGTAAAGTGCGTGAAGAGCAAGAGAAAGAGATTAAAGAAAAAAAGGCCAAAAGGCGAACAAGAGGAGTAAGGCCCCAACTCAACATGGGTTGCTTATTGGTTCATTAAACTTCACATGCAAAAGCATTACAACCAACTGACTAAGTAAAATACTTACTCCCACTCACAAATCGAAACCCTAATTGATAAGTAAAATTTAGGTGTATATACTATCATGGACTAAGTGTACTTAGAACCTAATAAAAAACTGACATCTGTATCTATAAGGTTGGGACCATTTGATTTGTCAAGGGAATATAGTAAAAGTTATACAGAAAATACTAGTTATATATGTGTGTCAAACCTTGATTGGGTCTGCATAAAAATGTGTGTGAGCTTGCTATATATCGTCCTAATTAGGGCAACATGTATTAAGGCAGCAAGCCATTCCCAAGTCTGAAGGAAGCACACAAAATAACTAGTGAGGTGTAAAGTGAAGAGCACTAGAACTTATTCCATAGGTAGCAGATCAACGAATGAGAAAGAGAGAGAGAGAGTGTGGGAGTGAGAGGGAGATTCATGCTTATATGAAGTCGCAATTTTGTAGAGTGAAGACCTTACAAGTTGTGAGAAGTTTAGGGAGAGAGAGTAGAAAAAGAGAGTACTGCAACCAAAGAATTGCAAACAGCCTCGAAGCTAGTCTAAACTAGTGGGAGGTTGTCTGCAAAAGGCAGGCTAGTTTTACCATCATCATCAAGAAAACATTTCAACCAAGAAATTATTAGGAAACAAAAAAAATTAACTTCAGTTTTTTTAATCGATAGTTTGAAAATGGCAAGAGGAAAGATTCAGCTTAAAAAAATTGAAAACCCGGTCCACAGACAGGTGACGTTTTGCAAAAGGCGTTCTGGACTGCTTAAGAAAGCCAGGGAGTTGTCTGTACTCTGTGATGCTGATGTTGGTATCATCATTTTCTCAAGCCATGGAAAGCTTTACGAGCTTGCTACCAAAGGGTACGTCTGTCTCAGTCTCTTTATGTCTAAAACCTTTCTCTAGGAACTTACTTGCACTTATAATAATGAGGAATACAGTTTAAGATAGTGATTTGTACGTACTATTGCTAATTATAATGATACCTTTTTTCCCCGGTACAGAACCATGGAAGAAGTGATCGATAGGTATGCTGAAACATCACGAGGGGCACAAATTGCAGAAGGTGTACAAAAACAAAGTCTGGTACGTATTTATTCACCACTTATACGTCATTATGTAGTATCATACATACATACTATATTATTTTAATATTCAGAAGTTAAAGATGTAGAGTGTAGACAGTGTTTGAAGTTTGAACCTGGGTAAAGACTTTAGCCCTATGTTAACAATTTTTCCATCGCTACCGACAAGTATGAGCATATGTATTTTATTTTCAATTTATTAGCCCTATGTCCCGAACTTGTAAGATGCCTTATTTGAAAGTTACTGTTTCACTACAGAAAGTAGTTATTAATTCACAAATAAATAGTCTTGCTAATACCAACTAGCACTGCACCCTTAACTTAATTTTTTGACACGAAAGGATGGTTAAGAAAATCTAGCTGCAAATTTCTTGTTAGCCCAGTTAAGTAAATAAGAAATTTCTTGTTAGCACAATTAAGTAAATAAGAAATTTGAAGGATCTTAAATGGTGAAGAAATTCCTTACCAGGAAATCATGCTCCTCTGCTTGACCTCTAGCCTAGCCCTAGCTTGTTCCACTAATGAGTTTTATGCTTAAATGGATCTATATATAATATATGGGTCGACCACCAAATTATGCTTGCCACGACATAAAAGAAGAATCGATCTAAAAATAGTGTAAAATTATTGAATTGTTGAAGTTCTTTTGATAAATTGATTGTAGTCATAGTCGATATCTTTATTAACCCTTTCTTTATCTTGATTGGTTATTCCCTCTAATCAAAACAGTCAAATCCCATGAACCCAAATTTTAAATTAAAATGCTTTAGCCAAAAATATGCATGCACATTTCCTTGAAAATTATCTTAGAGCTAGCTAATAAAGTTAAATTCTTTGTACATCAGGAATCCGAGGAAGACATCGCTAAGATGAAGCAAGAAATTCATCTTCTCCAGAAAGGGCTCAGGTAAATAAAAAAATATGATTTCTGTTTTGTAAGTTGTAGATGTCTTTTTTATTAGACCGATAAATTCGTTATGTGTTTGCATTCACAAACATGACATTGAGACTACACTATACGTGAAGTAAATTGAATAGCTGATTTCATGTTTGCTTTAAGTAAAGAAGCATCACCGGGAAGTTCAAATTTTTACCATGATTATTGTATTAGTAAGCTTTTGCCAGTTTTTGGTTTTCTTTTTTTTCTTTTGAAGGAAACTAATAGTTTACTTGAAGATGTAGCTATAAAGATGTACAAGCCCTAGACCCCTAGTAATCAATTAAACAAAATTCTAGCTCAGTATGTAGACCGGGATCCAGGTTCAATGCATATATGTATATTGAGATGACAAAAATAACCAAATAAGAGTAGTTTATATCCATCAAAAAGGAAGTAACATCCTCTGGTAATGGTGTGATAATGATTTCAGGTATATGTTTGGCGGGGGAGCTGGGATTATGGGTTTGGATGAATTAGATGCATTGGAAAAACATCTTGAACTTTGGATACGTAATATCCGCTCAACCAAGGTATATATTATTGTCTTCAGCAGTTCAAATTCTTCATTGTATTGAATAAGTTTTAATGTAAGCAGTAGATATCTATCTTATAGGCATTATATGAGACTGAAAGTTGTTATATTGTAATTGTGGTAGTATATCATGGAATAACAAATTTGTTGGAATTTTTTTTACACAGATGCAGATTATGTTCCAAGAGATTCAGATGTTGAAGAATAAGGTTAGACCATAATTCTTTTACTTTACAAAAATGACCAAATAATTAGCTATTTTGTGTGGTTTCTCATTTTGCCGACACCTTTGGTTCATTTTTTGAAGGAGGGAATTCTGAAAGCAGCAAATGTGATTCTTCAAGAGAAGGTAACAGGAAATTAGATGAGATTGATTCAGTGTGTTTCCAATTTCTTGAGTTTCATACCTGACATATCTAACGTGGAATTTTGATGCAAAATACATTCATGTGATTCTTCTAACGCAATGTTTTTTGTTTGCTTTTTTGGCTTAAATTATTTTTGCAGATAGAGGAGCAAAATGTAATATTTGACATGTCTCCGATAATGACAGGATTTCCATATCAACTAACAATACCAAGTGATACATTCAACACATTCTAGTAGAAAAGGGGTCATTTAAATCTAATTACAGTAGCAGTAATTGTTATTGTGTAGCCAAGGATTATCTTAATATTGGTGTTTCAAGATAATTTGTGATTAATTAGTTGTGTTGTGTACAGGTAAATGGCCCCTAATACCTATAATCACAACTATGTTTATGTTAGTTAATTTGCTTTGAGAAGTTTGTAGCTGCATGTATTATCCATGTAGGAATTGCTTGGTGTATTTGTTTATGTGTGTTATTTGCTACATTAAAACCTTATTGCTATATTATTAATTATTGTCAGTGTGTATTAATTGGCTGCACTAAATCTTTGTTTACCAGTTTAACTCAGTTTCGGCTACGTACCAGTTTTTGTCATTTGATATGGTTTTGGCTTTGATATATTGTAACAGTTGAATTCTCTGATCTGTGTAGAATCTTGATTGTTGATAGTGAGTTTGAATATGTTGTCTTTGGATATGTTGTAACTTGTAATGGTTGTAATCTCAAAAGTCAGTCATGTAACAATCTTGCAACTGTTTACTGTATGATTGTATACTGTTCGCCTCTTTTCCGAAATAAATAAATCTTTGTTTACCGTTAAGCCAGGCTCTTCTGCTGTTATGCTGTTGGTTTGTGGTCGTATGTGTTCCGTTGTACTTTTTGTGCTATGATATCATCTTCTATTCTTCTAACCTTTATTTTCATAAAATAAAAAAATCTTGTTACCTTTCATTTGAAAAAACAAAAACTGTTTATTGTATGGAGGTGTGCAAGGCTTAACACAGTATAGAAAATTTTCATATAGACTTGATATCAGTATAGAAAATTTTCATTTTCCACAAATTCCACTAGTTTAATTTTCTAGCCTATGTGTATTCTTTAAAACTCTTACCTTGATTTCTAGCCCAAACATTTCAGTGAAGCTTAATTTCTCATAGCATCTAGCCATCTACAGTGGAGCTAAATTCCCAGCTGTATATGCTTATTTTTCCGCTCATAGCATATTATAAAGGTGGTGTGCGATATGGTATATTCTCACAAGAGCTGCCAAACCTAGCATTCGACGATAGCTTAAATTTGGTGCTTTAGGCGGGATGTGAGATCCAGTTTGTTCCCAATGCCATCTTAGAGTTTGTTTGGGATGTTAACTCAAGTCTTGGAGTGTACAGACTCGATCTCAGTGTTAAGCCAGCGTCAAAATGAGCCTACTTTTTAGTGAGTCCAACGCCAAGCTAAGGCTCACAGTGAGACTAACAACCAGGATCAGTTTCAAGATGAACGAATTCAAAGTTCACTGCACATCGACTGTAGTGTAGTCCAGGATTGTAAATAATATTTGTCATCTAACCAAAAAAGATCTACTGCATTTTAAAAGATTATTTTTTGAGAAACATTTACTAGGAATATCTGTTTTCACCCTCATCACTCATCAGAAAGAGGGTCATAGGCTCGTACTTCTGCAATAAAACCTGCCAACGTCCCAACTTAAATTCTTCGAGATTACCTAGGAGATGAACAGTTACTCCAAAGTCAACCTCTTACGGTTGACTCATTATCTCATGTGTTACATCAGCCGTTGATGTATTTTTCTTGTTTCACTGGCTGTTGGATTTGTTTTGCTTTAAATCAAATTGGGTTTCTGTGGAGCCCATACTGAGACAGATATTCAATGAGGATCATAGGGTTTAAGTGAATGAGACATTTATGAGGAGGAAATCAAGAAAATACCAACCTTTTTCTCTTTTTTTTTTTTCTTGTTTGTATCAATTCTCAAAACACTGCACAGAGCTTGAGTTAATGTTGAACATTAAAAACTTCGAGTTTAAATTAGTACAACAGAGAAAAATTGAAAACCCTACATCATGCAGAGTTTATTTATGAAGACAGAAAAATAGTTGGTCAAATGTTTTCAAGAACGCCACCACCATAAATTTATGACGAAGAGAATTAAATTGCAAGTGAATAAGTTTGTTTTCATGGAACCAATATGTTTATGGCTTTATAGTATTTTAAGTCTCCGCTTTAAGTATTCATCATTTATAGTTATACTACAATGGAAAGCACTGGAAAATTGGTAGTTAGGAACAAAATATCCAATTGACTTTAATGAACGATGTGATTATCTGTATCCAGGCTGCATCAAAGAATTGGTTCTCTAAAGCTTTGTATTGTACAGTAAAGCGCATAGCTCTCCTATCAATGAAATTAATGCTCTGAAGATCAGTAGTAATGTGGAAAGGGTTAGGAATTCACCTATTCTTAGTTAATTCTTGGTATAACTCTAGGGGTGACCAGCAGTGCCTAGAACTCCTATGCCAAAGTGAAAAATTATTGCAGGGACTTTACACCATTCAGCATTTCTCAGGGCCAATATGACATCTGCTGACTACTAGCGGAGTGCAATAGAACCTTAAAACATCTAACACTTGTAGACTATTTGTTCTTCAGTTGTTCTCTCCAGTAATCAAATTCTCAATGGATGTATTCTTAACAATCAACTGACAGATTATATGGTTAATTGGTAGTAGTTGGACTTGGAAATCTCAAACCAAGGTTACAAAAAATAAAGGGACACTGTCATGGCTAGAGACCTAGGAGAGTAAACTAAAAAAAAAACATTTCTTAAAGGAAAAGAAAAGAGAGTGAAAAACATTAAAGAAGAAGCTGGCAAAACCTCTGGACCTCTGGTAACTAATAACTACTCTTGTGCTGCAACAATAGAGAGATAAAAACTCCATTTATGATTTTCTACCCACCGCCCTTTGCATGGCTTTGCTATTTATCTCTTCACACTCTTTCAGTCTTTCTTCATCATCATCTCCCTCTGCCTCTCTCTAGAGAACTACTCGTAATACTCTCTGCAAGTAAAAATGGCTAAGGTTCTGAGTGTGTTGGTGGCAGTACTGTTCATTGTAAGCAGTAGTAGTTTATTAGTTAACGTATTATGTCAAGATGATGGTGATTATGGTGAAGCAGGTAGAGGTGGAACTAGGAAAGAACTAGTACCAGCTTTCTTCATATTTGGAGACTCTCTGATAGATAATGGGAATAACAATAACTTGCCTTCATTTGCTAAGGCTAATTATTTTCCTTATGGTATTGATTTTAATGGTGGTCCTACTGGTAGATTTTCTAATGGCTTAACCATGGTTGATGTCATCGGTAAGCTCTCTTCTTTTCTCTAATAGTTTTTTTCTTTCCTTTTCAACGAACATGTGCTTTACGATCTGATTTTTAACAAGTTTTTAAATGTTTGTTTGTGAGAGTTCAGCTCAACAATTGGGCCTACCGTTGATTCCTTCATTCTCACAAGCTTCACCTGACCAAGCACTTCATGGTGTCAACTACGCTTCTGCTGCTGCTGGAATCCTTGACATTACCGGCCGTAACTTTGTACGTACAATCATTTGAACAGAACAAGTTGTTAGTTGAACACTTATATATTGTTGATATTTATGCTACTAACTAATATTTGTCTGATTATGATAATCTGCAGGTCAGCCGCATACCATTCGATCAACAGATCCGTAACTTCCAGACCACGCTCGATCAAATCACAGATAATCTTGGAGCAGATGATGTTGCAACTGCTATCGCCAAGTGCTTGTTTTTTGTGGGAATGGGGAGTAATGACTATCTTAACAACTACCTTCTTCCTAATTACGCAACTAGTCGGCAGTACAATCCTCAGCAATATGCTACTTTCTTGGTTCAACAATATACTCGGCAATTAACTGTAAGTAGTACTCACTATTTTTATAACAGTACTCTGCAGTAACCGAACACTATCTCAAGTGCATGGATATGATATTTATCATGTAATATTCTTTTTATTTTCAGACCCTTTACAATCTCGGAGCTAGAAGATTCATAATCTCTGGAGTTGGATCATTGGGTTGTATTCCAAGTATTCTTGCTCAAGGCGATGGCGAAGGATGTTCCGATTCGGTGAATCAGTTGATTATTCCGTTCAATACGAATGTCAAAACAATGATGAACAGACTCAATGCAAATCTTCCTGGTGCTAAGTTTATATACCTGGATATTTATAAGATGTTCCTGAATATCCTGACTAACCCTAAAGCTTATGGTACGTTTTACGTGCTATTTCGTTTAGATCCTGATTTTCATTTCTGTGTTCGAACATTTTAGTGCTAATTACTTGGTTTTTGATATATATTTTGTTGATTAAATTGTAGGTTTTACTGAGGTGAACAAAGGGTGTTGTGGAATTGGACGTAACAAAGGACAGATTACATGTTTACCATTTCAAACACCATGTGCCAACAGAAAGCAGTATGTGTTTTGGGATGCATTTCATCCAACTGAGGCTGTCAACATAATTCTTGGGAAACAAGCTTTCAGTGGCAAAAATGATGTTGTGTATCCCCTCAACATTCAACAACTTGCTGCTCTTGATCTTGATCAGCCCTAGTTACTAGCAGCTCCTCTATATAGATATAGATATGTTGTCTACACTCTTTCATGAAATTAGAGAGGTAACCTTAATATGAATGCAGCTGGGTAGGCGTAGATTTATGTATTGATGCACTATTATGCTTTAAAAAATATATGTATCCTTTTGATTTTGTTCTAATTACTATGATGTTCATTCGGAGATCTTTTAACTTAGGGATACAACATGTTGATCGTATCCTTCGGTTCAGTAGTAGATACTACGCTTTCCAATAGATTAGCATGGATTATATCCTATAACATTGCTTGGTTGCGTGAAATTGTTTCTGTGTGTTTTAATTCTGTTGTTTGTTGAAATGATTCATTCTACATATTGGACTACCCAATTTTATCAAAGAACTACCAAACATATGGCCAAACGGATTGATTAGTACATATTGCCACCACTTAGAGAATGTAGTTTCTTTTCTTTCTTATTTTTTCTGTTCCGTCTTCTTGAGTAAGTATACTATGTTATTGTCGGGTGAAACTATAGTTTGTGAAGGTAATGAAGTCGAATGGAAGAACTTAATCTATCTTTTTTGGTGATGCATACACGTTTTAGGTATAGTAGTACACAAAAATCCCCATATATGCAGTTTTATATACACATGAAAGTCGAATCCCATTAGATTTCAATATTTTTGAACTTCATCGAACATAGATGGAAAGATAAATTATTGTGTTATAGAGATATTACAAAAACCGACTGCTCTTTTGGAGGAAAAAAGAAAGATAAAAGCACAGCTGAAAATATGTCTGTAATGTCTTTGGGAGTTTGGGATATATATCCCAAGAGCAATCAAATTTAGTACTCTCATCTTGGGTCAATACTCGGTCGTCCTTGCACCAAATACAAAGTGATCATTACTCGGAAAGTGCCTGCTTATATGGATTCCATCAAGAATAAGTTTAATTCAACAGTTAAGCTTTTAAGATCATCCAATTGATAAGCAGATTCCATTAACACCTTACCTTTTTCTTTAGAGAAGATAGTGAAAGGTCCAATTGTTTTATATGCAAGTGATGTGTTAGGTGTGAGTGGATCATAATGCCTTTTGAGCTTTCAGCCTTGAGTTTAGACAGTCTAGAAGAGTTAGACAGTCTCTTAGTCTGCAGTCTGGAAACCATGAAGTCCAGACTTGAGTACATAGTGTATAAAAATGCAAACGCCCCAGTTTATAGTACTCTGAGAAATGGAAATCTAAGAATATATACAAGACATACACGAAGTAAATCATCTTTAATGAATTATTGATAGTAAATGAATTATTGAATATAGTGGAAGAAGAAGATACAAAAAGCAGCAGTCAGCTCATGACTGAGTACTCATACTGTGGATTGCACTGCATCTTTTACTTTTTGCTAGCTTATCAATGAGATTGTAAAGATCTTTCTTTGCCTTTTTAGTGTTCATGCTTGACTGACTGTATTCAGTGGATTGCAACTTTTCTTCTTTTCCACTTCCCTTTAGAATAGACTCCAATTTGACATCTCAGTGGAGTTTGGAGTCTTACTCTCTTGTTCTCTTTCTGTTGCTATTTATATTCTTCCCTGCTTTTTTTACTCATATAAGTTTCTTCTCCGGCAGAGATAACAACAACAACGAACCAAGTCTAAATAAATCAAAATCACCATTATTAGTTTCTAGCAGCATATATCGTCATTCATCAACTGATACCTGGAACAAAACATCTCAAAAAAACAATGGCTAGTACTTTAGAAACCACTCTTATTAAACTTATGGAATCTCAGGCACATACTCTACAACAAATATTAGAGACCTTAAAAAGTATGAACAAAGGAATTCCAGAACAAAATCAAAATAGTCCTAGCATCATTCCTAATAACCAAACTGAAGCAACAGAGGGCGCTGAAGTTGAAAACCCTGCATCAGTCGGTGAACAACAAGGTAATTCGCCATCCATATTTACTGCTGATTTCCTCATATTGTAATTCTATCTATCTATACAAATTGAGGTTACTTTGCTTTGGCACCCATCAGTATGACAGAGTTGCCTTTGTTAATCAATTTCGTCCCAGCTTAGAGTCTAGTATTATACCAACAGTTGACCATAACAAACCCCATTTACCAATTTTATCGAAGCTTTGAATGTCATTATATGAACCCATTTTCTTCTGACAAACTCAACATTCAAGCATACAAAACTTCTGTTCAAGTTGTTGATCAGTTATTCAATGAGAAACATAAGAAATAAAATTAAAATTTATACCATTCATAATAGTTTTATTTGTTTGTTTATTCTTTGATAAATCTAAAATATTCTGGACTCTTGCTTGTCAAACAAATCAAGGAGAGGTAAATCAAGCAACGGATTACGTTTACGAGGAACACAAGCCACTATATGAAGCAGCAAAGGAAGGCAATTGGAATCAAGCAGAAGAAATTTTCAAGGCAGACCCAGGAGCAAAGACGAAAGACATCACGATAGAATCAGAAACAGCACTGAATATAGCTGCAGACCATACAAAGTGGGAATTCGTGGAAAAACTAGTAGGACTCGTGCCGCCAAAAGCACTTGAACAAAAGGACAGTAAGTATGGGTATACAGCACTTCACACTGCTGCAATGGAAGGAAACACCAAAATTGTTAAGCTGATGGTGAAGACAAACCCGCTCTTGACACAGATACGTGATAACTATGGAAGAGTGCCGCTCCACACTGCCGCAAAGTTTGTCTCAGAAGGACAAGAGAAGGTGCTGCAGTATCTTTATTCTGTTACTAGAGACGATGACCCAAGTCCTTTCACTGGTCCCCGTGGTGCTTCCCTACTCTGTGATTTAATTGAGTCTAATTTCTACGGTAATAATAATAACCGATCAGATACATAGATTTATATTCGTGAATTGAAATTAAGGTTAGGGAATAGACAAATGCTTGAGTCTTTGACAAGGGACTCGGTGAAAATAATATTACGTTGAACTGCTTGTTTGTTTTGTAGATATCGCAGTGTCTATTGTGCAGAGTAATCCGAAGTTGGTCACAGAGAAAACAAAAAAACGTGGTGTGTGCGCATTAGAAGTGCTAGTTCGGAGACCATTTTCATTTCAAAGTGGAAATAAGACAACATGGTGGCAAAGACGCCTCCACCTGTGTTAGTGCCCTTGCTTTAGCCTGTTTCATTCTTATTTATAGTTGGAATACAGTCTATATTTTTTGAAACTACTTTGTTTTTCAAACAGTTCTTCAAGTGGACACAGAGGCACCTAATTACCTTGACAACAGAGCAGACCTAGAAAGCCCGAGAGAGTCCTCAACAATGCATAGAGGAGCCATAACAAAGTTCATCACACAGTACATCAACCCCTACTTAACTCAAGGTCTAATTAAGTGATACTTACCTATTAGCTAAGTTTTCATCAAACGAAGGAATCCAATTTCTAATTTACTGTTCATGGTTTATTCTTGTTACAGTTTCTTTTATCAAAAAAGTGTACGACCAGAAATTCATAAACGAACAAGCCTCTAAATTAGTCTCTACTATGTTAGAACAGATAGGTGCTACTATGAATAAGTCAGATGTTATAGATTTTTTCAAACAATCTAGCCTCATGAAGACAGCAATAACATACGGGACAACGGAAGTCATTGTGCAGTGTCTTAAGAAATTTCCTTACTTGCTCTGGTCTGAAATGGAGGGACAAACAATGGTACAAATTGCTATTGCAGAAAGAAACGATAAGATATTTAATTTCATATGCAAAAAGAGTGAGGAGGACATGGATGAATTGAATTCCAGAACTGATGATAAAGGTAACACCATCTTGCATTATGCTGCGGATATTGCACCTTCTCACCAACTAAATTCAGTCTCAGGTGCAGCACTTCAGATGCAACGGGAAGCACAGTGGTTTAAGGTAACCAATGATAAGATCATATAAGGAATAGGTTTTTACATGATCTAAATATGTGCAGTTCGGTACATGAACCAAAAAAAGTTTTGGTGCTTTCTAAATTCCACTGATATGTTTTGTCCTTACATTTTCCCTCTATTATTTCAATCAGGGGGTGAAATCTATTTTACTAGAGAGATACAGGCTAGTTAGAAACAAAGATGGAATGACTGCGCAATGCATATTTACAGATAAACACAAAGATTTAGTGATAAAGGGAGAAAAATGGATGAGAGGTACCTCACATTCATGTATGATAGTAGCAACCCTTATCTCTACAGTAGCATTCGCTGCAGCTTTTACTGTACCCGGTGGTAATTACAATGATGCTAAGAGAAACACGGTCAATGGCCTTCCTATTCTTATGAACAGCAATTCGTTCATTGTCTTTGCAGTGGCAGATGCCTTAGCTCTCTTCTCTTCCGCCACATCAGTTCTTATGTTCTTGGCCATCTTAACATCAAGATATTCAGAAGAAGATTTTGTTAAAGCATTACCACAAAAGTTTATACTAGGCCTAGCAACGCTCTTCATTTCAATGGCCACCATGATGATAGCGTTCGGGTCAGCAATAGATATTATTCTTTGCCCGAGATGGAAATGGATTGTAATTCCTATAACATCGCTTGGCTGTGTGCCAGTTGCATTGTTTCTGTGGTTGTTATTTCCATTGTTTGCTGAAATGGTCCGTTCAACATATTGGCCTACAATATTTGACAAGAGAACTCTCCAACGTAATGTTAAAGGGAAAAAGTTAGTATAGAAACTAAACTTTATATGTCAGCACTTGTTTAAGTTTTTTTTCTTTTCTTATCATAAGTGTATCGTAACTGATGTATAGTATGTAACTGACAGTAGTTTATAAATGAAATCAAATTGAAAAAGTTCGTTCGTAATTACTGTCATTTTCTTCTTGATGTGGGTTAAGTATGACTATGACCATGATTTGGCTTGGTAAAATTCAGAGGTACAATTTGTTTTATATATGAGTTCTCCTGTGGAAAAATCCTTTTCTCCTATGGAAGTTTCTGTAACTCGGTACCAGCACGCACCATATTCGTATCCAGGAATACAGCAGTTTTTGGAATTTCAGGATCTAAATCAGTTAAAAGTGTTCTTGCAAAAAAAATAATATATATATATATATATATGAATGATGAATTTTGTGCCTACTTGTTTGGGAATACTGATTTATCGATCCTCTCTTGGATCATTCCCAACACCTACAGTAATAATCTAACTATTCAGAAACTGAATTATCTGTGTGAAGTTCAAAGATGCATAATCCACGAATAACTAACCTGCACCGCATGTCCAGTTCCTATAATTTGAACATGGATCATAATCCAAGAAGTTTCAAACCACTCTACACCCATAAGCCAATAAATACCCATATCTCGAACAAGAAATGAGCAAACTATCTGTACAGCAATAATAGATTGTGTTCAGTTTTCACCAATCCTAATGATCTTGATGCATCAAAGTAAAGAAGATCTTTTTTGCTTATCTCCAAGATAAACTCCGGGTGGTGATGTACTACTCAAACAGTTAGGAATCTAAAAATAAAAGGACTGTGATCTTCTTAATTTGGTTTGCTTTGGTTTGCTAAGTTCAGGACTCAACTCAGAATTTACCTGTCGTCCTTGGTTTGACATGAAACCAGTTGTTTACAGTTCTTTCATATTTGTGTCTACCCAGAAGTACTCGTGTACTCTGCCCGGCGCTGCACTTTCACCACCGACAAAACACATTTCTTTTTTCGCCTGCATTTCACATAACAGAGAACGAGAGAGTCTTGTTATAATTCTAATCCTTAATTAATTTGACACACTTCACATTTTTCTGATTCATTAAGGTACACTATTGGGTATAATGAAGTACCAAGAAACTACTGCATCTTAATAATTAGCAATACATTATAACCGAAAAAAGTGCACCGTAACTTGCCTCTTCATGAATGACACCAAGCTGGTCAAGCAAAGGACTTGCCCCAATTTTGCTAAGATCAGTGCTGGGAAGTGGCCCAACTGACATTAGAAGTTTAAAGAAGCCACAAATTGCACACTTGGATTCAACAGACTGGAAGTTGATTCATCATGGCAGATACTGTGTTGAGTATAACCTCATCTAACTCAAAAACAAATGTAACTTCTAAAACACTAGAATGTACTTCTAGATTTATGTACCTTACAAAATTGGGTATATATGTCAGGTAAACTACTCGGATTAAATGGGAGATCATCGACATGGTACATAGTACTTCGCCAAGCAAGCTCAAGCTTCACATTTGTAGGATTTCGACTGGTGGATGTGGATCCCTGGGAGAGTAGAGATACTCCTTGCAAACCTTTCTTGACAAGTGTTTCCACAAGCAACTCCTCACTACAAATTTCTTTATGGGCACAAATCTGAATACCATAACAACTCAATCAACAAAAGCTTGCTTGACAAATCATATAGTGCAGTACACGAAAGAAACTCATCGCAAAAGAATTGCTCCTAGCTTCAATATCATTTATAAATTAACATATCTATTGACTGCGTGAGTTCCAAAAGCTTTTGCAATTGAAGGGAGAATATCTTCGGGTTTTCCATGTTATATAACCAAATTTAAACCTCTCTTCATCAAATTCTTTTTCAAATCAGCTAAGCACTCAATCAGAAACTGTGCCCTTAGAGCTGCAAAGCAAATTAAGATTGAAAGCCATACACATCTATTCAACTTCCAAAAGCAAATTAATATTCTTATATTCCCCATTTCACCAGATTACGTTTTGGCAACAAACTCAAAGCACATATCTAGAAGACATGAACTGAAAAAAGGTACCTACCAACTGGATCTACGTAAGATTAGAATACCGATAAAATGCAATCCCAATTACTAACTGAAAAAAAAAAAAAAAACTACAAGCAAAAGCAGAATGTGTATCATAATAGTTTCAATCAGCAATCCCAAAGTGGAAGCCACAACCCTTTTATTCGTGTCAGGCTTCCACTTTTACGGGTTTTAAAGAATTCCCAATCTAACTAAAAACTAGTGAATCCCAAGCTTAGGCAGATAAGTGGATCCCCTGCCCTTTTCTCTCAGAGGGAGCTGAATTGAATAACAAAAAAAAAATCAGATACAAGCGTAACAAGTACGAAAGCCGAAAACCAACATCAAAACATGGTTACAATGGAATCATATCTTAATCTAACCTACATTTACAGGGACTGAAAATTCCACTAAGACATTAGTCTATAGACATGCACACCAGTTGACTAGTCACACAGTGTAAGTGTTAATTCAAATTTCTGTAGATCCCCAACAACAACGTTTACGATAACATCATAGGCTCGTCACTGGAAACCCAACGTAGATACCCACATTCAATAATACACTAAGAATAAATCAAATCCAAAGCCAAAATCCCTTAACTTAACTCAGACATCCCTTAATAAAGACTGCCCATCATCGTACGTTTACTCAACCTCATTCATTAGTTTAGTTAAGTGGCTAAACTCTGGATATCCATAGTTGCTTCAAATTGAGTATCATTACCTTTCTTATACCAATTCCAATTCTAATATGTATTCTTAGATTAGATATCAAATCAACAACAAACCCCAATTTCAAAATTTCCTAAATCCTACACAAAACTCTCCCATCACTAAAATTCCGTAGTATCTGCCAGTCAATAAGTAACAACCAAAAAAACACTCCCCACAAATCTACTGTTAATTAAAATCACGTTTGTTGGAATCAAAAATTACCTCCAGTTTTAGGAAATCCAATGTAATGTGCAGGACCAAAATTCCTAGTATCAATACAATAAACAGGTTGATGGAGTGAGAAGACACCCAAGCTCTATAGAGTGCTTCATTGTCCAAAACCCTCCAAAAAAAAAAAAAAAAAACATTTCTAAACCAAACAAATTAAAACCCATTTCACAATTTCTTTTCATAACATTAGAATTTGAGTAGTATCTTTGAAATGTTCATCACTAACCTTGTCAGTTTCAATAGAATCTAGCCAGGCTTGGGAGAAAAACTGCTCTGGGTTGTGACTGTGAAGCAATGTTAATGATTTTGGTACGGTTTGAAATGAGGATTGAAGTGGGCGCTAATGAGAAAGTTGGGATTTTTGTTATGGTGGAGAAGGAGACTGAACAAATGGAAGAGAAAAAGAGTGCCGCAGAAGACATTTCATTGGGGGAAGAGAAGGAAGTCATTCGGTGTGTGACACGTGAGGTTTTAAGTTTGTGATGGCGTGGAGTTTTAGGATCAATTGACCGGATCTGACCATACTTTCGGAACCGATTCCGATTTGCGAATTTTCAGCGGAAAACCAATTATGTGCGTATTTATGAATTACCTAAATATGTCGGGCCCTTCTATTGAACTTTTCTCTTCTCTCGGTCTGAATTTCTCGGGCTAAGTTTTTAGACCGTTATAAGTCATTCTGGCGTCTAACGACTTGTTCTCGCCGTCTTTTTCGACCGGATTCCTCATGAATACCGATTCTACAATAAATTTCTGCTCCCAATCATGAATTCAAATGGAAATTTAATCACTAGCATCACCAATACAGCTCACAGAATCACTGATCTTTTGGCTACAACTGTAATCACTCTCAACACACACCGGAATCACATTTACTCAAATTACATCACCAAATCTCGAAGTACCAGTCCCTACATCACACATAGATCTAACAACAACAACAACAATATTCTTGCTCAATTCAATTACCTAGCCAATGAACAACACATCATGTACTTGATCTGGAACGGCCATCTCATCTGGTACATTAGCTAGAGCATCTAGATCGTCTATCTCAACTGGATCGTCTGGATTGACAGGATGTGTTGGTTCATTGGCTGGATTTCCACCGAATACCTCCCATCCAAAGCCATCTACAGTTGTGCACCACGTATCAAGTACTGGGAAATGCCAAGGTTTCATAGCAAGTACACGAATAAATTGGCGAACATCTACAGGCATGGTGTGATTGACCGAAAAATTACGCCTAGCGCGCAAAGGCGCGCAGGCCATAACTTCCCCGGTGCGCCACACAGATGCTACTGGCCGAGCCTTAAAACTAGGAAAATGCACGTTCATCTGCCTTTGCAAGCATGCTCTATTGGCATTATGCAGCTAACTTAGCTTCTACACCGTTCCAAAACTTTCCCTTGTTCTGCGAAGGGATTAAAGCCATAAAGGCTTATGCCGATACATTATTTCATGCATCTCTGGCTTTCAAGTCCTTCCTTAGGCATAGAACATGCCTTGGGTTGCACATAGGCCATTGTAACTTATCTTCACCTCTTTACTTAGCTTTGGCACTGCTGAAAGCATGCACTTAGCTTGCTCGTGCCAAGAGTGCATCAATCAGGCTCATGTCGTACTTTTCTTAGGCTTATGCAAGCTACGCTTACTTGCATATTGATGTAGCTTACCCTCTTGTCCATGCTGACGTAGTTTTGATAGTGATAAGAAAAAGTTCGTTTCTTAGAATTGTGAAGGTTTGATTTAAGACTTAATAATAGAAAACACTAAAAATACATAAAATATATACACAAGATTGTCACAATATCGATAGGTACCGAGACTCAGGATTTCACCATTAATCACATTCAATTGGTTCATATAATGATTCATAACAATTCTAGCTCCTTTATTGACTTTATTTCTTTGCCGGAAGTAGATTTTATAAATCATTAATTGTAAATCTTAAGCATGGTGCATCAAAAGCCCTAAGTCTAAGCATACACCATCAAATGAAATCACAAAAAATTAAATAAAAATCTGAAATCAATTAATTCAGTGCAAAAAGTCATGAAGAATCAATTATGGTTACCAATCAATTGTGAAACATGGCTTCCTCCGTCGTCCCAGTGATGGGGTTTAGCTCCTCATGCTCAGAACACACTCAAAATAATAATTCATAGCTCAAAATGTGTTATTATTGAAGAATTATGAGGGGGGAAAAAACAAAATAGCTCAATTGCAACAGTTATAAGTGTTACAGAATGACTTACAAAGAGTTGGTTGTTGAGTGGTATAACAGTTGCAGAAAGCCTATTGCTACTACAGATACAGTGACTATTACTGCGACAGTTTGTTCTTGAGGATAACACTTCTGTAGTGTCTTCTGCAACTCTTCGTCTTCTTCTTCCTGCTGCTTCTGCAGAATCGCTCTGCAGCGATCGTTGTATGTTGCTCCAAAACTACCCCAAAACACTCGATCATTCCCTGTGAGACTCTCCTCTCGTATTTATATATACACGGGGTAATTGAATCCCGAGAAATCTTCTCTCTTTTCTCAACAATTCACAGCTTTTTATTTCCTTTTTGTTTCTCACCTTTCCGCGTATATGGTTTATTTCCAACTTCACCAAAGATAACTCCCAGTCTAGCTGAAGATATCCTCCCTTTTCATCACGCCCAACTACCAAATATATACCCAAAGAATAAAACAGAGACTCGAGATATTCTCTTCCCTGTTTCGAATAAATCATTATGGGAACTTCTTTATTTTGGGAAAAACCAAACCAAATCGTGGAAAACCTCCGAGTAAAATTCTCCCGCAGAAACCGATAATACTCTTCCCATGTTTTATCGAGAAACGAATATACGACCCAATTTCCTCCGATGCAACACTTATACCAGCTCTGTTAAGCCCAATGAAGTCCAACGCAACCAAAATTTATAATTGAATCTCACTAGAACTCGTCCAACTCTGACCCAGAAAGGTACGCAGTTTAGCAATAAACTTTCCCGCCAATTTTTAGTTTAAATGGAGAAGAGAATTAGGTGCCCCCTATCAATTCTCGGGGTGTAAATAGAAATGGGGTGCCCCTTATCCATCGGGAGTGTAGATAGCAATTCCTCTGGAGTGCAAGTAACGTACTTCTAGGGTGCCTTTAACATACTTCCGGGGATGCAAATAACACTTTTCGAGCCAATTTCTCCACGAAAGCTAATTTCTCCAAAAACACCTACAATGACATAAAGACACATAATAAGTACAAAATTGAGCACTATCAATCAATATATACAATTGAGATTATATCATACACAAAAATGTGTCCATCAAATACCCCCAAACTTATTATTTGCTAGTTCTTGAGCAAATCCTAACTCACTGTCACAGGCATCGCGATTGCACTTAGCGTGTGCAACAAGTATTTAAACCCCTAGGTGGCCCTAGTGGACGATTTATAGTCTCATGAGGGTTTACTAGAGATATATCTATAAAACCTTTTCTCCAAACCTTAGTTATCTATGCAGAACGTTGGAACTGCACTAAAGAATCTCCTTGGTTGGCATACATTCATTGACTACAAGAGGAAGTACGTTGGTGCGAGTGACAGAGCTCTACTCATATAGGTGCATCCATATTCAGAATCAAATAATTCACATGGATAGATTAAGAAGACGGATATAGAGAAAAGTAGATTTTTGTCGATGTTGACTAAGGTGAACGGTGTTTCCCATATCTATCTGAAGGCCACTGCCAAGATGAACCTATCCTAATGGACTGAGATACTGGTCTGAACTAATATCAACGTAACTGGCATATACAATGGAACCAGTGGTCGATAATCCTAATTCTAGATCAACTCAGCAGGCATATACAAGGGAATCAGCGGTCAATTTTATTAATTGAACATTAACAAAAAATATTTTTTTATATTTTTGGAATTAACAACATGATTAGATTTTTCGGATCCAAGCGCATGCTTCTTGTCAGCAGATTACATGGTAATTCTCATGGATCCTGCATTCCCCGCTTGTTTAGGCGACGAAGACAGGGAGAACACACACATATTGCTATCCAAGTGTTAATCTATTTAAAATATATATATATATAGTTTTCTTATTATTCCGATTGGCCTAATTGGTTTGGTATCTTTATTTATATTTTTAGTAACTCAATCACTCTACTTCATCCCGGCGGTGGTAACAATCCGATGCGTGCGCCCCACCAAATCACTTAGAGAAACATATAATTTTTCAAAAAAATAAAAATAGAAAGTGATAAGGACTCAACGAGATACGGCGAAACTACCATGTTATTTCTAACACCTGGGCTCTATACTTTTATGAATATACTCTATTTTTGGGTTCCTCAACTCCTACAACCAAGATGCTTCCATCCACTTAGATAGTTTAGTGTTATCCTTAATTGGCACAAATTTTTAGGCTCTGGAGTTTAATAATGCAACTAAAAAGTTTATCCCATACCCCCAAACCTAAATCTAAGATTGTCCTCAATGTTCCAAAGATAAAATTAATAGCATAAACAAGGAGAAACAGTTACAACTTGAAGAAAAGGAAATAAAGATAGATATTACCGTGTTGCATGAGCATGGGTACCTCAAAAAAAGTGTTAAGTTGAAAGTCTTCAGCCAGACCAAGAAAGGATTAGCCACCTCATAGAATCATAAAGTAACAGCCAGAATAATTGTGGATCATTTGCATCAAAAAGTGTTATCAAAGATAAAAGGAAACTACAACATGCCAAGAAAATGAACAAACATAGCACATCCTTGCCTAGTTTCATATTTAAGACAACTACATTTAGTTGTGGTTCAAGTTCAGGCTCTATAAACGGGTCTAAATAAAATATTTTCAGGTTGAGGAACAACAAAGGAGCGATCAAGCGATAGATTTAACAAATATGCAATCACTCCACGATTTACCTCAAAAGATATCCCCCCAACCATTGTATTGAAACAACAACTGTCTTTGTTGGCTGCATGCAAGTTAGCATAAAACTGGCAAGTCATCTCAGGACGAGACAAACCAAGACCATCATGAATATAGACCCATTCATATTGGTTCATAAACTGGTGAAACTTAGGTTCTTGAACAGTTCGATCATAAACCCTTTCTGTGACGAAATTCCCTTTAAGAAACTTGATATATTTGTTCCTAGCAAGTAGACTAGTAAATCTAATTTGAAGGGCTGGATCATAAAAGGGTTGTAGAACATCTATACCAATTTCATCATCATCAAATTCATCATCACTATCAATAATTCTTCTACTAGAACTAGCAATATTAACTTGATCACCCAAACTCTCACCACGACTTAACCTCTTCCTAGATGCCATTTTTGAATAAAAACATAACAGAGAAGATAAGTTACTTACTTGGTCCGTGAACTGTTGTTAATGGTGGAGTTCCAAAACAATGAGTGACAAGGAATTGATTCTTGACCTAAGAAAGGAAGGCTTTTCCTGGTTACAAAACTTTGATTCAAACTCAAAAGGATTAAGAACTGAGGGAGAGAAGAATTTGAGAACCTTTGGTTTTTCTCTTCTGTTCTCGAACTGTTGAGAAGAGAGGGTGAAGATAACGAAGAGAGTTCTCTCTCCTTTTATGTGTCGAACGGTGGTACATGAACCGGTTAGACACGTTCTGGAACACGGTTCCCATACGGACATGTTAAAGGCTTAGAGTACATGAACCGTACGTGTGCTGACAAGGACACGTTTGTTTTTGTGACACCATACTCAACAAACATAATTACGAGTTACCTCTGTATTGATAAGACACACCACAAGGAAGCCTTTTATACCATGACAACAAGAAAGAGTTTCTTTCCAACTGTTCTTACATCTTATGGTGTTAAGCAATACCCAAAAAACTTTTTTTATAAAAACTTCAAAGAAATTTAGAAAAACACAAAAGGATTTGTGTTTCTGATTTCTTATTTTTATCCTTATAAACAACAGTCTTTGCAGATAATATTCAGTATTGCATAGGGAAACTCTCTTGAACAAAAGAGACGTCGTAATTTTTTCATAAGAAAAAAAAATACTATCATTCTGGTAAGATGTATCAGGAACTGACCAATGACAAGATTCATGCTTAGAGATGATGCACTCAGTAGACTGAGATTTAAACCCTTCTTGTAATTTATTCAGTTTGTTACAACCAATTGGATTACAAGAATGAGGAGCATGGCTCTGACTGATCAATAAATCAATATCAATCTCAACATGAAAATTATTCATTATAACTAAATTCAGCATATCAAGAGAATCTTGTTTTTTCTGGAGGTATAACTCAACATCAAGAGATAGACTTTCTAGTTTCTTTTCAAGCCCTGAAAACACCTCAAGGGATTGTAAACCTGGAGGAGGTTTAGCTAGAATTTCTTCTATAGATTTTATTAAATCAGTCATGGAAGAAGATTCTAAAATCCCTGGATCTGGTGGTGCATTTATTGAGATAGAAATTATGTCCATAGAGTCAGATCGCTACAAACACAGACTTGTAAGGTCTTGAACGTGTTTGCCTGCTCTGATACCAATTGAAAAAGCTGGGGTATAACAACCACACCCAATATTTCGCTTAGCAATCTGTATGGACAACTCTAATATAATTCCAAGAGAATCAACTAGACAGTCAGACTCAATCAATGGAAATATATCCAAGAGTTGTATCATTGTTTCACAATGTAATCAGCAAATCAAACAGATAGAAATCCGCGAGCCTGATTATTATGTGAAACAACTTGAACGGTACCAAAGACCAATGTTCAAGTGTCAATCAATATAATCAACAACCAAAGGTTGGATTCACTAATTGATTGAACTACGCACAACCTGTGATATTCCAATTATATAAACAAATATAATGTGGAAAATAAATAACACAGACACCAGAAATTTTGTTAACGAGGAAACCACAAATGCAGAAAAACCCCGGGACCTAGTCCATATTCGAACACCATACTGTATTAAGCCGCTACAGACACAAGCCTACTCCAATTTAACTTCAGACTGGAATATAGTTGAGCCCTAACCAGTCTCACACTGATCAAGGTACAGTGGTGCTCATTACGTCTCTGAATCCCAGCAGGACTCTACGCACTTGATTCCCTTAGCTAATCTCACCCACAACCAAGAGTTGCTACGACCCAAAGTCGAAGACTTGATAAACCAATCTGTCTCACACAGAAAAGTTTATTGAATAGATAAATCTTTCGCCCATAGACAAACATATGAGTTTTGTTTCGTCTTTTGATAAATCAAGGTGAACAGAAACCAATCGATATACCGGACTTATATTCCGGAAGAACATCCTAGAAATATCAATCACCTCACAATAATCTTAATCATATGGTAGCGAAACGAGATATTATGGAATCACAAACGATGAGACGAATATGTTTATGACTACTTTTTATCTTGCCTATCGGAGATTAAATCTCGAGCAAATCTTAGAGAAGATAGTACTCAATCACGATAGAAAACAGCAAGATCAGAACACGCAACTACAGAGAAAATAGCGGGGTCTGGCTTCACAATCCCAATGAAGTCTTCAAGTCGTTAACCTACAGAGTTTCGTGAAAAACCTAAGGTTAAAGGAGAATCGACTCTAGTCGCAACTAGTATCACACAGAAGGTGTGGGGATTAGGCTTCCCAGTTGCTAGAGTTCTCCTTTATATAGTCTTCAAATCAGGGTTTGCAATGTAAGTTACCTTGGTAACAAAGCATTCAATATTCACCGTTAGATGAAAACCTGATTAGACTCAAGCTAATATCTTTCAACCGTTAGATCGAACTTATCTTGTTACACACAAATGAAAAGTGACTTCATTTAGATATGAAACTGTACCTAAACGTGTGCACCTTTGTTGGCTCAACAATAGTTAACCGAGGTTAGCCATATGAACACTTTCATATCAACCTTATTCATCTTAACCATAACTAGTTCAAATGAAACTAGTTCTAGAGTTTTTCAATTGTTTATATTCTCATAGAAGTATACAAGACACAATTGAAGCAAAATCGATTTTGATTCACTTGAATCATGTCATGAACATTATAGCCCCGGTTTGCAAAAGATTGCATTCCTTATTATATAAATGTATTAGTTCATAAACAAATCGATTTTAGAACATCATCCACTTAGGTATGCGTACGGGCATGCGTACCTAAGTAGTCGGACCAAGTTTGGGTTTCGCCAGTATGCGAACTTGTACGCATACCATCCAAACTCAGCAGAAATTCCCGGACCTTAACCTCACGCCAGTACGCGTACCGGTATGCGTACAAGGTTCCCGGACTTTAACTAAACCAAGCAGTACGTATACGGGTATGCATACCATGGTTCCCAGACTTGGATTACATATATGCAAGTACACATACTATGCTTATATCCAATTATTCTAAACTCTCATTTCAATCATTGAAACATTCTCGGAAGACGACAAATAAGAGATAGAGTAGATAGACTTTTGAGTGATAGATGAGTTCAAGTCTCCACATACCTTTTGTTGATGAAGTTCCACAAGCTCCCCTTAGTAGTTCTTCGTCTTCAATCGATGAACGCCGTGAAGTCTAATGCTCAACTACACTTTCTATCCTAATCCGAGACTTAGCTATAAATAGACTAGAAATCAAGATTTATAGTTTTGACAACTAAACTTGACAACAAGCTTGAGATAGCAATGCTTGCGAGTTCGACCGAGCAGTGCTCTAACATACAGCATCAAAATTCAATTCCACAAGCTCCCCTTAGTAGTTCTTCGTCTTCAATCGATGAACGCCGTGAAGTCTAATGCTCAACTACACTTTCTATCCTAATCCGAGACTTAGCTATAAATAGACTAGAAATCAAGATTTATAGTTTTGACAACTAAACTTGACAACAAGCTTGAGATAGCAATGCTTGCGAGTTCGACCGAGCAGTGCTCTAACATACAGCATCAAAATTCAATTGTATGAAAACTTTGACAATAATACTACGGTGATATGTATCACTCCCCCTTAGTCAATACTTCATCTCACAATGAAAACCACTCCTCCTTACATAATGATCCGTAAACCATATGTATGTAGTGTGAATTACAAAATAATTCTCCCTCTTTTTGTCAATATAAATTGGGAAAGGTACGAAAACTAGCGGGATCATAATGAAATTCTCAAAGATATTATTCATGACTAAAAGAGAACATATCAACTTGGTTTCGATGATTTCACATAGTCGAAACTTAGTGTATTCATCAAGGAGTTTATAAAGATACAAGATCAATAATACAAAACAGAAGGGGTTTTTGAGTCTTGGACGGTCGGATAACATTTTGAGAGACAAATGTTGCATCCGACCATCTTAATTCCATCCTAGCCAAAGACATCTGATGGGTTTAAGAATTGTAACTTCTTTTCATTATTTATATACATAGATTAGATTCTCTCATTATTATGATCATAAAAAAACATTAAATGTGAAAATAAAATAAAAATAAAGACCATCACTTATATCTTTTGGAGTTAAAAACATGTATAGTTTCTGTAATGAATTAGTCATCCTTCATCAACATATAAAGAAAAAACAACATTAGAAAATTTATCAACATAAAATAAAAATTTTTTTTTTTTTTTTTTTGGAACCAGTCAAATATGATAAGGTACCATGAAGATACATTTTGAACAATGATATGCACGTATGTTAACTCTAATAGAATCTAATGTTGAGCAATGGCGTATACTAGCCGTAATTTTGAAATAAAGGTACAAAAATTTTACAGCTGAGTTCTTTTTTTCGTTCCAGTGTCGAATTTTTATTTGACAAACATCATGTATTCAATGCTTAGTGGAAACTTTTGAGGAATTTTTGGGTATCATAACTACCATACACGCATCCTAAAGTTGATGAATTCATATATAACCCAAAGGGTTTTGTTAGTACTAAAATTTTAAAAATTTCCAAGTTTTGGAGTTTTACACGTTTTATAAAACCACAATCGATGAGAGTAAAAATTTATTTAAATTCCCTATATTAAATGAAACCACAAATTTTGCCGTTATCAAAACTACAAATAGGGTCTTCAAACGGAGGAGGAAACATAAGGTAGTTCTTTAACTGCAAGTGCACCACCAATAATTTATAAGATTCGGGTAATTTAACAAACACTGATACATTTATCATAGATCATGATCAAGGCAGTGCCGTTACGGCACGGGTTATTTCTAGTAACTCCTACAATTTTCCATAACCGCACTCCCCACAAAGATTTGGCAATTAAGCACAAGTTCAATTTAGAACTCTCCCCCATAAAATGTCATTCCCGGAAGAATAACAAGAGCGACCTTACTTTTACAGAAAAAAAAGGATTTCTTTGGACATTAACAAATTACATGAAATATGAATTTGCATCCAGAAACCTCGAATAAATTAACCACAAGAAGACCTTAATAATTAATTTGATCGGAAATGCTCAACATAAGAAAACTTACAGAGCCATACAGTACTTTCACATAGAAGTGGATCAGGGAAAGATCAATACTGCGGAATATTCAAAAGTTCATTCTATCTTTTATCAATATTTGCATATTGACATAATAGACTTAACTTTTGACATATATGAGATAATCATAGTTTACAGACGTAAACACACATATCCCATAATATTTTTGCAATATATAAAACCAATAAAGATTAATACTGCAAAATCATCTTCCAATTAACTTAGAATTTAAATAAATAAATCTAAAACATTGCAAGATGAAAATCGTTGGCAATAGCTATGTGTAATCACAATATTTTCTATTCCAAACCCTAGTTATCCTTCTTAAAAACACAAGAATAAATTATCATAAGAATTTTCCTAGACAATATGAGAAGTTCAGACTTCTTTGATAACTTCATACCTCTCCATGACTCCATCATAAAAGGTATTATCGATATCCTTGATCCTTTTGACCGTAGAAACTCCATGTTCATGAGTTAGAACATTCACCTTTCGATCAACAATGCGAGCAAGATGCCTGGCCTTGATGCAATCAGAGATGAGATTCTTATGGTTCCGTATCAGGACCTTTTGATTTTCAAGGATTTTGGTCTAACCATCAATAAGATGATTTATTTGCAGTTATAGGTTTGCGAATTCGACCTTATAATCATTCTGAAAATGAATCAAATCCTTGACTGATTCAGCAATCCAAGAGTTTTGATATTTCCTTGCAATCATCTTCTTCAAAACCAGTTCTTGAACCGAACTGCATCCTTTGATGTCTTCTTCCATATCAAGATTTACCACTTCCTGAGATATTGAAGAGTTCTCCATATATTTTTTAATAGGGATGGAAAAAAATATAATATATATATGTTCGTGAACAAGAGAAAGAAACCCTTGTTATGGAAACCCATATAAACTCTTATGAAGAAGACACGGACGTTCGTGGACCGGTTTCAGAAAGTTAATGGGTCAGAAAGGATCCAACATAAGGAAATATACTCTGTATTCAGATATCTCATATATTTTCATAGCTCGATAATTAGAAGATTCTCCAAAAAAATAGAGCACAGAAAAAACAAGATACATCACTTACGAAGAAAACAACTTTATTTTAAAGATAACAAACACAAGATCAGATGGTATCATACAACCAACTTGAGTATCCCAAAAAAATTCATCCTTGCAACCCTCAAGCTAGTTTCAAGGATGAATATACCTAGAACTAGGTAACATAGTGAGACGTAATCCCACTACGAAAATTGAGGAAAGAGTTGTAAATACCTTTTGGGTGTTTGTGCCATGTATTCCTTACCTTCATTCCGTTATATCTCATTCCAGGGGGAATAGACATAAACCCTTTTTAATATCCATCAGAAGGATTTTTCTGAGGATTAAGTCTAAGACCTCTAGAGATTGGTTCTAGAGGATCAGAACTGTGAGACTTCCATCTCCTAGACTTAGGTCTACCAGACTTATTCCCATAAACACTGGGAATGTGTACATTTGTGGCGCAAGGATTTGCACCAGCAGGAGTGACACGATTCCTGTAGAGATTTCTAGATGATTGACCTCAAAAACCTCTTTTATGAGAGTTCTGGTTTTCTGTAAGAATGGAATCCATTGTAGATATCGTCAGACAATTTACTCTGTCGATAGTAAAAAGAAGTAGATTTTGAAGATCAGAAATCTGTTTCTTTCTAGCAAAACAATGTTGAACATTGTGATGCCTTTTCCCACAGAATGAACAGGTTCGTGGATAAGAAACATTAGAATCATCTCGTTTCAGATTCATAGCCTTTTTGGAATTCTGTAAGTCATGTAACTGTTTCTTAACAGGAAATTCCTTAGAAGAAAATTTCTCCATGCTAGGTAATACCACATGAGTATTAGAGATATGCACTGAAGAAAACTTACTTACCAAAATAGGGTTTTCCATTTTCAAGGAGTTGCACTGGTCCTGGGCTAGTAAAAGAGATGCAACAAGTTTCTATTTTTCAACAATACAGTTGTTCAATTCTGATGAATGAGTCTCGATCAAACGTTTTTCTCTAATTGAATCTTCTTTAACAGTATCTTCAAGCATACTAATCTTTTCTCGCTGTAGAGTAGTTTCTTGAACAAGGTTTTCGATATTGTTAGAAAAGAACCCAACGATACTATAGAGTTCTCGTTCTCTATCAAGAGACTTCTCAAGTTCATCAGTGAGCTGAGCATATTTTTCTTTAAGAGATCTAATTTAAGAAACTTGAACATCAATAATCTCAGCAGATTTTTTTAAAGTTCTGATGAGCTCCATTTCAGATTCTGATATAGTGTCAACTGTCACTTTAGAGGGAATATTATCAGAATCTGATAGCAAAAGTTTTCTACCTCGGGATTCGGAAGAATCAGTTAAGGAGTTATTTTTTTAGGTAAGCCCAAGACATTTGGCATAATAAAAAACTTTGGAGGACATCTCTATGTGCGCAAAAGCGAGATAAACTTCTATACACATAAATCAGATTGCTACAAACACAAACTTATGAGGTCTTAGCGTGTTTGCCTGCTCTAATACCAATAGAAAAATGGGGGTCTAACAATCACACCCAATATTTCGTTCAGCAATCTGTATGGACTAACTCCAATATAATTCCAAGAGATCCAACAAGACAGTCAGACTCAATCAAGGAAAGATATCCAAGAGTTATATCTCTTTCTCAAATCAATCAGCAAATCAACATGATAGAATCCGTGAAATGATTGGTATGAGAATAACTTGAACGGTACCAAAGACCAATGTTCAAGTGTCAATCAATTTCTATCAACAACCAAAGGTTGGATTTACCAATTGATTGAACTACGCACAACCTGTGATATTTCAATTATATAAACAAATATAATACGGAAAATAAATAACACAGACAACAGAAATTTTGTCAACGAGGAAACCGAAAATGCAGAAAACCCCCGGGACCTAGTCAAGATTTGAATACCACACTGTATTAAGCCACTACAAACACTAGCCTACCACAAGTTAACTTTGGACTGAAATGTAGTTGAGCCCTAACCAAGTCTCACACCAATTAAGGTACAGTCGCGTTCCTTACGTCTCTGAATCCCAGCAGGATTCCACGCACTTGATTCCCTTAGCTGATCTCACCCACAACTAAGAGTTGCTACAACCCAAAGTCAAAGACCTATAAACAAATCTATCTCACACATATAAGTCTATTCTGATAGATAAATCTATCTCCCACATATATACATATGAAGTTTTGTTCTGTATTTTGATAAATCAAGTTGAACATGAACCAATTGATAATCCGGTCTTATATTACCGAAGAACATCCTAGAAATATCAATCACATTACAATAACTTAACTATATGGTAGTAGAAGAAGTTATTGTGGAATCACAAAGAATGAGACGAAGAGCTTTGTGATTACTTTTTATATCTTACCTATCGGAGATAAATCTCGAGCAAATCTTAGAGAAGATAATACTCAATACGATAGAACAAGTAAGATCAAAGCACGCAACTACAAAGAAAATAGTTGGGTCTGGCTTCAGAATCCCAATGAAGTCTTTAAGTCGTTAACCTATAATGGTTTTAGGAAAAACCTAGGTTAAAGGAGAATCGACTCTAAACACAACTAGTATCACACAGAAGTGTGGGGATTAGGTTTTCCAGTTGCTAGAGTTCTCCCTTATATAGTCTTCAAATCAGGGTTTGATAGCTTAAAAACAAAGCAATCAATATTCACCGTTAGATGAAAACATGATTTAAGATTCAAGCTAAGTTTGCTTAAAACTAAAGCAATATCTCTCCACAGTTAGATGGTGAAAAGACGAGGGCACCCAAATACACCACAATCTTTTATTTATCCACCTATAAGTCCTCTACCGAAACTGATTGTGTATATACTGAGTTGAGACAATACAATAAATAGGTTCACACTTCGTGTGATCGTCCATGGATACGAGATCGAGACAATACAACAACAAGACAACTTGTGTGATTGACTATGGATACAAGATCGAGACAATACAACAACGAAGTATGATACTTGATAATTGGTTCGGACTTAACCAAACTCTATAGGATCACTATCAAGTATATGCGGAGTTAACGTTTGTGTAATTTACTTTAAATTATATAAGCAAATATAATTGCGGAAAACAAAAGTAAATCACACATCAAGATTTTGTTAACGAGGAAAACTGCAAATGCAGAAAAACCCCAAGACCTAGTCCAGAATTGAATACTCTCATAATTAAGCCGCTATACAAAATCTACACCAACTTCGTATAGTTGAGACCAAGCAACTACCCCTACTTCACTTAGTTTCCTCAGTATCCCTGCGCTTCCGACTTCAATGAGTGCACGCACTGGAACAATTCCTTTGGATCGTATTCCAAACAGTAAAGGAACAACAAATCTATTTGGTGACAACTCTTTCGATTCTTTCAAGATAAAGATATCTCAAGTCATATGCAAATGCTCTTTCGTTTAGTCTAATAAACTCCTTTGCCTGGTTAGATCAATCTATCCAATAACTACCAAAGTAGTCAAGTTTAGATTCGCAATCAATCAATATAGATTCCAACAAGAAATTATAAAGTGATGACGATCTCACGCAACTAATCAATCGAATAAATCTGATTTTAGTTGGATCCCAGCCGATCAAGGTTTGTGCACACACAAAGATATGAGAACTAAATAAGAAATCTTCTTCGTCTTCAAATATTCTTTAATCTTCAATAAAAACCTACACAACACCACTTGAATCTCTTGTGATCAATCACATACAGAACGGAGTCTATTAACAATGGATTATCACAAGATGTATTTAGATCTACAAACAGTTCTTAAGATCCCATCGATACTTCGATCTAGTTTGAGTAAATCTTATATCAGAAGAGAAGATTCTCAAGAATAATCAAACTAGGTGCAATCAAAGTTTCAACAACCGTTAGTCAATCAAATCAATCGAAAACTAATAACACTGCAATTATCTAGTTTCCCACCAACGGTACTCGTAGAGCTTCTTGATCCCACATAAGTCTTTAAACGAGCGGTCGTAAGAGATTTCACCTAATTAGGATACTTTCCTCTCCGAATAGACGGCTCCACCAGAGTCAACAAGAATAAAGCTTGCCTGGCTCTTAGGATAGTTTGCTAGAAATACAAACTTAGGTATTTATAGACCAAGGATGTTTGGACACCAAGGAATTTCCAAAACCGAAAATATTCTCAAGATATGCAATGAATAGCAAAATTCGGTTTTCCTAATTCTAATAAATGCTTGTACAAAATTTCCAATTTCTCTCAATTGAAAATCTCCAATTAGTAAATGCACATTACTAATTTTTATTCTCTAGAGATATGCATTTAATTGCTGGTAATTAAAGCATATAAAACCAAAAACCTTAATTAAAAGATTCACAATTTATTTCAGCACAGGATCTCCTTGAGTACTAAGGAATATCTTTAAACAATAAATGATAAGAGTTATTGTACGTGTTCAAAGTATGTTGACATCTTTTCACTGTAAATCCTTATTCATATTTACATGGATTTAATTCTTGGAATTGGATATACCACACTTCCAAACAAGTTTAGAATTGGTTCACCTGTATTCCAAGACTACTATGTGATTGATCAAATATCAAATCACATACATGGGTTCAATCGGTTCTACCAATCATTAGGATCGGTTATACCTCAATATGGAAATACTTGTGATCGGTCACACAAGTTACCAGGACCGGTTACATCAGTTACCAGGATCGGTTATATCAATTACAAGGACCGTTACCATATTCTTATAGTATTGCTTGTGATCGGTCACACCAGTTACCAGGATCGGTTACGCTAATTACCAGGATCGATTACACCAATTACTAGGACCGGTTACCAATTACAAGGATCGATTACACAACACTCTGTGATCGGTCACACTAATTACTGGGATCGGTCACACCAATTACAAATATCGATCATACCATCTCATGGTGATTACTTAGGATCGGTTACACTAATTAATAAAAACTAGTCATACCAAATCATAAGTCAGGCATTGTGATTAGTTATACCAAGATACATAACAAAGTTACGATCGGTTCTACCATCTCACACATATTGGTAATCCAAAGATTTGCAATGAATAGTCGTACCAATAAGCCTAACGATTTCCCTTTCGATTCATAAAACAAGTTCATGAATGTACTTCTTGTAAAACATTGTTTCCTAGGATGAAATCTTCACCATAACCCATTCACATAATCATAACAATATATACAAGATTATGTCGATGTCATGTCTACGAAGTTCAAAAAATAAGCGTTATACTTCGTAGTCGAATTCCCTAATTATATGATCATACAAATATGACTATGTCACATCACTAGAGTTTTATACAATATGTACAGTATATACAGCTTCGCAGTTATGTTTTCAATATAGCACGACTTGAAAGATACGTTAGGAATGAAACAGTTCAAGTCAATATTACTAACCTCAAGAGGAAGGATGATATTGTCGTTGTAGTTCGCTTCTTCTTCACATTATTCAGGTCTTCGGAGTAATACTTGTATGTCTCAACATTCCAATACTTTCTAGTCTAACCTAAACGAAGTTGACTCTAGTATATAATCAAGCGACTTTAAATGAGTTTTGACACACTAAAATATGACAACCAAACTTGACATACCAACGCTTGGTGAGTTCAACCGAGCTATGCTCTAACAGACGGTCTTAGCTTATTACACACAAATGAAATATACCTTCATTTAGATATGGGTAACCATACCTAAACGTGTATATTGAGTTGGCTCAATAATAGTTAACCGAAGTTATCCATATGAACATTTTTGCATTAACCACATTCATCTAACACTTCTAGATCAAATGATAATCAAATGAATCTAATTGTGTTACTCATAGAGTTGTTCAATTGTTTATATCTCATAGAAGTATATAAGACACAACTGAAACTAAATCGGATTTGATTCATGATTGTACAAAGTACTTATACAAGAATCAATTCATTAACATTAAGCCACGGTTTGCAAAGATTGCATTCCTAAATTTATAAATGTATTTGTTCATGAGTATGACATCATACTAAACCGATTTTAGAACTTTAACCACTTCGTTTGCAAACGGGTAAGCAAAATTAAGTTTCGGACTTTGGTCTTGTCTAGCAGTTTGCAAACCGGTATGCATACTGCCGTCCCGGACCGTAACTCAGGTAGAACCGTTCGCATACTGGTATGCATACTTGGTTCCCGGACTTTAACAGTTAAAACTGTTCGCATAGTGGTATGCAATCTAGGTTTCTGGACCTGAATCATACCACAACAGTTTTCATACTGGTATGCATACTGTGATGTATCCATACAAAGGTTAATTGTTGTAAACTCCCATTTCAATCATTGAAACATCCTTAGAAGACGACAATAGCTATCTCACACAAACTATTAGCTTATAAGTAATTTTTAAGTGATCGAATGATCAATACGAAACATTCCGAGTCGACATCAAATGACTGTCTCACAAAAATCATGTAAGATGTTTCAAGGCAATTTTCACATGATCATCTTTTGACTTATTATTTAGTTTCCAACAAATAAACTGTTTTCAACTAAACTCGTCAAGAATAATGATGAACGTTGCTAAAACAAAAAGCTTCCAACACATATTTCGACAAATATATAAGCGAGTTAAACTTAGCTCGAAATATCAAATGTTTATAATGTAAAAGTCTATATAGTTATACGACTTAGTCTCAATAGGAGATATAATAGAATAGACTTCTGAGTGATATATAAGTTTTAGTCTCCACATACATTTTGTTGATGAAGTTTCTCCAAGCTCTCCTTAGTAGATCTTCGTATTCAATCGATGAACGTCGTGAAGTCTAATGCTCAACTACACATTCTATCCTAATATGATACATAGCTATAAGTAGACTAGAAATCAAGACTTATAGTTTTGATCACCTAAACTTGACAAACAAGATTGAGATAGCAACGCTTGCGAGTTCGACCGAGCAGTGCTCTAACAGATTATGGCCAAACTTGATAAGGCAAGTTGCATTCCATTCCTTGGATGCTCATACTTCCTATCAAGGCGATCGACTTAGGCATGTACCAATGGCGCATTGGGCATGGTCTCGAAAGTAAGATACGTCGATATGAAAGTTAGTGGATCTTGCATAAGCATAAGGAAAGTACGACATGAGCCTGATTGATGCACCCTTGGCATGAGCAAGACAAGTGCATGCTATCAGCAATGCCTAAGCTAAGTGAAGATGGGGTATTAGGCCTGCAATGGTCTATACGTAAGCCCAAGGCATGCCTTATGCCTGGACAAGACTCGGCAGTATGACGGTTACTCATCTAGTTAGGAAATTCAGTAATGAATTTCCTACGTTGAAGCAAGGCTTTATACCCTTGTTCTATGGTAAGTTGGAATGGTGTGGAAGCTAAGTTATCTGCATCATGCTCCACGAGCATGCTTATAAGGGAAAATGGACGTGCATTTTCCTAGCTTTAAGGCCCGGTTAGTAGCATCATTATGGAGCATCAGGGAAGTTATGACCTGCGTGCCCAGGCATGCTAGGCGTAATTTCTTGGTCCGTCACATGAAAGGTTGGCCGAAACTAGCCAAACGAACTATAAGCTTAACCATTTTTATACAACACTTTAAGACTTTAATCTTGAGTCACAACCAATAGGTTATAATATGATCAAATATGTCTTAGATGTGTTTTTTAGAGAGTTGTTTAAATGTGGATTATCTCATAGAAATAATATTGATGCATCTGAAAATATTCGACGGGGTAAGTGCGTGTACTTGGTACGTGTACCTACATCCATTTCTTGAATTATTTTTTCATGGTACGTGTACGGGGTTTGTATACCTTAAGACAAAACGAGTTCAGGAGCCCACATAACTTTTTCGGTATGCATACTAGGTATGTGTACCATCTTGAGTTCACGAGCAACATAACTTTTTGGGTTTGCATACTTGGTATGTGTACCAAATATCGTTGTTGAACTATAGCTATGGCGGTACGTGTACTGGGTACACGTACTGCGGATCCGGACCTATAATAGTTTGCGCCAGTATGTAAGCTGGTACGTTACTGTACTGTATCCATATTTACAGTAGTTCTATATCTCTCTAATAATCAATTTGAAACATTCCTGAATAACATCAATGACACATATCACTGTTCCAGGATATTTTCAAATGATAATCTTGAATCATAATTTAGGTCATAATGAATAAATTGTTCTTAACCAAATTCATCAAGTATAAACAAATGTTCTTATGCTTAGTCAACATATTTCGAGAATAATTAACAAGATAAACTTGACTCGAGAATTCTGTTATGCATGTAAAGTCCAATTTATCCATGCGGTATATTCTCATACATAGAAAAGTGAAAACTTGAGTAATAGGTGGTTCAGTCTTCCCTTAACTTTTGTTGATGAAGTTCTCCAAAAGCTTCGGTTGATCTTCGCCTTCAAATGGTAGAACGCAGTGATGTTTGGTACTCAACTACACACTTATATCCTAATCCGAGACTTGACTAAATGTAGACCAGAAATCAAGATATAGTTTTGATCAACTAAATTTGACAACAAGCTTAAGATAGCAACACTTGTGAGTCCGACCGATCAATGCTCTAACAATTGGGTTAATTTTGGGAAAGGATGATCTATGCCAGGGGGACCCTCTTGATTTCTGATCATTTCAGACTTAACGACAAAATTCTGGCAAAGATTATCCAAGTGCCAATCAAAGTTGTACTGATAGTTTGGAGACTCACAGCCTTGAGTAAAAGCGATCCCATATGGCAATCTCTCTATTGCATTCTCAAAGGGATACCAATATATTTGTGGCTATATTGCATACTCGGGCACTGGATTTCCATTTTGATGTTGATCCCCTACTTCCATATCCTTAAGGTAATGCATTATAATATTTTATGTTTTATTCCTTTTTGGCTTTTTACAGGGAAGAGGAAAGGTTGGGGAGAGAAGAGATTAAGAAACTTATCGAAGAGGCTGAATGGGTTTAGGGGGTGTATTAGAGTCTTTAAATTGTTTAGAGCAGTTACTCCCTCTTTTGGTGCGTGCAGTTCCCAAAAGCCCATCGCTTCAGAATCCACTAACCCCTACAATATCTATTACATAGCCCTTCCAGTAACCATTTTCAAAATCACTCGTAACTTACAACCTATTAGCAAAAAACTAAGAAAAATCCAGTACAGAATTCGGTGAGAAATGAGACACTTGGTACTCTCCTTTTAGCGGCAACGACTATTCAGCACCACGCGGGAATTGCTGAGCTGGATGCTCAGGATAAAGTTTCTTCCTTATTGATGTGTTGGATACCCCTGGCATGTTCACAAGTCAACATTATTCAAGGTCTAAACAATCAGAACGGTCAAAGCAAAGATGGCTCACGACTATTTTAGGTTCATAAAAACTATAGACCAATTCGGCAAGTTCAGGTACTCAAATTTGTCTTTCTCTTACACACTGATATGTTTGCTCCACATGCCAGTTTTTTTGTAGTGATATACAGATTCAAAACCAAGGTACCGTTAGCCACCAAAAGACAAAGCTAGGATAACTGGTCTACGTCTCTCCATGTGAAATTGTACCTCCAACTGATAAACATAAGGAAAGTTTCTACTTGGAGTTCTCTCATTGGAAGCTCCAATAAACAAATATGCACAACTTTTTTCTGAGCACTCAGCGATGCAAACACTTACCCGTGACTACATTTCAAATTAGAGTGATTGATGCTTTTTTGCCTTTGACCTTCAATATTTGCACTCAACAATACCATAGCATCTTCACCCCCCCCCCCCCCCCCCACACACACACACCACACCACCCCACCACCCTTAAAAACATCTTTATCCTCCTTATTTCCCACCATTTCATGGCCTCTTCATCAAAATCCAACCCAAACAACATTGATAGCCTGGTTAACAAGATGAAGTTTGCCCTAACAATGCCAGAAGATCTTTTTGAGAACCTATGAAGAGGACTACCACACCCTCAGACAAGGTGGAACTATGAATGTTTTTGAGAAGTTAATGGTCCTTGTTGAGGTTCCTAGATGGAGGTCCCGAGATAATTGATGAGGAAGTCTTCACAAAATTCATGGTTGTGATGCTCATCAAAAGGATCGGCAAACACATCATCCCAGATATCAGAGGCACACTCAAACTTGCTGGAATATACTAAGATGCAAGGAAACTATATGGCAGAGATGGGTATGAAAATAATATGGAAGTTAAGCTTATTATAGATGTTACTATGCCTCTCAAGTTTGGAATTGAAGCATTTGAGAGCACCACCATCTCTCACTGGCTTGAATTTTATTATACCTTGACTAAAATAATGTTTTGCAAAGTATGTAGAATTCTTGACCACCTAAACCCTCTTTGTGCCATCCCACCCACTCAAAACCGCATAAACCTCACACCAAGCTAACCACCTACATCACCCATCATTCAAAAACATAATGGCTTTCTCAAATGGGAAAGCTCCCGTACACAAATCTTACTTTGATGTTGATGTTGCCATGAAATTTAAAGCCAGGATGAAACATGCTAAAAGGATTGAACTGGAAAATATCATAGCTAACATTGTTGCCTCCTCAAATGAACCTGTCATCTTTAGTGATAGATCCTCTAGTTATGGCAATGAAGAAACCACTCAACACCCTGATATTATTGCTTTTCAGATTATAAATAGGAAAATTTTCATAGCTAAGAAATTTTAGGCACCTACAAGAAGAAACTTCCAAATTAGAAAGTTGTTGCTAGATCTCAAGGCCACATTGTTTCTACTGACCCAAAACCAAGCTCTGAAATCATTATATTTCATGTTTATCCCCCCACCAAACCCTTTCCCATTTAACTCTCTTCCCACTTTAGCCCAAATTAAGGTTATAATGGGTGCTGAAATCACCAAGAAGAAAAAGGAGGATTGGGAGGCAAAGAAAAAGGCACACAACTTCAAAAAGAAAAATGACAATACTATGGGAACTAAATCCTCCGACTTTAAAAGGAAAAATCCATCTAATCTGGAAGATGCTGAAACCATCAAAAGATACAAAGATTTGAATGCATCTACAAAAGATCAACATTTGACTCATTTTCAAAATTTGAGTAATGGTACCTTGGACATCTCACCAAATGAAAGCATGATACAGGTTTTAAACCCATTTTCCCTACATCATATTACTAGAATTATTTACAGGTCCTTAAATGCATGTTAAACCTTGATATCCAATATTTGTTTATAGTCTTTGCTAAGAATGTGCTACAACACTATGACCATATTACTAGAAGATTGTTTTCCAAGTACCCAATGTCTGCTATTTCTAGCAATTCTTCACCTCTTTGGCTTGGAATTGCCAAGGATTGGGCACAAGGGATGCCAAGAGATATCTTAATGACATGCTTAACAAATTAAACTCAGATATTATCTTTCTTTCTGATACAAAACATAATAAGGAAAACTTAAAGAGAATCATGCAAGAAATTAATATGCACAACTATTGGTTTGTGGAACCAGTAGAGGCTAGTGGCTGGTCTTGCTATGATATGGAAGAGTAGCCTTTCCATTGATGTCATTGAATTTTCTCTTAATCATATTAATACCGTTGTTAGCACTGCCCATAGAAATCCGTGGATTTTCACTGGTTACTATGGTATCCCCTATGATTTGACTAACAAATCAGAGTCATGAAAAATACTGCTAACACCAATCATCTTCCTTTGTTGATTATTGGGGATTTCAATCTCATCCTCCATGACTTTGAGATGTACAGTGCCACTCCAATTGATCCAGTTGAAGCAAAAAAAATTAATAAAAAATAATGGAACTTGATCTTGTTGATATTGGCTTCACTAGATCCCCCTTTACTTGGTCCAAAAAAAGATCTGGTCCATCTCTCATTGAGAAAAGGCCAGGTAGAGGTATTGCTTCTGAAAGTTAGCTGTTGATGTTTCCTAACACCACCATCTCCAATATGATGGCTGTAGTGTCAGACCGCCACCTATCCTGCTAAACTCTAATCCTTTTTGGAAAAGTGGTAGCATTCCTTTGAAATTTATTGGGCCTTGGCTTGATCATGAAGACTGCAAGAAAATCATAGATGAATAGAGAAAAGATCATTCTGGATCAAGTGCTTATCGTATAGCTAGAAAACTCAAAGACATAAAATTACATATCAAAGTATGGAATAAAAAAGTGTATGGCAACATCAAAACTAATGTAGAATCCTACAAGAATCACCTAGCTTGGATTCACAAAAACTACTTTAGAGTTGATAATGCACTCAACACAGCTATAAGGTAGCTCAAGGATTGTATGGACATTGAGAAGAGTTTTTGGAAAACTAAGAGTAGGGACCAAGTTATAAAGATGGGAGACAAAAATACCAAGTATCTTCATAGAGCCACCAAATGCAAAACCAAAAGAAATAAGATTGACATAATTCAGGATAAAAATGGGAATTGGATAACTGAGTACACTGAAGTTGTTGCTTGCTTCACTAACCACTTCACTAAAATAGCTACTAATGAAGCAATCAAGACAAATCCAGACATTATTCACCTCATTCCTACAACCATTACCTCTCATGATAATACCACCCTCAGTAGACCTCATAATATGCTTGAAATTAAAACCATTTTTTCAGTATAGTTGGAGACAAAACTCCTCGTCCTGATGGTTTTCCCTCTAATATTTTTCAATCTAACTGGCACATTATGGGAGAAGACATTGTCAAGATGGTCCAACATTTCTTCACCTCTGGCCACATGCTCAAAGAGATGAACTCCACTTTCATCTTTTTAATCCCTAAAATTGATAACCCCTCCTCCCCAAGCCACTTCAGACCAATAGCCTTTGCAATACAACTTACAAGATCATATCTAAGCTCATTGCTTAAAGAATATAATGTTATGTCATCAAGATCATTTCCCAATACCAATCTGTTTTCATCTATAGCAGAAAAATTAATATATAATAATACAGTTATACCCCATGAAATTATCCACTCCATGAGATCCAAAGGAGGAAATAAAAGAGAAAATGATAGCATGGGTATCAAAATTTATGGCCAAAGCTTTTGACAGAGTTGACTTGGACTTCCTAGTTTCTATAATGAAGAAAATTGGATTCAATGACCAATGGTGTGGAAAATCTTTCAATGTATTTCCACAAGTACCTCTGTAGTTCTCATAAATGGCACCCCAGACAAATTCTTCAGACATATTCTTCAAACCTTTTAGGGGGATAAGTCAAGGTGATCCTCCCTCCCCTTACCTTTTTCTGTTTTGCATGGGAGCTCTTTCAAGAACTCTGATCCAAGATGAAGATATGGGTCTTATTACTGGTATCAAAATCTGCAAGAATGTTCGATCGATCAGTCACCTCCTCTTTGCAGATGATTGTATGGTATTTTGCAAATCTAACAAAATGGAAAGTCAAAACCTAATGGATATCCTATAGATTTTCAGTAATACTCCAGGTCAGTTAATCAATTTTAGCAAATATGGTGTTTTCTTTAGCAACAACACTGACTCTAGCCTTAGCACCACAATTAGCAACAACATGGGAGTTCAAGTCCTTCAACTAAATGATAAGTACCTTGGGTCTCCTCTCTTCACTCATAGAAGAAAAATTACTTATTTCAAACCTGGAGTTGATTAAATTAAACTCGGACTTCTCAGTTGGAAGAATGACCTCTTAACCCTGCTGGTAGAAAAATTCTCATCAACTCTGTCACATCTACTACCAGTATCTACCAAATGAACTGTTTCAAGCTCCTAAACCAAACCTATCAAAACTTAAACAAGCTTCAAAGAGATTTATTCTAGGGTAGAAGCTTAGATAACCCAAAAGGATATTATCCAAAAGCATGGACTGTTGTGTGTAAACCAAAAAATCTAGGAGGATTGGGGTTCATGAATATGATTCAATAGTTCTATGGTCAATAAAATTGGCGGGAGGTTAGAGAAAGGCAAAGATTTCCTCTGGTACCATCTCATGGATGCAAAATACTTACTTGGCAAAAATATTCTCAATATGGATACCAAACCTAAATATGAAGATTCCTGGATATGGAAAGGCATTCTGGAAGGCGTTAATAATATCCAAGACCATAGTTCTTGGAGAAATGGTAATGATAAGAACATCAAAATTTGGGAGGATATATGGATTCCTACTATTACTACTAAAATTCCTAAACCTTCCAACTATCCCCAAGATCTTCTCATGGTGGAACACCTCCTAAATCACATTGGTGATTGGAACATAGATCTGATTAAAAATTGGTTTAATCCTGTTACTGCTAAGGCTATCCTGGATATTAACACTCGTCAGGGTGGAGAGGATCAAATCATGTGGAACCTAACTGACTTTGGAAATTTCACAGTTAAATACTTGTACATAGCAAAGATGGATACTCTGTATAAGAATGATGTAACTGGCAAGGTTTATGGAGTATGGATATTACTCCAGTCATACAGATTTTATTATGGAAATGTGCTCATGGAATCCTCCCCACAAATGATAAAACTGCTAGTATACTTTTTTACACTGATCCCATCTGCAAGCTATGCAATAGTGGGGAGGAATCAATGACACATATGCTCTTAAATTTCCATGCGGTGACCTCAGTTTGGCATTTGCTGCTTGAACCATCCAATGGAAAGTTTGACTCCACCACAAACTTCCTGAACTGGTTAAACTCTTGGTTTAATTCTGGAACAAACCAATCCAGTACCAACTGTTAGAGCACTGCTCAGTCGAACTCGCAAGTGTTGCTATCTCAAGCTTGTTTGTCAAGTTTAGTTTCCAAAACTATAAGTCTTGATTTCTAGTGTACTTATAGCTAAGTCTCGGATTAGGATAGTAAGTGTAGTTGAGATTTAGACTTCCCAGTGTTCATCGAATGAAGACGAAGAACTACTCAAGGGAACTTGTGGAAGTTCATCAACAAAAGGTATGTGGAGACTTGAACTCATCTATCACTCAAAAGTCTATCTACTCTATCTCCTATTTGCGAAAAAAAATCGTATTGCTATATAAAATTCAATTATACACATTTGGTATTTCGAGCTGAGTTTATCTCGCTTATCTATTTCTCGAAATATGTGTTGGTAAGCTTTCGTTTTAACCAAGTTCATCTTTTATTCTTGACGAAATTCAAAAGATGATCATGTGAAAATCTCCTTGTAACATCTTACATGATTTGTGTGAGACAGTCATTTGATGTAGACTCGGAATGTTTCGTATTGATCATTCGATCACTTGAAAATTGCTTTGAAGCTAATAGTTTGTGTGAGACAGCTATTGTCTTCTTCCAAGAATGTTTCAATGATTGAAATGAGGGTTTAGAACATGTAACCATGATTGGATATAAACATAGTGTGTAATCACATTTGTGTAAATTCCAAAACCGGGAACCATGGTATGCGTACCCGTATGCGTACTAGTTGGTTGTTGAAAGTATGAGAACTAAGTATGCGTACCCGTACGCGTACTGGAGGAAGTCCAAGTCCCGTGAATATCTGCTGGAGTTTGGAAGTGTAAAGTGGTATGCATACCCATACACGTACCGGCGTAACAAAACTCAGTCCGGCTACTTAAGTATGCGTACCCGTTTGCATACTTAAATAGGTTATGTTCTAAAATCGGTTTGTTCATGAACTAATACATTTATATGATAAGGAATGCAATATTTTGCAAACCGTGGCTATAATGTTCATGAAATGATTCGAGTGAATCAAAATCGATTTTTCTTCAATTGTGTCTTATATACTTCTATGAGAATATAAACAATTTAACAACTCTCTAACTAGTTTCATTTGAGTCATTTGAACTAGTTATGATAAAGATGAATAAGGCTGATATGAAAGTGCTCATATGGCTAACCATTGGTTAACTATTGTTTAACCAACTAAGTGAACACGTTAAGGTACGGTTACCTTTATCTAAATGATGGTACATTTCATTTGTGTATAACAAGCTAAGTTCGATCTAATGGTTGAAAGATATTAGCTTGAATCTAATCAGGTTTTCATCTAACGGTGAATATTGAATGCTTTGTTACCAAGGTAATTTAGATTGCAAACCCTGATTTGAAGACTACATAAAGGATAACTCTAGCAACTGGGAAACCTAATCCCCACACCTCATGTGTGATACTAGTTGTATAAGCTAGAGTCGATCCTCCTTTAACCTTAGGTTTCTATCGAGACCCTGTAGGTTAACGACTTAAAGACTTCATTGGGATTCTGAAGCTGATAGACGCATTATTGTGTCTAATATGTCTCAATTGTATATATTGT
>JAJJMB010012966.1:1891477-1912721 GCA_023531105.1 Papaver atlanticum
TTTTCCTAATTAGTTGTGATTCAATTAGATAGGTTATGCTTTGGTTAGATAATCTATGCTTAAGGGATACAATTAATGTTTGAGAATATGCTTGATAATTTGTGAATTAAGAAAAAGAAATTTTAAAAATAATTAGAGTTTTGGAATCTTTATCATCATTTATTCATGTGTAATAGTGGAATCTAGTGTCTTGGTTATTTTCACTCTAAACAAAAACAAATTTGGATTAAAATTTTCTCTACTTTTAGTTTAAATTAATCTAGCTTTCACAAGTCTTACGAACTCATTCTTACCACTATCAAAATTACATCATGATCCAAACGAAATATACATAATATATGGAGATATACCACCAACAAACCGACAAATAGTTTGAAAATTCGTGAATCATTTGTTAAGGATCACAAATCACGCGTACTCAGTTCATAATTGAGTGGTTCGGGTGTATTATTCGAGAGTAAATGATTGGATAAAATTCGTGAATAATACATCAAATTGCTAACTAGGGATCCGAAATACATATCACAGCCTGAGTCACGGACACTATCAGTGACCGTTTAACATGTTTTAACGGGTGTGAGCACGTTTTGGGCGAAAAACACATTATATAGGGAGAAAACATGTTTTTTACCTTATTACAGTTTTAACAGGCGTTGTAACAGTTAAATAGAAAGAAAAAAAATATTATGATATGAGTTCCCTATTTAAAAGTTATGACGTAACCCTTGATGTTTTTGAAAGAAAAAAAATGTTTATAAAGAGGTATGGGCTTTCAATAATATTGGGTGGGCTATTTGTAAGAGCATTCTCGGTCAAACTCACAAGTATTGCTACCTCAAGCTTGTTGTAAAATTTAGTTGTCAAAACTATATCTTGATTTCTAGTCTACAATTAGTTAAGTCTCGGATTATGATAGAAGATGTAGTTGAGAAACGGACATAACGACAATCATCATTGCGTTCAGCCGTTTGAAGGCGAAGATAAACCGAAACTTTTGGAGAACTTCTTCAACAAAAGGTAAGTGAAGACTGAACCACCTATTTCTCAAGTTATATTCATCTTTCTATCTATGATACGTTGTCGCATAACTAATTAGAGTATCGTAAGTATATCAAGAATTTTGAGTCAAGTTTATCTTGGTAATTAGTTCTCGAAATATATATGATTAAGCTTAATGAACATTTGTTCATACTTGATGAATTTCGGTTAAGGACAATTTTTTGTTCGCAACTAAAATTGTGATTCAAGATTATCATTCGAAAATAGCCTGGAACAATGATATGTCTCATTGATGTTATTTGGGAATGTTTCAAATTGATTTAGAGAGAAATATAGAATTGTAATTTCGGATACATGACAATATGCATACCAGTCTTACAAACTGGGAGAACTGTTACAAGTACGGAACCGTAGTACATGTACCTAGTACACGTACCAGAGTAGCTATATCTCGACATCAACTTTTTGGTACGCATACCAGTATGCATACCTTAAAAAATTTGTGAACTCGTGAACCCGGAACGGTACGCAAACCAATACGCGTACTGAAAAAGAACTATCGGTTTTGGAACCAGTGTGATATCCATACCCGTTACACATACCAGAAAAGTTCAGTATGTTCCGGAACTCTAATTTTTCTTAAAGGTACACATACCCTGTACACGTACCATGACAAATATGTTCACGAACAAGATTTAAGTACATGTACTTACCCTGTCGATTAATTTCAAATGCACATAAAATTATTTTTGTGAGATAATTATCATTTGAACAATCTCTAAAAACACTATAGACATATTTGATCACATGATTGTGACTCAAGATTAAAGTCTTAAGTGTTATATGAAAATGCTCAAGCTTATAGTTCAGTTGGCTAGTTTCGGCTAACCATTCATGAATTTTTTTCTTTGTACACGGTTCGGTTACGGTCCATCCTAACCAGAGTGTATATCTTGTTATGTTAATTAAATTCAAAGATTCATCTAATGGTGGATATTATTTGCTTGGTTCCAAAGCTATCTTAGCTTAAACCTAAAGCAACCTATGCTTTGGAAGTCTATAAAAGGGGAACCTTAAACAACTGGGATCTTTGAATCCCGACACCATCTTTGTGTGTTCTAGTTGTAAACTAGAGTCGTCCTCTTCCTAAAACCCTTTCAGGGTTTTGCGACTAAAAAGACTTCACATGGATTCGTGAATCCAAGTCCAGCTATCTTTTATCTTGATAGCTCGATTATCTTGATCTTGATTAATTGTTGAGATTGCTCCATCAATCAAGATAGATAAAAATCATCAAAGTTCTCTTCGTCTCAGACTTTGTTGATTCCACAAATTTAATACTTGTGAGGTGAATAATAATCTAGGTTGCTCTTCGGGAAGCATAAGTCCGAATTTTGAGGTTAGCTAGACTTTGTCTTTTGCTATTGATTTTCAGTCTCACCTTGATCTACGATCAAAAAGGAAATCACACATATCAATCTTAGCATCCAAACTATTTTTGACCAGAAGATTAGTAACTCTTGCTTGAGATGCTACATCTTCATTTTCTTTTCGTTTATCCTCACAACCAGATTTGTTAAAGGAATCAAACAAGATTAATGGTTTCATTAGAAGCCATTCCACTCAAAGCTTTCCGAATCTTAGCTTGAGATCTGGTTTGAGGATACATCTTTTATGTGTCCATATACCAGAGGATTTCAACACATACCAAACATAGGTATCAGCCTTAAATAAATAATTCTGACCAGGTTCGATTTTTTTTTTTTTGCATCTTATGTGTTTCCAAATCATAAAGAATTTTCCGAAAAGAATCAATCTTCAAAAACATGTATTTAAAAATACTTCTAGACAAGAAAACTAATCAAGTTTACACAAGTTGTTGTAAGACAACTTTTCTACACATGAAGACCTATTAAATACCTTCAGGTAGATCGTGTATTCTCTCTATGTTGAATAAGAGAAGTTAACAGGATTTTGGATGCCCAGATACTTGTGCTTCCTTACATCAAAAGATTGGGCATTGTAAGGATGCACTTTCCAACATTGTTAAGTGTTGGGGTGAGAGGGGGTTTTCTCACCAAGTACCATTGGAGCAACATCTTCCTTCTTATATTTAGGAACATGATCTTGTATTCTCGTATGGGTTTCGAATATGCTTGATGCATCCTTTTCATCAGGAATATTGCGTGATACTATATTCTTGATTACTTTTTGAGCCCAGGATGGTATATCCTTTTTATTCGAACCCAAGTAGTCTTGCTCTGACATCAAACAGATTACAGATATCTTTTTTTCAAGACTTTCTATATGCCCTTTTAAGGTATCCATACCTTGTTGAAGATGTCTCTCTAAGGATTTGCCAAAGCATACCTCTTGACAAGATTCTGTAAGAAGGCCTTCTATAAGGATTTTAATCCTTATTTGTGAATGTTCTAGCGATTGTGTAAGATAATCACACTCTGAAGTTTGCTGATTTACTTCATTACACAAAGCAAATTTTCGTTCCAAATAATCTGCCAGATTATTTTGAAGACTGAGTGTTTCACGCTTTCCTTCACAAATTCTTGCATTTAATTGAACAATAAGTTCTAAGAAATCTTCCAGGATATCAATGGATTTTCCTGCTTCTGAAAAGGTTTTGAGTTTATTAAAAAACCTTTGTAATCCAACCATTAATTCAGGATTAGAACATGATAGTTCTTCTTTCTTTCTGAAATAGAAACAAAAGACTTTTTACAAGTAATTAGAGTCGGATCCAAAACATGCTTTGAGCTAGGTACTTGTTCCTTTTGTTTTGGATGCATTCTTTTCTTATCATGAACATGATTCTCAATCGAGTCATCAGTCATAGACTTTGTTCTTAATTTCATAAAAGAATTACGAGACCAATTTCCATTGACCCTTTTTGAGAGATTTTTCTCAACATCTTGATGTACGTTAATTGAGTCCTTTATAAATTTAGCTTTACTGTTCTTATTTCAACTCATGTCTTATAGGTTGGATCGCACCAAACACAGATTGTTAGATCCTTTCGTGTTTTCCTCTCTGATACCAATTGAAAAGACGAGGGTACCCAAATACACCACAATATTTTATTTATCCACCTATAAGTCCTCTACCGAAAGTGATTGTATATAGACTGATTCGAGACAATACAACAAATCGGTTCACACTTTGTGTGATTTTCTATGGACACGATATCGAGACAATACGACACAACAAACTCTATAGGATCACTATCAAGTATATCGGAGTTAACGTTTGTGTAATTTACTTTAAATTATATAAAAAAATATAATTGCGGAAAAAAAAAGTAAATCACACAGCAAGATTTTGTTAACGAGGAAAACTGTAAATGCAGAAAAACCCCGAGACCTAGTTCAGAATTGAATACTCTCAGAATTAAGCCGTTATACAAAATCTACACCAACTTCGTATAGTTGAGACCAAGCAACTACCCCTAGTAAAATTAGTTTCCTCAGTATCCCTGCGCTTCCGAATTCAATGAGTGCACGCACTGGAACAATTCCTTTGGATCTTATTCCAAACAGTAAAGGAACAACAAATCTGTTTGGTAACAACTCTTTCGATTCTTTCAAGATAAAGATATCTCAAGTCATACGCAAAAACTCTTCCGTTTAATCTAACAAATTCCTTTGCCTGGTTAGATCAATCTATCCAATATTATAACTACCAAAGTAGTCAAGTTTAGATTCGCAATCAATCAATATAGATTCCAACAAGAAACTATAAAGTGATGCCGATATCACGCAACTAATCAATCGAATAAATTCGATTCTAGTTGGATCCCATCCGATCAAGGTTTGTGCACATACAAAGATATGGGAACTAAATAAGAAATCTTTTTCGTCTTCAAATCTTCTTTGATATTCAATAATCACCTGCACAACACCACTTGAATCTCTTGTGATCAATCACACACAGAACGGAGTCGGTTAAATGTATTATCACAAGATGTCTTTAGATCTACAAACAGTTCTAAAGATCTCGTCGATACTTCGATCTAGTTTGAGTGAATCTTATATCAGAAGAGAAGATTCTCAAGAATAAACAAACTAGGTGCAATCAAAGTTTCAACAACCATTAGTCAATCAAATCAACAGAAAACTAATAACACTGCAATTATCTAGTTTCCCACCAACGGTACTCGTAGAGCTTCTTGATCCCTAAAAAGTCTTTAAACGAGATGTCGTAAGAGATTTCACCTAATTATGATACTTTCCTCTCCGAATAGACAGCTCCACCAGAAACAACAAGAATGAAGTTTGCCTGGCTCTTAGGATGGTTTGCTAGAAATGCAAACTTAGGTATTTATAGACCAAGGATGTTTGGACACCAAGGAATTTCCAAAACCGAAAATATTCTCAAGATATGCAATGAATAGCAAAATTCGGTTTTCCTAATTCCAATAAATGCTTCTCCAAAATTACGAAATCTCTCAATAGAAAATCTCCAATTAGTAAATGCACATTACTAATTTTTATTCTCTAGAGATATGCATTTAATTGTTGGTAATTAAAGCATATAAAACCAAAAATCTTAATTAAAAGATTCTAAATTTATTTCGGCACAGAATCTCCTTGTGTACTAAGGAATATCTTTGAACAATAAATGATAAGAGTTACTGTATATGTTCAAAGTATGTTGACATCTTTTCACTGTAAATCCTTATTCATATTTACATGGATTTACATTCTTGGAATCGGTTATACCACACTTCCAAACAAGTTTAGAATTGGTTCACCTGTATTCCAAGATTACTATGCGATTGATCGAATATCAAATCACATACATGGGTTCAATCGGTTATACCTCAATATGAAAATACTTGTGATCGGTCACACAAGTTACCAGGACCGGTTACATCAGTTGCCAGGATCGGTTTCTTCAATTACCAGGACCGTTTACCATATTCTCATGGTATTACTTGTGATCGGTCACACCAGTTACCAGGATCGGTTACACCAATTACCAGGACCAGTTACCAATTACAAGGATCGATTACAACACACTATATGATCGGTCACACCAATTACTAGGATCGGTCACACCAATTACAAATATCGATCATACCATCTCATGGTGATTACTTAGGATCGGTTACACCAATTAATAAAAACTAGTCATACCAAATCATATGTCAGGCATTGTGATTAGTTATACCAAGATACATAACAAAGTTACGATGGGTTCTACTATCTCACACATATTGGTAATCTAAAGATTTGCAATGAATAACCATACCAATAAGCCTAACGATTTCCCTTTTGAATCATAAAGCAAGTTCATGAATGTACTTCCTTTAAAAAAATGTAAAACATTGTTTCCTAGGATGAAATCTTCACCATAACCCATTCACATAATCATAACAGTATATACAAGATTATGTCGATGTCATATCTACGAGGTTTAAAAGATAAGCGTAATACTTCGTAGTCTAATTCCCTAATACTATGATCATACAAATATGACCATGTCACATCACTAGAGTATTATACAATATGTACAGTATATACAGCTTCGCAGTTAAGTTTTCAATATAGCACGACTTGAAAGATACGATAGGAATGAAACAGTTCAAGTCAATATTACTAACCTCAAGAAGAAGGATGATGTTGTCTTTGTAGTTCGCTTCTTCTTCACATTCTTCAGGTCTTCGGAGTAATACTTGTACAACATTCCTAGACTTTCGAGTCTAACCTAAACGAAATTGACTCTAGTATATAATCAAGCGACTTTAGATGAGTTTTGACACACTAAAATATGACAACCAAACTTGACATACCAACGGTTGGTAAGTTCAACCGAGCTATGCTCTAACATATACTTCTTATGATGGCTATGAACATATTCAGACTGCTAATGGAGAAGGTATGCCTATTTCTTCTATTGGTAGTTGTGTTCCTAGTTCTCCATCCAAAAAAATTAGTCTACAAAACATTCTTCATGTCCCTAATATCTCATCCAAATTGCTTTATGTTCATAAGTTTTCCATAAACAATCATTGCACTATAACCTTCTCTTTTGTTGGTTATATTGTACAAGATCTTCACATTGGGAAGATTCTGTTGCAAAACTTTCATCTCAATGGCTTATATCTCATCAGCTTCAACATCCAACTTCAAGCTCTTCACACCACCACTGTCTCTCCAACTATTCGACATCTTTCTTTTCAAACTCTACAGAGAGTGTATAATTCTCTAGATGACAAATATGTAATAAAATAACCTCTTTTCTATGAGGATTGCCAGTTAGGTAGATCTCATAAACAACCATTTAGTTTTTTTTTCTTTCCTAGATTCAATTCTAGATTTCTAGAAATTTTTTGTATGGATTTGTGGGAACTCTCTCCAGTGGCCTTTAATAGTGGTTATCTATATTATGTAAACATTACTGATGATTTTACTAAATTCTGTTGGTTGTTTCTATTATATGCTAAGTATGGTTTCAAGACTGTTTTCTATAATTTCAAAGCTCAAATTGAAAATTCGTTGTCTCTTAAAATCAATATTATTATATTAGATGGGATGGTGAATTTATTAATACTGAGCTAGCTAGTTTTACTGCTATTCATGGTATCAAACATGAAGTTACATGCCCACATGTATCTGAGCAGAATGGTGTTGTAGAAGCTAAACATAGACATTTGTTAGACATCGCATGTAACCTTTCCCATTCAAACCAACCTCCCTGAGCTAATTTCGTTATCAATAGATTGCCTACCAATTCCATCAACTTTCTCTCCCCATTTGATGAACTTTTTCATAGAAAACCTAATTATGCTTTTTTGAAAGTTTTGGTTGCTTTTGTTTCCCTTGTTTGAGACTATATGCTCCACATCAATTAGCTCCAAGAAGTATTCACTGTGTTTTTATGGGCTACATTATCAAACAAAAGGGTTTCATATGTTTAGAACTTATCTTTGGGAGAGTCCACATCTCTAGACATGTAGTGTTTGGTGAAAACCTTTTTCCTTAGTCAACTCTTGTCAAACATGTTGAACCAACTTACTGCTTTCCCACACATGATTATTTTTCATCTGAGAATTCTAGTATTGATGTTTCTTATGTGTCTGCTTATATATTCCTTACTTCATATGAGAACTCTAGTGTTATCTCACAACATGCTTCAGTTGCTTCTTCTACTGCATTATCCTTGCCCATAATCACTAATGATCACATTATGTAGACTAAGGGTAAATCTAGAATCTTTAAACCTAAGATGTCATGGATACTAAATATCTGATTCCCACTTTTTTGATTAATAAATCTCTACCTCTCACACCTACTTGCTTCACAAAAGCTAACAAAGACCCACAATGGAGAAAGTCAATTGTTAATGAACATCATGCTCCGCAGTCGAATGGTAGTTGGACCTTGGAAGCTCCATCCCCTTCTCAAAATGCAAATGGGTGCTTATGGTAAAACATAATAATGATGGAACTGTTGATAAGTACAAATCTAGGTTTGTAGCTAAGGATTTTCATCAAAAAGAAGGTCTGGATTATAATCAGACATTCAGTCCATTTGTCAAACCTACTACTATTAGATTGATTCTTGTTCTAGCTGTTCACTTCACTTGGAAGATCACTCAACTAGGTGTTAACAATGCTTTTTTGCATGGTGAGGTTCAAGAAGAGGTTTTCATGACTCGGTACCTGGTTTTGTTGACAAGGATTATCCAGACTATGTTTGCAGGCTACATTAGTCCATCTATGTCCTGAAACAAGCTTCAAGAGCTTGGTATGATAAATTGCACAATAAACTTCTTTCTTTGGGGTTTCACATTTCTGCAGCTGAGACTTCTTTTGTTTGTGTTTAGTTTATGAAAAGTTCTTATTTTTGTCCTTATATTTGTTAATGATATCCTTGTGACAGGTAATTCAAGCTTCTAGTTGTGCAGCTTTGGTCACCACTCTTAGTAAAAAAAGATTTGAGCAATCTGCATTTTTTCTTGGGTTTTGAAGTTAGAAGAGACGCTTTTGTTTGTTCCTTTGTCAATCCAAGTATGTCGTAGGACTTGTTCAACTCCTACTTGTACTTCTCAAAAGCTCAGTGCTCATCATGGTGGTGTTCTAGCTAATCTCACCGAATACAGGTCATTTGTAGGTTCCCTTCAGTATGTAACTTGGACTAGGCCAGAACTGCGTTTTTTCGGTCAATCATGTGTGTCAATTCATGCATCAACCTACTATTGTTCATATGGTTGCAGCTAAGAGAATTCGCAGATTTTTCAAGGGTACTTTGGATCATGGTCTGTTGTTTGCAAAAGGGTTGCAGGTATTACAGGGCTTCAATGATGCGGATTAGGCATGGTCTGTTGATGATAGAAGATATACCTCTGGCTTTTGCTTGTTCTTTCGCAATAATCCAATCTCTTAATCTTCTAAGAAGAAAGCAACAGTGTCTAGGTCTTCTACAAAAGATGAATACAAACTCTTGCTCAAGTTGCTACAGATTTGGTTTGGGTTTGTCAGTTGTCATAAGATTTAAAAATCTTTCTTGTTGTTCCACCTCTTCTTTCCTTAACTTCAATCCTGTGTGTTTCATATCAAGATGAGACATATGATTCTTGATTTTCCCTTTGTCAGGGAATTAGTGCAATCTAAGACTTTGAAGCTTTCTTATATTTGTACTATTGATCAGATTGCAGACACCTTTACTTAGGAGTTACATGGTCCTAGATTCTCTTTGCTCAACGATGGGCTGAATGTTTTGCGTATTCCATCTCATCTCAAACAACTCAGCTTGAAAGGGGGTGGCGGTGGACTTGCACCAGAGTTGCACCAAATCTGTTATGTTGTTTTATATTTTTTTCATAGACACGTATTGTGTCTCTATTTGCTTTCGGTTTTGTGTCCGTTAACTCTCACTTATATAAGGTGTGTGTTTGTCTCTATAATCTATCTCACAAACTTTATTTTTTTCTAAATATGTAACCATTTTTGCTATACAGTGGTAAAGTCATTTGGCGAAGATACCAATAACCCGAGTTCCAAACCCGTGGGTACTATTTATTTATTTTACTGATCAAAAGAAAAGGAGCCCAGAATTAGTACTAGTACAATTTATACGTGGCTAATTAATGATAATCGGTAAAATTCTGACAAGGGAGTACTAGAATTTATCCGTGGCTAATTAATGATAATCCCAAAAATTCTGAAAAGGGGCATAATGATTTACCGACGATTTAGTGTATCTAACACATCATCAAATAGAGTATCTGACACGTAGAGCCTTGAACACGAACAAAATGTTTCTAAATGCTACGAGCCATTGGAAAAGCGGTTCTGCTAAAAGTGATGGCATGGATTGGGCAAAGCCTCTAAGCTCGTTTCATGTGAAGCATCTTACACCTCATGATATAGCTGATCAAATGAATGTAATTTCAGAGTTCAAACTCATCTCAGACACGCCCAACATCTGCACTCATCAAATGTTTGTTCTTGCAGCTTCATTAATTTCCTAGAAATCCAAATATCAATCAGGGGTCAGTACTGTAGGTACACCAACAAGTCTGACGTACATCATTTTATATAAAAGTTGGTACTTGGTAGTAGTTTATTGCGTTACGAATAATGATATACTTGCGTCAAATTTGACAAAAGAAGCAAAATAAAACGAGCATAACATCAAGATGTTCTTTCTTTTCATTTGAGTTGCCAAATTCGTGAAAATCCAAAATTGCTTTTATCAGCGTTTGTTATAATACAATTTGCATGGACGCCACTTGTTTAAATTTTAAGCTTTAAACAGGGACTATAACCTGCTCTCCCTTCCAAACAAACACTGAGATAAGTAAGTAGTAAGACTTTAAATTTTTATCAAAAACAAGACATAAAAGAGAGAGCTTGAGCTGGAAAATTTTATGTGGGGAAGAAAAAAACTAATAACTTTTTCCCATTATTCTATCATTTCAGTTTTCAACAACCCAAATTTTCAACTTCTTCTTCTTCTCAAAATTCCAACTTTACTTTGTACTCTCTCTCACAGTCTCACAATTGAGGGAACCTGATAAGATGATGATGTTGATCTCCCCATCTCCTTTTTCTCTTTGTTGTGCTCTTCTCCTCTGTCTACCACTAGCCCTTGTTTTCACTTCCACTTCTACTCCTCCAACCACCGTTACCAGTGGCACAAAAAAAAACTTAGTCCCTCCACCACCACCACCAATCATAATACCGACTGATGATGAGTCTCTATTCAAACTCGCCTCCCGAGTTAACTCAAAACCATTTCCTTCTTCTCCTTCATCTTCATCACCGAGAAAAATTGCTTTCATGTTTCTTACGACAACTCCACTTCCATTTTCACCACTCTGGGAACTGTTCTTCAATCAAACCGAAGAAATTCATCAAAATCATAATAATCTTTACAACATATACATTCATGCTGATCCAAATCAAACTTACGACTCACCATTTACAGGTGTTTTTAACAACCGAGTTATTCCTTCATCAAAACCCACAAAGAGATTCACTCCATCTTTAATTTCTGCAGCTCGTCGTCTTCTTGCTCATGCTCTAATTCACGATTCTTCAAACTCCATGTTTGCTCTCATTTCTTCAACTTGTATTCCTCTTCATTCTTTTAATTTCACTTACAATACACTAATCCGATCAAAGAAAAGCTTCATCGAGATACTACCTAATGAACCAGGAGCTTATGATAGATGGGTTGCGCGTGGAATAGATATTATGTTACCGGAAATTCCATTTGATAAGTTTCGAATCGGATCACAGTTCTTCGTCTTGACCCGTAAACATGCAAGATTAGTTGTGCGAGATCGACGGCTATGGTCGAAATTTAAACTTCCTTGTCTGCAATGGGATGTTTGTTACCCGGAAGAACATTATTTTCCGACTCTGTTGAATATGCTTGATCCGCAGGGATGTGTACCTGCAACTTTGACTCATGTTGACTGGCATGGAAGATCCGACGGTCATCCTCGTACTTATGAAGCTTCAGAAGTCAGGCCTGAGTTGATCATCAAGCTTAGAGGAGATAAACTCAGATATGGTGGTACTGAAGATGATGATGAGAAGAAAATAAACGGCTCCGATTCGTCGAAGATGCTGTATCAGAAACATCATGATGATCGTTTTCTTTTTGCGAGGAAGTTCTCTCCTGATTCATTACAACCGTTGATGGATATAGCTGAAGATATTATCTTTAAAGATTTTTTATTTTTGTAAAAATTTAACAGCAAAAACAAAAAAATACCTTCCTCCACTTTGAAACTCAAAAAAGAGAAGAAAGTTGAGAGAGAAGAAGAAAAAAAGTGGCTGGGGCTTATCAATAAACGAACCTGCCGTTTTGTCGTTTTACTTTGTAATTTCACTGTACACCTTTAGCAAATCCTACTTAAATTTGAGATTAATTTAGCTAACCAGATTTAAAAAGTTGTTTCAAAATTTTAGAAGTGGACTGAAGATTTTTCAAAGTTCCAAACTGGATATATCAGATAATTGTAAATTGAAGTATCAAGAATCTACTGGTCATGAATGGCACAATGACTTGCCTCTTCATGAACGGCACCAAGCTGGTCAAGTGAAGGAATACCTTCGCACCCCCAATTCTGCCAGCTTGGTGCCGTTCATGAACACTTTCGCACCCCTAATTCTGCCAAGATCAGTGCTGGGAAGTGGCCCAATTGACCATGGAAGTTTAAAGCAGCCACGAGTTGCACTTGGGTTCAACAGACTGCAAGTTGATTCGTCATGGCAGATACTGTGTTTGAGTATAACCATGTCTAACCTCAAAAACAAATGTAACTTGTAAAGCACTGAAATGTACTTCTATTTACGTACCTTACCAAATTGGGTATATATGTTGGGTAAACTACTCGGATTCAGTGGGAGATCATCGATATGGTAGATAGTACTTCCTCAAGTAAGCGCAAGCTTCACATTTGTAGGACTGGTGGACGTGGATCCATAGGAGAGTAGAGATACTCCTTGCAAACCTTTCTTGACAAGTGTTTCCACAAGCAACTCCTCGCTACAGGTTTCTTTCTGGGCATAACTCTGAATACCAAAACAACTCAATCATCAAAAGCTTGATCAAATGCAGTGCATGAAAGAAGTTCATCGCAAAAGAATTGCTCTAGCTTCAATATCATTTATAACAAAATTAACATAAATTATAACTGTATGAGCTCCAAATGCTTTTGCAATTGAAGGGAGAATATCTTTGGGCTTTCCATATAGTAACCAAATTCAAACCTCTGTTCATCAAATTCTTCTTCAAATCAGCTAAGCACTCAATCAGAAATTGTGCCCTTAAAGCTGCAAAGCAAGTTAATACAGAAACTCATACACATTCATTCAACTTCCAAAAGCAAATCGATATTCCTACATTCCCCATTTCACCGGATTTTGTTTCGGCAACAAACTCAAAACATATATCTAGAAGACACGAGTTGAAAAAAAGGTACCACCCTCTGGATTTACCTTAGATTAAAAGAGCAGATAAAATGAAATCCCTATTACTAACAGAAAACAAGAAAAACTACAAGCAAAAGCAGAATGTGCATCATATAATAGTTTCAATCAGCATTCCCAAAGTGGAAGCCACAACCCTTATAATAGTTTCAGGCTTCCACTTTTACCGTTGTATACTATTCCCAATCTAATTACTAACAAATCAACCCCAAGCTTAGGCAGTTAAGTGGATCCCCTGCCTTATTTACTTAGAAACAGCTGATTGAAAAGAATACTAGAACACCGCTGCCACGGTGGAGAGGGCCGACCGAAGAAAAACGAAACAAATAACAATTTCCGCCGGTAGGCATATACTTCCTTCGTTTCAGGAAAAGCGATACTTTCATAGTTTCATTTTGCCTAATAGGCCAAATTGATAAATTGATCACTTTTCCTGAAACATAGGGAAATTGAAAAGGTGAAAGTATCTATTTTGCTGAAACGGAGTGAAGGTATCACTTTTCCTGAAACGGAAAATTAGTCGATGCATAAACCAAAATATGGTTGCATAATATGTTATGCATCCTTTGTGGTGGTTTGCATAATAGCTATGCATTGAATTTTCGAAAACTATGCATAAAATGAAAGTATCATTTTTCTTGATATACATCGTTTTATTAGTTGCAACGAAAATTAGTTACATGCATAAACCAAAATATGGCTACATAAAATATTATGTATCCTTTGTGGTGGTTTGCATAATAGATATACATTTAATTTTCTAAAATTGTGCCTAAAATGGTAAATATCTCCAAATTTTTCATAAAAAGTCTAACTTTGATATTGTTGTTTATACTCATTGCGTAGATTTTTTTATTACCTTTCCTACACCAATTCCAATTTTAACATGTGTTCTAAGATTAGATATCAAATCAACTTCAACAAACCCCCAATTTTTTAAAATTGCCCAAAAGATAATTCTAAAAACCCCCAATTTTTTTCAAACAAAATTCTCCCATCAAGTAAAATTCCATCCTAGATGCCAGTCCAAATGTGTATGTGAATTAGCTATCACCCTAGCAAGGTTAATTAAACATGAATTTAAACAACACTCTCCACAAATCTAATGTTAATTAAAATCAAATTCGTAGAAGTAAGAATTAAAAGTTACCTCCAGATTCAGGAAATCCTCCTAGGACCAATACAATAAACAGGTAGAATGGAGTGACAAGACATCCAAGTTCTATCCAGTGCTGCTTCATTATCCAAAACCCTCAAATCAAATCAAATCAAATCATTTCTAAACCTACAATTGAAATCCCATTTCCACCATTTCTTTTATGCAAGTAGAAGGAAACTGAAGAAATGGAAGAGAAAGAGAGTGCTACAGAAGACATCTCATTGGAGAGTGCTTTTGAAGAAGTCTCTGGGTGGGTGACACGTGGATATTAAGTTTTGATGACGTGGAGTTTCGACCATTTGACCGATCGGATACCGGAGACTGGTTTAATCCATTTATAGTCGAGTCAAGTCAAACAATAAATGATAAAAGCTTATATTATTAGTTGACAATATTGAAATGATACACAAGCATTCACAATAAGCAGTTACTAAGGGTTGGTAACAATACTTTTGAAAATAATTCAATGTCTTCTTCGTCAATTTTAAGCAAATCTATTTTCAAGTTAAGCTCTTCAGTTATAGAACTAACTAGCTAAGCTTTACAGCATTGCTAATTTTTTAATGTTCATGGGATAAACATCAGTTGCCGAATTCGAACTAAACGCTTTCTTCCCCAAGATGATATTTGCAGCTTCTGTGGGATGAAATGCATCCCAAAATAGGTACTTACTACGATCGGGACATGGTCGTTGCAGCGGAAGACATGTTATCTCCCCATTGTTTCTTCCCACACCACAACATCCCTTGTCAAAAACCTCAAATCCTACATATTAGACAACAGCAAAAATTAGTAAACGTATGAACAAAAAAAAAAAGTACACAAAGAACTGTATGGGGATCTCATTTGTATTACCATAAGCAGCGCCATTTGTGACAAGATCTTTTGCGCTTTCAATTATATTCAAATACACGAACTGTGCACCAGGTAGCCGGCCGTTGTTGAAGCTTTTCACCAAGTTTAGAAGACCAGAATTAAAAATGTATATTGCTTTGTTTATATCTTCATTACATTGGCTATTAGCAGTACGATTGCGAGGATTGACTCGTGCTAGTTGGTAAGGTATGCAACCTATCCCCCCAACTGCTGTTACTACAATCTTGCGAGCTCCCAATTGATAGAGTTGCTAAGATTTTTTTAAAAAGAGCAAAAAAAACGATCATGAGTAAGAAAATTAATGCAATTGTAGGATCCCGTTCCCATTTCCGAAACTATATGAAGAGAATTAGAGTGATGGAACAAACCGTTAATTGGCGGGAATAGTCTTGAAGAAGAGATGCAGCATAAGCTGCCGGAGTGTATTGACGGCTGGTTGCGTAGAAACTAGTCATAAAATAATTGTTCAGGTAATCGTTACTTCCCAGTCCACAATAGAAAATACATTTGCTCAAGTAAGCATTCATGGCATTATTATCTCCTCTGAACGCCCTTCTCATCTGTTGTACAACTCTCGCGAAGTTTGCTACTTGTTGATTCATTGACACATGAGCTCCCTGTAAATTCATCAAAAATTAGAAGGGAAATCATAATTAAATAGTTTGATTAAACACAAATGGCGCCTAGCTAGAATTATAAACTTACATACCAGATTATTGCCGGTTTCATCTCTAATACCAGAGGCACCTGATGCAAAATTGGCTCCTCTTAAAAGTGCAGGACCTCTTGTCCTCGCGTATGGAGGAATTAGATTTGGAAGCCCAAGGAGTTGAGCTGCAAAAGAAATAATTAATTCATATCAATGAACTTTAATTACTCACGACATTCATATATGGGAAACCATAAACCTGACACACACCTAAGACATCAACCATTGTCAGGCCGTTATTAAACCTTCCGGAAGCACCTTCAGGGAAGTCGATACCGTAAGGCGCATAGTTAGCTCTAGCAAGACTAAGTATACCATTGTTATTTCCATTGTCAACTAGAGAGTCTCCAAATATGAAAAACCCAGGAACTTGTGGATCCTGCTGATCGACTTGTGAAAAACATGATTCCATACTAGTTAGCCATAAGAAGCTTAATATCGTAAACGTTAAACTATGGATACCATGACTACCCATTTTGTTTATGTGCAGAGATGATAGATTTACTATATCGGAATGATAACGATCATTGCTATTTATAAACTTAAATTTGGTAAAGAGATGAAGACATTCATGAAGTGCTTCAATGGGAGTTAATGAGTCTGGTTGTCTAGTAGTAGCTGGCCCGTGTCTGAAAGACAGAAAAAAATAAAGGAAGAAACTAAAGCAGCGGTGAGGAAGGTTGATCTCGTGAGCTGTGTAAAACTGACACAGGGTACTACAGTACTGCTACTAAATGCGAACCGCGTAATGTCAGATTCTACTTGCATATATACATGGCCCAAAGTCAAAAGTATTTCTTATGACCAAACCCCAACCCACCACCCATGATGAAGATATTCATTGCACACAACCACCAGTTACGCTGCAATGATTTATGGTCCTTCCGCAACATTCTGGCAGGTTCCGGACAAGCTACTTGTGACTTGTCCAATCCATGCATAAGCGTACTGCGTACATGCCATATGGGTTGCCTCAAATGGTCACACCCACAGGGCTTCACTTCGTTTTAGCTACTGTGGTAATTGGCATCCATAGTTAAAGAACCGTGTTTTGGGGACTAGCCCAAAACAGTGGGGGACTACTCTCTTATTCAAATGTCCATCCAAAATTTTAAGGGGTGTCCTAAAAGATTAGGGAATACTAATCTGCCCTTATCCTAATTAAGGTTATAACTAATCCTAATAACCCACTAATTTAACCACTACCCACTAATCTAACCCCTAAATAAAAACCTAAAATCAGTTTTAAAACAAATTTTTTTTATTCTCCTCTTCTTCTTCTTCTTCTCCTCTTCTTCTTCTTCTTCTCCTCTTCTTCGTATACATCGTCGATTTGAAAAAATTCATCGTCGATTAATCAATTTTATAAAACAATGCGTTCTAAGCAGACACCAAGAATTCCAGGATTGAGTCCGGGTCTGGCTAGCTTTGCGAATCTCCCAAATCAATTTGAAGTTGATAAACAACTTCAAGCAAAGTTGGGAGACGAATTGAAGCATCAAACATCAACCAAGGAGTCTGATTCCCTCAAAATGAAAATCCGCAGGTAATTTCCTTCGTACCCATTCCTTTGAATCGTTTTTTGTTGAAGAAATCATCAAAAACCACTGAAAATGAAAGTTACAGTAGAGATTTCGGCTAGGAGAAAAATTTAAAACCCTAGAATTTGGTAACCGAACTTTGAATATGAAGAACAGTTCGGCGAATTAGTAATTTTTAGGTAACCGAACTATGAAGTTCGGTAAGCTCGCAAAAAAAATACGTAACCGAACTCCTTCTTTATATGAAAATTTTGAGTTCGGTTTAGTCGATAAATTTATATAGGTAACCGAACTTTCAATATGAAGAACAGTTCGGCCAATTAGTAATTTTAAGGTAACCGAACTATGATGTTCGGTAACCTCGCAAAAAAATAACGTAACCGAACTCCTTCTGTATATGAAAAATATGAGTTCGGTTACCTCGATAAATTTATATAGGTAACCGAACTTTGATAAAATATAGTTCGGTTACCTCGCACTTTCTATGTGGTAACCGAACTTTGATCTGTCACATACAAACTTGTAGTTCGGTTACCTCTCAACTTATACCAGATAACCGAACTTCAGCCTGTTAACATTTTGTGTTTGATGTAATCCCATGTTCATCTTTATTTGATAAGACAATATTCTGTTTAGGTAATAATGTGGTTTTCATTCATTAGGAACAAAGGAAAAAAATCTAATCCCCAAATAGCAGAAGATTTGAGAACTCCCACCCCTCACGGTAGAATACATTTGGATTTCCGAAACCGTGGTACTAAAAATGCTAAACATGGAGGGGGATCGTTCCAGGAAGTCAATCAAGAGAACGATGATGAAGAAGAGCAAGGAAATGAAGACCAAGGAAATGAAGAGGTTGAACAACAAAGAGAACATGTTGAGAATGTAGAGGAAGAAGAACAAGGACAGGGCAAAGAAGGAGAAGGACAAGAGGAAGAGAAGGATGATGAAGAAGAGGGAGAGGAAGAAGAGGAGGGAGAGGATGAAGAGGAGGAAGAGGAAGAAGAGGAGGAAGAGCAAGAAGAGCAAGAAATTGTTCCTGTTAAAGAGAAAAAGAAGCCGAAGCCGCCTTGTGATAGATACTCACACATTCCCCCTGATAATTTGTGTTTGCCATCAGTGAACCCAACTTATGGTACTCCAAATGATGGAGGGGCCACCTTGTTTGGCTACAAACACTCATGGGCTGCGAAGATCTATGCGACAAAGGTATTCTTTAAGTTCATTTTTACCTAACAAAATGTTTTTTTTTTGGGACATGTTTCGTCAAGTATTAATAGTGTTATGTTTTTTTCGTAGGATCATAAGGATGCAGTACGTCTTATTCGGCGTCAAAAGGCGTCCAAATGGGATCTATCTTTGGAGTGTGACGATTTTCAATCAAAGGTGAAAGAGTGTGTTTTATGGAGAGCTATAGAGGATGCACATGCGGATTTTGACGTTGTTGCCGTATCCGCATTTCTCGAGAGGTACTATCCCGAGACATATACAATTCATCTTCCATTTGGCGAGATGGGAATTACTCCCGATGATTGCTCGAGAATAACCGGCTTACCAGTGGAAGGTAAATGTCTTCGAGAAGGCTACAATCCCTCGATGCATTATGAAGCTCTTGAAGAATTGGCTCTAAAATGTCTAGGATGGGATGCAAGAAAGGCTCAATGTGAGTTTAGACGTTCTGTGAGGTCCCCTAAACGTGGCGATGAGTATAATCCAAGAGAGACAAATGGAGCCTTTAAGAAGAGGTTGAAGAAATTCAAGTTGGTAAAGTTGAAGGAAGCATTTGGAGGGACAAGAAAGAAGGTGGAAAAAGGAAAGTTGGTGATGGACCAGGAGACCCTTAGGCATCATGTCACCGCTTATTGGTTATATCAGCTAGGAACCGTCATTTTCCCAGACACTTCTGGAAATAGGGTGGATGCACATTATCTATAGCTTTTGGAGAATCTCGATGAGATTAACCAATACTCTTGGGCCACTGGGGTGCTTGCTTTTGTTCTAGGAGAGATGAGCAAAGGGTCGAGGATTAAGACAAATCAAATTGGAGGTTACTTAACTCTTATTCAGGTAACTTTCTACATTGTTAGTTATCAAATTATTCCCCAAAATTTTCTGCTTTCAAATAAATTTTCATGTATGTGGTTAATATTTTCGCATTTTCGCATAGGTTTGGATTTATGACCACTTCCCTTCATTGGGATTGGCTAGGGAAAAGACAGCTTATCCCTATGACGAACCTACAGCGGGAAAATGGTTGTTTTTGGACGCACAAAAGAAGTCTAAAGAAGAGCAGTTGACTTCGTTGAGGGAGAAATTGGATAAACTTACGGTGAACGATGTGGTATTTCACCCATACGCCGTACCCGATGATGTCCCTGTAGATGAAGAAGATATGAATGGTTTCTCTACCGTCTCGGCATACTATGGACCAATTTGGTATCCTAATGGCTACGCAATATATAATCCAAGGAGAATACTAAGACAACTTTGTTTTGTCCAAATGGATCCCGACGTGGAGAATGAAAATTTCAATTTGGTGGTTCAAGGAACAAAGAACACCGAGAAATATTTTGTTCCAAAACATGAACCAACTCCTACGGTAGGACATTGGAATGCACTTCGTAACTACTACTTACCTTTAGGTGATTGTGTACCTTGTGGTGGAGATGTAAATGCATGTGATGAAGATTATACTGGGTTTTATCAAGAAATTAGTCATCCTTTTGTGATAAATAGAGAACAACAAGCTAAGACTGATAAGGCGAAGGGGAAGGCAAAGGAGAGGGAGGCTAAGAGAGGTCAGAAGGAGATGCCTATTTGTGGAGAAGAAGCAAAAATGTTATGGGATAATGTGGTAAGAAAATGTCTTCTCTTATACTTGTTGTTTGAAAGTATTGAAAATATATTTACTTATGCTTAAAATTGGAATCAGGTGAAGAAGGGTACGAAATTATTGAAGAAATTGATGGCTAAAATCCGCAGTGGAGAGCCGATGTCGACTAAGGAACAAACCTACTACTACGGCGAGTGGGAGGGTCTTATAACTAAAAGAATGATGGAGCCAAGTAGGTCTAAGCAATTGAAGAGGGGTCGACAACAAGGAGAATGTTCAAGTCGCGCCATGGAGGAAACCGGACGAGTAGATGAAACCCCAAGTGATGAGGAAGTTCAACCTAAAACTCGTGGTAAACAAGGAAGTGGTAAAAGGGTTCGTCGTGGTGGTCGTTAGTGATTTCGTATGGTTTTAGTTTCAAAAAACTTCTTAGTTATGGATTTCGTAGTTTGGTATGTATAACAACTTTTATATTTGTTTTAGAACCTTGTTTTTGTTTTTAATTTAAATTGGGTTTGTGTTTTCAATTTTATATGGAAGAAATTTTGAATAAAGGATTATTTTCCGCAACCTGAAATTTAAACACAGGTTAGTTCGGTAACCTGTAACTAATTAATGGTTGCCGAAGACAGAGTTCGGTTACCTCGCAACATTTAAACTGGTT
>JAJJMB010012966.1:1912731-1963460 GCA_023531105.1 Papaver atlanticum
ACCTCGCAACATTTAAACTGGTTGCCGAAAACTCCCCTGAGGCTTCAGGTAAAAAGTTCGGTTTTCTAAATTTCTAGCCTGTAACCGAACTTAATAGTTCGGTTAGGAAAGTATTATATCAATGGTAGCCGAAACTTTCTCTGAAGACTCATATATAACATGAGTTCGGCAAACTGTAATTTTTCACCAGGTAACCGAACTAAAAAATTACAGGTTGCCGAACTATTATCTGTCAACTCAAAAGAATACTAGCATTATCTCGATAATGAATACCACACTTCAAAAAACATAGTATTACATTGATAAGCATACTTAGTTCCATTGCATGTGTCATTTAATCATCATCAAGTGAAATTCGACCTTCATGTACAATTTCGTCAGATTTCGACAAAGCTTTCCACATCTCCATGTTATGCTCATACATAATACACCAACCCAACATTATATTGTAGTTAAAGGCAGGCCAAAAAGAGTTTCCGGATATTGGAGGCAGTGGACAATCGGGTTTTAAACGAAGGCCTATAAAGTGGTTGTTGTTAGTCAATGCCATCACACATCTCCTTCGTTTGAGTTGCTCGACACATACGGTTGTTTTCGGGGTGAAGGTGAAACTAGCATACTTTGAGAAATAATGAACCACACAATTAAAAGCCTCGGCGATTAAGTGTCCACATATCGGTATGCTCATCCAATAATCCCTTGTGATCGGATGGCCCCCATGAAGACGACGTTGATACTTAACAAATTGCTCATTGAGACTACCCACCCCATCGCACAACATTGTCTTGTAAAATGCCGGATTCTCCTTTAGTTTGGACAACAACCTTTGCCTTATATGAGTGATTGCACATCCATTATTTAGCTTTGCACCTTCGATGAAAGGCCCAAGTTGCTGATTGACAACATGAAAACCACAATTACCATCCGGAGGAACGTCGTCGGTGGATATAACGTATTCTCGAATGTATAGAGGTAGATCATTCAAATAGTCTTTATTTGGAGCATCAAGCTTCACGTCTAGGGAAGATGGTTGAATAGATGTACTTGGAGACTTAAGCTTCACGTTGCCGGAAGATGGTTGGCTTGGTTGAGATGGACACATCGTACCTTTTTTCTTCAAATCTCGCTCACTTGTTTCGCCTTTCTCCTCAATACTCCTACCCCTTTTCTTGGTTTGCTCCAAGTACATTTCCGCGGTATACTCATGGGCCGATGGATCTCTAGTAAATGGGGTTTGCTCACTTTTCTTCTTACGTAACACCTTTGCATATTCTCTAAGTTGTTTTTTAGTTTCTTTTTTGCTTGGCCTACCTTTGCGTTTGCCTTTTGACGGTTCATAAACATTCTCCGAAGTTTGTGGATATATGATTTTCCTCATGTCATCCCAAAATATTTGTTTTTGGAGCTTGTTCATGCCACGATACATCTCTAGTACGGTTCTACCCATGTCGTTATCACCAAACTCCTCTCCGGCTTCTTCTCCCTTTGGAGGAGGGATGAAAGTTAGATGCTTCCAATATGGATCAATGTCGCTTAAAGGGATTACGCCATGCTCGTAGTTGATTATCATATGGCGACAAGGGAGTCCCATAGACTTCTTCATGTTACATACACACACCTCATCCCTCTTGGTTTCCCACTTATCAATCAACTCGACTTCTATGATCAACAACTTCATACATTGGCGAGATACGTTGTAATGGATTCCCTTGAACAATGGGTGGTCGGCGTATTTTCCGGTCATTTTGAATATACGGCTTTTTTGTAATTTCTCTTTAATTCTATCAATGTCGCGCTTGAAGTAATTATCCATAGCATTCCACACGAAATTATCAACACATCCAAACAGATTCTTCTTCAACCGATGGTGAGCCGACTCTACTAAACTTGTCGCTTGATTTCCCAAGTGTTTATATTGGTTGGTATAGGCATTAACGAACCTCTCTTTGTGTGGTTCCAACCATTGGCGAAGAACATACGATACAACACCGGGATAATCGGGAGTATCCCAATGGCCGATAAACTCCGCAAGATTTAGATGATACTCTTCCTCGGTAAGAGACCAACACAATGATTCCCATTCACTGTTGAAAGCAACCCACTTAGCGTAATTTAGAGCGTATTGTTTTTCAACTTCCTCTTTTGCATCCGCTCGTTCATGTTCCGGTAGCATCATAATCTCTTCATATCCTTTTTTCTTGGGTGGACAAATTATTGGCTTGCACCTATTGATCAAATTACACCATATATGGAATGTACAAAGCATATTGTGTGCTAATGGAAACACTACCTCTATTGCATTCATCAATGCGACTTCATTGTCGGTCACTATAACCCCGGGAATATCATCACCTCGGAAGATTTCCTTAACTTGTTCTAGTGCCCAAATGTAACTAGATTCTTGCTCGTCTCTTAAAAAACAAAACGCCACGGTAAACGGTGACTGCGTCGAAGTACGCCCAACAATATTCAACAATGGCATCTCGTACTTGTTCGTCTTATAAGTACAATCCATTATGAGAACTTCATGAAAGCATTGAGCCAATTGAACACTCGTTGGATGCGCAATGAAGAGTTGTGTTATCTCTCCGTCCGAATCCACATCCTTTTGAACCGCGTAGTCTTTCTCTTTGGCCAAAAAAAACAATTGTTGCATCACTTGTGTATCTCTACATTCCTTCTTTCTAATTGTCACTATTGCATTATAAATGGTGGACAAAGATGAGTGGTTATCCTTGTTATCCTCCTTTAGTATTTGGAGCATTTGAATCGGTGAAAGATCCATTTTCCTCATTTTAGCTACCTTGTCCATCTCTTCAGGAGTTAGCTTGGCCGCCATGAAATGTCCTTCAAGATGCTCCGGACGAGGGTGGTTATGACAACCTTCCATAACCTTGTAGAGAACCCATCCACCCAATTCTGTGTTGTAATTAAATGCAAGCTTGAATGGGCATTTAATCTTCTTTGAGAAAGTTTTGTTCTTCCTATTTGTCTTTCCTTTATAAACATAACCCTTCCTCTTGTGGCTTTTATCGGGATCACCGCTTCTCTCACAAACCATTTCAAAGCGGGTTTTGGTCTCTCTCCCATTCAATACTAATACGCACATGTCTTTTAGTGCATGTTGTCTAGCCCAACTCTTTGCCTCTAAAGGACTTTTGAATACCAAGTCATTCATGTAGTGATGTGACGTGTCATCGTACAAAATATCAACAGGGGTAGGTTGATTTTCCATTGGTTCTATTGGATCAGATGCAACCTACGAGTAATAGCACAACGTCAATACCAACTAAAAATAAGAAATACTTATATTTTCGGCAATGTAAATATAATATGCGATCCTGCCGAACAAAAGGTTCGGCTATGAAAAAAAAATTGCGATCTTGCCGAACTTGTTCTTTGGAAATTTCAAAACTATAGTTCGGCAACATAATTAATACAATCGACTAAACCGAACTATAGAGTTCGGTTATCTATTCAATGAAGGTGACTTGCGAGATTGCCGAACATAAAGTTCGGTAACAAAAGGAATAAACTCGACTGAACCGAACCATTAACTGTATAATCTATAAAATTAGTTCGGCAACGTTTTCTGGAAAAAGATAACCGAACTCTCAAAAAACTCCATTAAAACAGAGTTCGGTTACCTGCGTATGCTGAAATGAGTAACCGAACTGCACATACAGGAGAGTTCGGCTAACTTTTTGGCAGAATTGCTAACCGAACTACTATCACCTAGCCGAAATTTCTTCCTGAAATTTTCGATTTGGCCAATTTTTTGCACAATTCAAGCTACATTAACTAAATTTGAGACATACCTGAGTAACCATAACTTCATATTCTGGTTGTGGCTGATAAAATTCATCATTTGGGTCGTTAGCTTGAGTTTGGGGAAAAAAGCATTCATCATCTAAGAAATAACTCATACCCGGATCGTTAGAAGTATTGACAAATAGTTTAGGAGATGAAGGAGGTTCTGATTCTGAGGAGGAGGTATCATCACATGAATCACTCATATCATATTTACTAAACTCAAAATAATTTTTTTTGGGTTCTTCTTCCCTATTTTTCTTCATCTTTTCTTCTTCTTCTTCTCCTTCATCTTCATCTCATTCTAACAAAACTATCCTATTAATAACTAACTAATCACTAACTAATCACTAATTAATCATTACACTAACACTAACTAATCTAACTAATTTAATTACCAAGGTTAAATTTGGTATTAAAAAAAATATTAGATAAGGGGTGACCCAAAATTACTTCAAATAACCACCTCCAAATTGGAAGGGTAGTCCCCCACTGTTTTGGGCTAGTCCCCAAAACACGGTTCTAGTTAAAGTATGCAAACTTTACCAATGGGTTTCTAATTTTCTAATGTCATCTAAACTAACATGATCCCACAAATTTACCAATGGGTTTTTAATTTTCTAAGTCTAGTGGCTTCCAAATTGGTGTTTTCCATGAAAAATCCAAGCAGTGTTCCATGGTTTCGTGGGAGGTCCCGTGGAATCTATATGAGCGCTAATCAGATTAGCACAAAACGCTATTCAGAATAGCGCACTAGAAGACGGAAAGCAGTATTCAGAATAGCGCACTAAAAGACGGAAAGCGCTAATCAGAATAGCGCTCAACTCTATTCAGAATAGCGCTTTTTTTATTATCCGTAGATTTAAAACGAGCCCTTGAAAATCTAATATCTGAAGAAAAAAAAAACGTTAATCTTAATAGCGTAAAGCGCTATTCTGAATAGCGTTTTTCTAACGAAGCGCTATTCTGAATAACTTGGTGAAGATCGGTCAAACGACTTTAATTGGCAACCATATACTCATCGTTGTTAATAAGAAAAGAAAGTCCACCCTATAGGTAATAACGCTAGCACCCATCAATAACCTTCTTTTTTTTTAATTTTTTTTCCTTTAAAGAAAACAAGATACATTGAAATAATGGAAGAATACAAAACTACGAGCCAAAAAGGTTAGAGAAACAAGTTGAAATCCAAACAAAGAACAGGAACAAAGAATCAAAACAAAAAACCCAAATAAAAAAAGAAAAATCCTAAACAAGGGTGAAGTGGGGGTTTACAAAGAAATGTTTTCATCCCACTATTATATCAAACGTGTTAATCCTCTTGAAACAGTCGAAACCTTTAGACCAGTTGAAAACATCAATTTATATATCTCGAATAACTTCATGCAGTTTGAAGATCTTCCCAGAAAAGTGATGCAGATCGGAAGCGTTTTTAGTTTCATAAAATTGCAGCGGAACATAAATATTGACAAGTAACTGATAAATTTGATAGAATTGATAAGATGAATTGTTCAGACCTCAAATTATTCCGAAGAATAACGAGTATGAACGATTGATCCAGACCTCGCAACTCCAAAAAATTACGACTATGGATATGAAGATTATTTAGGCCTCAGGATGAACCCGACTATAATTTTCTTAATCAAAAGAGTCCCCCATTTTCGTTTTTGGAGCTCCTTATATAGATAACTACCCATAAACAAACTCTAAACTTCAAAAAAATATAAAAAACTTGTTTCCTAAGGTATGTACTACCATTAGGTAACTTCCTAACTTATTAAAACTCTTAAAATAAATTTCTAGACCATCCTAAAATTACCCTACATATTAAATCCGAAAATTCATTATTTTTTTACTAAAAAATACCATTAATAAGATACAGATAACAATAATATATGTAGTTTCCGTAAATCTCCCTCAATCAAAAAGGCTATAGCATTACGAGCTTTCCATAAACCCCATGGAATGTCAGCCGGGAGACGTTTCCAAAGTTAAAAACCTTTAGCAGAAAGTGGAAAACATTTCCATCCCACGACAATGTCCCTAACTGAATTTAGAATAACATTAGGATTTTCCACAACATAAATGAAATAATTCCATACACAAGAAGAAGAAGAAGGACATTGAAACAAAAGATGATTTTCAGTTTCTTCACTATTTCCACAAAGGTAACACAAATTAGGGGAGTCTAGGGAAGAATGCCTCTTGTGCAGATTACTCAAGCTTGATAATCTATTCAATCATGCTTGCCACGAAGAAGAAAAAAAATCTATGAGGCCAAGCTCTCGACCAGACTTTAGAACTCGAAAAAAGAGTGACAGGAACAATACCTTGAGATAGATTAAGATAAGACGCCTTTACAAAGTATATGCCTTTCTTATCTCCAAGCTAAATAAGCTGGTCTTCTTAATCATGAAACAACACAACAAAATCAAGTAATGGAATGACAATATAAAGTTCAAATATATGTGCATCATACAAACGTCTTTTATGGTTGAGACCCAAATCCCGGTTTAAACCATCATCCCCAGGAAGGTGAGTTTCTAGAATAGATTTATTCTTAGTACTAGAAAGATTGTACAAGCCAGGAGAAAGATCATAAAGAGGGCCCTGAACACACCATTTATCTTCCCATAAACGGACTCTATCACCTTTACTTATCTTGAACTGACAGAGTTTGAAGAAATCCTCTGTTGTTAAGTAAATATTCCTCTAAAGTCTGACACTATAACTCCTCTTAGGCATATAAATTATCCGCCCTAAATCTGCTACACCATGCGTATCCTTAACCACCCTCGACCATAGAGATCGATTCATGATCTTTAAGCTTCTAATCCCGAAACCACCAAATTTAAGAAGCCTGCTAACATTTTTCCAACCTACCCAATGATGTTTCTTAGTTTCACTAAACTCATCCCACAAAAAAATTATAATAACTTTTTCAATCTCTTTAATCACCTAATTATAAGGAGCCATGAACAAAGAGAAATAATAAATTGGAATACTCTGAAGCACGCTTTTGATAAAAGTTAGCTTACCATCTCTTGTGGAAAGTTTTTCGCTTCCACAAAGTAAGTCTGGATTTACGCAGTTCAATGATTCTATCCCATTTATTAGCAGTAGAGTTGGTTTTATCCCCAAAAGGCATTCCAAGATACCGAGTAGGGAAACTATCGCAAGAACAACCTAAAATTTCAGCCAACCCCTCAAGATCCTGAACATTACCAACCAAACCGATTGCATTTAGAGAAATTGGTCTTAAGGCATGAAATGCACTGGAACCAAAGAAGAATATATTTCAAATTCCTAATTTTCTCTATGCTACCATCTAGAAAAACTAAAGTATCGTCAGCAAATTGGAGATGGCTGACTTTAATAGCATTCGTAGAAGAAGAAAGAAAGTAAAACTCCTAGCAGACCTTCTATTTCAGCTTTAGCAAACATCATAGTTTGAACTTTAGAAACGAGAAGAAATAAACGGCGATAAAGGGTCACCTTGGCGTAAGCCTTTCTCAGAAATAAACTTACCGAAAGCAGAGCCATTAATAAGCACAGAAAAAGGGACCTTAGCAAACAATCGTAAATCCGTTTCTGCCAAATATCACCAAAACCCATTTTTTTGACGAATTTATATTAGAAAGGACTATTTAACATTATAAAATGCATTTTCAAAGTCTTGCAAACAATTCTAGGGATACCAATTTTAAGTCTAGAATCAATACATTCATTAACAACTAAGATATTGTCTAAGATCTGTCTACCTTTTCACAAAAGCTAACTGCTGAACTGGGACAAGTTTACGAAGCATTGCCTTTAATATTTATTCTAAGATCTTAAAAATGACTTTATAAATAATGTTTGTTAAGTTGATGGGCCACAAGTCTTTAATCTCCCCAACCACTTCCTTCTTAAGAATAAAAGCTAGAAAAGTGGATTTCAGCCGCCAATCTATTTTTCCTGACGATTCAAAGTCCTTCACCACATGCACGATACCTTCCTTCATGAAGTTCCAACACTTTAATAAAATCTCAACCTAAAAGCTATCAGGCCCAGGGGCCCTGTTTTGACCAAGAAGTTTAAGAGCAACAAACACTTCCTTTATAAGAAAGGTCTTTCAAGCCACGCCGCATCATCTGACAACAAATTAAGTTCCGAAATTCATGTCCTCAACAGAAATATTAGAATCATATGTTAGCTTGAAACGAGAAATAAAATGCTCAAGAATGGTGTTCTTAATTATGAGCTTGTCTTCCACTACAACATAGTCAATTTTTAGGCTGCGAAAAGTGTTAGGGCATCTTCGAATCTTAGATATTTTGTGATAACAGCTGGTATTTCTATCCCCAACATCATTTCATTGAATTCTCGACCTATCTCTCCAGAATTGTTTCTTCATCTCAGCCAACTTCTCACTCTCAAACAAATTATCATTGTTAGAACATTGCTCGGTTGAACCCACCAAGCGTTGGTGTGTCAAGTTTGGTTGTCATATTTTAGTACCAAAACTCAATTAAGAGGCGCTTGATTAAATGTACTAGAGTCAACTTCATTTAGGTTAGACTAGAAAGTCTAGGAATGTTGAGACATACAAGTATTTCCTTGAAGACCTGAAGATCGTGAAAACGTATTGACTACAATGAAGACATCATCTTTCCACTTGAGGTTAGTGAAACTAACTTGACTTGTTTCCGTTCCTATTGTTACTTTCAAGTTGTTTAAGATTGAAAACATAACATGTGAGGTTATATTTAATACTCTAGTATTAGACTTGGTCATTTTATTATGATCAAAGTATCAAGGAGGAATATTTGATTACGAAGTATAACGTTTATATTTTGAACTTCGTAAATGTGACATCGACATAATTTATGTAACATGTTACCTAATTGTGTACTGGATATAGGTGTGATTTCATCCTAGGAAACTATGTTGGCTTACATATGTTTAAAGGAAGTACATATACGAAATTTGTTTCTTAATCGAAAAGAAATAGGCGTTATGGTCCAATTTTCTATGAAAGATATATTGGATGACCAATTCGAACCTAAGGTGAGAATGTTGGTAGAACCGATCTTAACTTATGTTGAGAGTTATGGTAGAACTGATCCTAGCTTTTGTTGGGAGTCTTGGTAGAACCGATCCTTACCTATATTTAGGGTTGCACATGAACCGACATGTACCAAAAAAACCATCTTGGAACCGGGAAACTCGGACCGTAACAGGTCGATGGGGTACAGGGAACGGGAATGAAAGTTAGAACCGGTAGAGAAGTGGGTACAGGGAACAATTTTACCCTATTCCCGGCCAGTACCGGACCAGAAGAACCGGTAATCAATAGTCGTTGATATGTTGATTTTAAATGAATCCTAGACATCGATGTTAGGTATTCATAACCCTATCAAGTATCTGAAAATGCGGGGGTCTAACAACCACACCCAACAATTCGTTTGGCAATCTGAGATGACTTACTCCAATATACTTTCTAGAGAATCAACTAGACAGTCAGACTCAATCTAGAGAAAATTATATCAAAGAGTTTAATATCTCTAACTCTTAATTCAATCTGCAATCAGCAGACAGAAATCTGCGATCCTAATTGAATATAAGAGAAGTAACTTGAACGGTATCAAAGACCAATGTTCAAGTGTCAATCAATTTAAATCAACAACCAAAGGTTGGATGTTCTAATTGATTGATCTTAACGCACAACCTGTGATATTTCAATTATATAACAAAATATAATGCGGAAAAGAAATAACACAGACACAATAAGTTTTGTTAACGAGGAAACCGCAAATGCAGAAAACCCCCGGGACCTAGTCCAGATTGAACACCACACTGTATTAAGCCGCTACAGACACTAGCCTACTACCAATGAACTTCGGACTAAACTGTAGTTGAACCTTAATCAATCTTACACTGATTCAAGGTAAAGTTGCGTTCCTTACGTCTCTGATCCCAGCAGGATACTACGCACTTGATTCCCTTAGCTGATCTCACCCATAACTAAGAGTTACTACGACCCAAAGTCGAAGACTTGATAAACAATTCTGTCTCACACAGAAAAGTCTATAGATTAAATAAATCTGTCTCCCACAGAAATACCCAAGAGTTTTTGTTCCGTCTTTTGATAAATCAAGGTAAACAGGAACCAATTGATAAACCGGTCTTATATTCCCGTAGAACAGCCTAGTATTATCAATCACCTCACAATAATCTAAATCGTATGATGGCGAAACTAGATATTGTGGAATCACAAATGATGAGACGAAGGTGTATGTGGCTACTTTTTATCTTGCCTATCCGAGATTAAATCTCGAGCAAATCTTAGAGAAGATAGTATTCAAACGATAGAATCGGGCAAGATCAGAACACGCAACTACAAAGAAAATAGTTGGGCTTGGCATCACAATCCCAATGAAGTCTTTGAAGTCGTTAACCTACAGGGTCTCGATAGAAACCTAAGGTTAAAGGAGAATCGACTCTAGTGGATGCAACTAGTAACACAGGAGGTGTGGGGATTAGGTTTCCCAGTTGCTAGAGTTCTCCTTTATATAGTCTTCAAATCAGGGTTTGCAATCCAAGTTACCCTTGTAACAAAGCATTCAATATTCACCGTTAGATGAAAAACCTGATTCAACCAAGCTAATATCTTTCAACTGCTAGATCGAACTTAGCTTGTTACACACAAATGAAATGTAACCTCATTTAGGTTTATGTAACCGTACCCAAACGTGTACATTATGTTGGCTCACAAATAGTTAACCGAAGTTAGCCATACGATTACTCTCATATCAACCTTATTCATCTTAACCATAACTAGTTCAAATGACTCAAATGAAACTAGTTAAAGAGCCGTTGAATTGCTATATTCTCATAGAAGTATACAAGAACACAATTGAAGCAAAATCGGTTTGATTCACTCGAATCAGTTCATGAACATTATAGCCACGGTATGCAAGGATTGCATTCCTTAATTTATAAATGTTTAAGTTCATGTACAACCGATTTTAGAAAGTAACCAACTAAAGTATGCAAACGGGTACGCACACTTAAGTAACCGGACTGAGTTTGGTTACGCCAGTATGTGTACGGGTGCGCATACCAATTCATACTTCCAAACTCCAGCATAAATTCACGGATGTGGAACTTCAGCCAGTATGCGAACGGGTACGCATACCTGACCGGACATCCAACAACTGCCAGTACGGGTACGCATACTTCAGGTTCTCGGTTTTGGACTTACACATAAATGTGAGAACACACTATGTTTATATCCAAATATGGTTACATGATTCTAAGCTCTTTATTTCAATCATTGAAACTTTCTTAGAGGATGACAATAGCCGTTTTCACACACTAGTAACATCAAAGCAATTTTCAAGATATTGAAATAATCATAACGAAATATTCCAAGTCTACACCAAATGATTGTTTCACACAAGTCATGTAAGATGCTACTCGATAATTTTCACATGGTAATATTTTGACTTTCGTCAAGAATATAAGATGAACTTGTTCAAAGCGAAAGCTTGCCAACACATATTTCGATAAATATGTAAGCGAGATAAACTCAACTCGAAATCTCAAATGTGTATATAGAAAACTATATCGTAATACGACTTATGTCTCAATATAGGAGATAGAGTAGAAATAGACTTTCCAAGTGATAGATGAGTTTCAGTCTCCACATACCTTTTGTCGATAAAGTTCCACAAGCTCCCCTTAGTAGTTCTTCGTCTTCAAATGATGAACGTCGTGAAGTCTAAGCTCAACTACATAATCTATGTCCTAGTCCGAGACATCTATAAATAGGCTAGAAATCAAGACTTATAATTTTGATCACTAACATTGACAAACATGCTTGAGATAGCAACGCATGCGAGTTCGGCCGAGCAGTGCTCTAACAATCTCCCCCTTTGTCAATTTTAGTGACAAAACTATCAATACATATGGATTAAAAAATAAATAAAATTTGTAGCTTCTCATCCAAATGCTTGATCTCCTTGGCATCTTCAACACGACTCGAAATCTTCGTCACTTCCAAGTACTCCATGATCCTAAACGTGTTCAACTCAGCATCATAGTTGTTGAAGATCCGTAGCGATAACAATGAGAAAACAAATGCTCTCAATCATTGTTATACAGTGTCATAGTATTATTACACAGCATCAAAGTTCAATTGTATCATAACTTTGACAACAATACTATGGTGATATGTATCACTCCCCCTTAGTCAATACTTCATCTAGATATGAAAACCACTCCCCCTTACATAATGATCAGTAAACCATATGTATTTGTAGTATGAAACTACACATTAATTCTCCCCCTTTTTGTCAATATAAATTGGCAAAGGTACGAAAACTAGTGGGATCCTCATGAAATTTTCATAGAGATACTTCATGACCAAAAGAGAATAACATACCAACTTATTTTGATGCAATCATAAATCCGAAGCTAAATGCATTCATCAAGGAGTTTATAAAGATACAAGATAACTCCTATAATATTCCATAGCCGCACTCCCACAAAGATTTGGCAATAAAGCACAAGTTCAAAAAGAACTCTCCCCCATAAAATGTCATTCCCGAAAGAACAACAAAGGCAACCTTGCTTTTACAAGAAAAGAAGGATTTATTTGTACATAACCAAATCACATGAAAAACATGAATTTGTATCCAAAAATCTCAATTGAATCAACCATAAAAATGATCAATTCAATTGGCCATGCTCGACATAAGAGAACTTACGGAGAAACACAGTATATGCACAAAAATTGTGGATCGGGGATAGACCAATACTGCGGAATAAACAAGGATTCATTCTATTTTTCATCACTATTTGCACAATGACATATAATAGACTTAATCCTTGTAAACAAAAGTTTTATCCTTTCTTCCATCAAAATTTACATAATGACACAAAAGGCTTAACTTTTGTTTGTCAAAAGTTCATTCTATCTTTTATCAATACTTTCATACCAACATAATAGAGATAACTTTTGAACAAGTATGGGACAGTCACAGGTTCATGAACGTAAACAACATATCCCATAACAATTTGCAATATATAAAATCATAAAGATTAAAATTGCAAAAATCATCTTCCAAATAACTTAGAATTTAAATAAATAAATCTAAAAACATTGAAGATGAAAACGTTGGAAATAGCTATGTGTACTCACAATAATGGCTATTCCAAACCCTAGTAATCCTTCTAAAATCACAAGAAATAAATTCTTATAAGAAGTTTCCTAGACAAAATAAAACAAACACAACTCTAAAACCAAATAGCAATCACAAGCGATATCAGAGTTCCGGTATGGAAGCTTCACTGGTTCTAAGACCTTCAAGCTTGTGACAGACAGAATTGACATCTTCTTCAGACACGACATTGAGACGGTCCTTAAGACGTGTCTTCATTAGAGCAAGTTCGGTGTTAACCTTTATCAATTCAGTCCTTAACCTATCTAGATATTTTAGAGTGTTAACAAGCAACAGTTTTGCATCGTTAAACTGACCGATAAAGTTTTGAACAACTTCATTAGAAATCTCTTTATCATCCTCAGTATCCGAGAAGTTATCAGGAGATTGAGGAGATGTGTCATCAACTTCCACTAGAGATTCTTTCTCCTCTTCTTTGAGACCAAAACCCTTATCAAGAAAACCTCTTGGAAAATTACAAGTTCCCGAAGGTGATGCCATTCTTGACAGAAAAAGTAACCTAGAGTATGCGTACTTCTCAAAAGACGGGTTTGGTATTTAAGTGGTTTCACAGAAAACAAAATTTAGGATTTCCTAAGTTGGTGTGTGACAAATAATATGGGTACCCGTATGAACACAACCTTGACCATTTTATAAAAACATAAAAGACCCAAGAAGAGATCAAACAAACAAGAATGTTGTTTCTTCACCAAAGTTTTTGCTACGTGAATAAATTCACAGAATTAAGCTCAATAAATTTTATATTCTCCCAAGAGAAAAATTCAGAGCATACAAAGGTAGCAATTGTTACACAACGAGATTTCAAGAAGAAATTAAAAAAACAACGATTTGTCAAAAACAAAGTACAAATACTTAGGTAGAAATGATTGTGAATGATCCTCCAGCTAAGAACGATAAGAGAATAGCATGGAAAATCAGAAAAACATTTCATCACCAAGTATACCTGAATAAATCTCACTCTGTCAGGATTTTTATTGAGAGTGAGGTTTCAACCTTGTGATTAATTAGCACAAGTATGAGCCTTGAGCTCATTAAATGAATGTTGTTTCTGGTTAAACCTCTTTCTCCTGAACTTTAGAGGAGAACCGTTATGATGTGAAAATTTATCACAAAGTTTACTATCATCAAAATATGACTCATAGTGTTGATTCTTACCTGAAGAATTTTGACCAGAGGGAATTGACAGCATGTTGATAATTTCTTTATATCCTTCAATTATCCTTTTTAGGTTGTCTTCTGTACCTCCCTTTTTGCTTCCTTCTTCTGGTACCTTTCTCACATCATGAACAACATTATCTCCCTTTTTAGAAAAATAAAACAATGAGTTCTTCTTGACCGAAGAGTGTTGGAGAGTCTGTTAAGTTCTTGAACATTTGAAGAACACTTCGAACTGACTTTCCTGGTAGGACACACAGGGTGAGTACTAAAACCAATTGGTTTAGACATACGAATGTCAGTTACACCTTTGAGAATTAGATCTAAGGTGTGTTGAAGACGAACGATACAATTGTCATTCAACCTGAATTTCTTCTTTTGTTCAACATGACCATTTGAATTACAAAAGAGGCATACTTTCTGATCACCTGAGTGATTAGATAGAACAAACTCAACACCATCGTTGGGAGACTTCCTTCCGTGTGATGTGGAAATTCCTTGATTAGAGGAGGACAAGTGCACATAAGTTTCAACAGGAAGGGATTTTGGTTTTGCTCCTGAAAATGATTTTTTTACAGTCAGATCAGAGGCAATAGGTATGGTGGACTCTTTGGAACAATCTTGTAAGGAGAGTTTACTTAAGAGATGTTCAATTTCCAAGGCATCCTTTTTGAGTTTTTCCTCAAGTAGAGTTCGTGAAGAACAGAGTGAGACATTTTCCTCTTGAAGGACCTTTAGACGAGAGTCACGCTCATTTACCATACCAACAAGGACATTGACTTTGTGTTTCAATCGGTTGACATTATCGGCCTGGATTCTAGCAAGTTTTAGAATCATTGCACTCTTTTTGGCTGCATTCCTTTCAACTTCAGAGTCAGACTCGTCAGTAAGGTAGTCAGGAAAATACTTGTCAATGTACGTCTGTTTCCTTGGAACACAAGGTTCTTCTATTTTTTAGATTGACGAATCTTTCTCTTTAAAGACTTTAAAGAAACAAAACTTTTATTTCTGGCGATGCGTTTATCAGAGACAATATCGTCAATCCTCAGATCGCTACTAACTTATGAGGTCTTTAATGTGTTTTCCTGCTCTGATACCAATTGAAAATGCGGGGGTCTAAAAACCACACCCAACAATTCGTTTGTCAATCTGAGAGGACTTACTCCAATATACTTTCTAGAGATTCAACTAGACAGTCAGACTCAATCTAGAGAAAAGTATATCAAAGAGTTTAATATCTCTAACTCTTAATTCAATCTGCAATCAGCAAATAGAAATCTGCGAGCCTGATTAAATATAAGAGAAGTAACTTGAATGGTACCAAAAACCAATGTTCAAGTGTCAATCAATTTAAATAAACAACCAAAGGTTGGATATTCTAATTGATTGATCTTAACGCATAGCCTATGATATTTCAATTATATAACAAAATATAATGCAGAAAAGAAATAACACAGACACCATAAGTTTTGTTAACGAGGAAACCGCAAATGCATAAAAACCCCGGGACCTAGTCCAGATTGAACACCACACTGTATTAAGCCGCTACAGACACTAGCCTACTACCAATGAACTTCAGATTGGACTGTAGTTGAACCCTAATCAATCTCACACTGATTCAAGGTACAGTTGCGTTCCTTACGTCTCTGATCCCAGCAGGATACTACGCACTTCATTTCCTTAGCTGATCTCACCCACAACTAAGAGTTCCTACGACCCAAAGTCGAAGACTTGATAAACAAATCTGCCTCACACAGAAAAGTCTATAGATTGAATAAATCTGTCTTTCACAGAAATACCCAAGAGTTTTTGTTCCGTCTTTTGATAAATCAAGGTAAACAGGAACCAATTGATAAAACGTTCTTATATTCCCGAAGAACAACCTAGTATTATCAATCACCTAACAATAATCTAAATCGTATGATGGCGAAACTAGATATTTTTGAATCACAAACGATGAGACGAAGGTGTTTGTGATTACTTTTTATCTTGCCTATCGGAGATTAAATCTCGAGCAAATCTTAGAGAAGATAGTACTCAAACGATAGAATTGGGCAAGATCAGAACACGCAACTACAAAGAAAATAGTTGGGTCTGGCTTCACAATCCCAATGAAGTCTTTGAAGTCGTTAACCTACAGGGTCTCGATAGAAACCTAAGGTTAAAGGAGAATCGACTCTAGTGGATGCAACTAGTAACACACAGGAGGTGTGGGGATTAGGTTTCCCAGTTGCTAGAGTTCTCCTTTATATAGTCTTCAAATCAGGGTTTGCAATCCAAGTTACGTTGGTAACAAAGCATTCAATATTCACCGTTAGATGAAAAACCTGATTCAACCAAGCTAATATGTTTCAACCGTTAGATCGAACTTAGCTTGTTACACACAAATGAAATGTACCCTCATTTAGGTTTGAGTAACCGTACCTAAACGTGTACACTTAGTCGGTTCAACAATAGTTAACCAATGGTTAGCCATATGAGCACTTTCATATCAACCTTATTCATCTTAACCATAACTAGTTCAAATGACTCAAATGAAACTAGTTAAAGAGCCGTTCAATTGCTATATTCTCATAGAAGTATACAAGAACACAATTGAAGCAAAATCGGTTTGATTCACTCGAATCAGTTCATGAACATTATAGCCACGGTTTGCAAGGATTGCATTCCTTAATTTATAAATGTTTAAGTTCATGTACAACCGATTTTAGAAAGTAACCAACTCAAGTATGCAAACGGGTACGCACACTTAAGTAGCCAGATTGAGTTTGGTTACGCCAGTACGCGTACGGGTGCGCATACCAATTCATACTTCCAAACTCCAGCAGAAATTCAGGATGTGAAACTTCCGCCAGTATGCGTACGGGTACGCATACCTTCCCAGACATCCAACAACCGCCAGTACGCGTACGGGTACACATACTTCAGGTTCCCGGTTTTGGACTTACACATAAATGTGAGAACATACTATGTTTATATCCAAACATGGTTACATGATTCTAAGCTCTTTATTTCAATCATTGAAACTTTCTTAGAGGATGACAATAGCCGTTTCCACACACTATTAGCATCAAAGCAATTTTTAAGATATTGAAATAATCATAACGAAACATTTCAAGTCTACACCAAATGATTGTATCACATAAACCATGTAAGATGTTACTCGGCAATTTTCACATGTTCATATTCTGACTTTCGTCAAGAATATAAGATGAACTTGGTCGAAGTGAAAGCTTGCCAACATATATTTCGAGAAATATGTAAGCGAGATAAACTTAGCTCGAAATCTCAAATGTGTATATAGAAAACTATATCGTAATACGACTTATGTCTCAATATAGAAGATAGAGTAGAAATAGACTTTCCAAGTGATAGATGAGTTTCAGTCTCCACATACCTTTTGTCGATGAAGTTCCACAAGCTCCCCTTGGTAGTTCTTCGTCTTTAAATTATGAACGCCGTGAAGTCTAAGCTCCACTACACAATCTATGTCCTAGTCCGAGACATATATAAATAGGCTAGAAATCAAGACTTATAGTTTTGATCACTAACATTGACAAACATGCTTGAGATAGCAACGCATGCGAGTTCGACCGAGCAGTGCTCTAACAGTATCGATTATCTATCACTCGTTATTTCTTTCCTGCTTCTTCTTATTTTTCTCTCTAAACTTAAGAACAACTTCACCATCGACCATCTCTGAGCCTCGTTAGCTTCTTCTTCTTCACCATCTCTTAAGAAATCAAATCGAGATTCGAGACCTAGAAAAACAGATTGAAGAAGATAGTGATACCATGATTTCGATGGTTGTTTTAAATAGGTTTCTGGAATTAAAGGTTAGGGTTTTGACGGAAGTTGTTTTTAATGGAAAATCGATGAAACTGAAGATAACAAAGGGATGCTAGAGTCTGATGAAGAATGGGTTTGAATTGATGGAGAATTAGTGGTTCGATTTGAGAGGATTCAGTTGAGGATTAGAAGACTTGGAAGAGATGATTATTGCAGATGCTCAGATTTGGGGTTGCTTTAATGGTGTTTCATTTTGTAATTTGGGTCTCGGTAGTGATGAATGAATGGATCTAATCTTTCAATTAATAGTGAATCTTTGTTTACTTTGATGAATCTCGAATTTAGTTTTGTTCATTATAGAATTTTTTACATCTCAATTTTGACATCTTTGATTATGAGTGTTTTTGGAATTTGATGGTGAGAAAATTAGGGTTTGTACTTTCTCTATTAGTCTATTGGGAGTTTTGATCAGAATTTGTTTCCCCTGATGGTTCAATGAAGTTTTTGTGTGCATTCAATTTGTCCACCTATGACTCCAATCCTTGAAATAGATTAGAACTTTTCTATCTGTTTAATCTTAGCAGTTGTAGTATATATATGATCTTGATGTGTTCAATATAAATTGATTAGGATATGACTTCATGAGTTGTTCAGTGCCTTCAATTTAGTTAACTGACCCTTATCTTTTAAATTGCTCAGTTGCAACGGTGGAGCTATGAAGTGTCAACTGAAGATGCAGGTGCAGTTTCTTTAAAGAGAATCTGGTGATGAGTGTATATGAAGAGTTGGAGGAGATGTGTAGGATGATGTTGGTGGCTACTGCAATGAAGGTGGACATGTTATCATAGATGTGTGAGAAGGTGCAGGTAAAAACTCAGTACCGTTTAGAACCGGACCGGTATCACCGGTACAGGTAGTGATACATGGGAACCGGTCAGTATGAGGTACAGGTACCGGGTTCTTAAGAAACCCATACCATACCGACCCATGTGCAGCCCTACCTATATTGGGATACATGGTAGAACATGTCCTAGCTTTTGTTGGGAGTCTTGGTAGAAGAGATCCTTACATATATTGGGATACATGGTAAAACAGATTTTAACTTATGTTGGGAGTCATTGTAGAACCGATCCCTACCTATATTTGGAGGCATGGTAGAATCAATCTTAACCAATGTTAGGAGTCATGGTAGAACCGGTCCAAAGATCAAAACTGATACGTATTGATCTCTGTACCTTGGTGACTATTATTATAGAGGCGGAATTCAGAATAATAATAGACGAGTAAACTTAAAAAATAGAACACAAAGAAGTAGTTCAAAGAAATATATCTTCTCTAGATTATGAACAAGAAAACAATTACAATTCTCTCTTTGTGACGCTCACAATCTTCTCTAAACAGTGGATCAACCTTAAACTGTTTGCTAAGCTTGCACAAGTATTTCCAAGCTTTCTCTTGGTTTTCTGCATCTAGTATATCCTTAGTTATTAGTCAAATCCCTCTATTTATAGCCTTCATCGTACTTGGCCAATGATGCAATTTTGATAGTGGTAAGAATGAGTTCGTAAGACTTGTGAAAGCTAGATTTATTTAAACTAAAAGTAGAGAAAATTTTAATCCAAATTTGTTTTGTTTTTTTAGAGTGAAAATAACCAAGACACTAGATTCCACTATTACACATGAATAAATGATGATAAAGATTCCAAAACTCTAATTATTTTTAAAATTTCTTTTTCTTAATTCACAAATTATCAAGCATATTCTCAAACATTAATTGTATCCCTTAAGCATAGATTATCTAACCAAAGCATAACCTATCTAATTGAATCACAACTAATTAGGAAAAATTATGCAAACAATTAAAATTCTACAAAGTAGTGATTGAGTGAATTATAAAATACAAATTAGAGAAAAATAGAATAGTTACCAATTATTCATGCATAAATAGCTTCCTCCGTGCCTTGATTACGCGAGAATTAGCTCATCATTATCATGGAAACATGCTCAAAATTCATCTTTATTAATGCTCAAAAATGGTTCACAAATGATGAAATAGGAGAAAAATTGATAAAAACCGGGTTTGTAACACTTTTGTTCGTTACAAACCGAGCTGTTACAGAGAACGATAAAAATGAAGTGTTGTTGACACTGTCGCAATACGACCCACAAACAGTTGTCGTTGTCACTGTTGAAAAACGACGGTTCTGCGTGCGTCTAATGTTCTTCGTGTTCTTCACAGCAGCAGAAAATGGAGTTTTTCTGCCACTTGATTTCTCGACTCTCTGGTTCTTCCTAACTGCTCCCCACTCTCTCTCTAAACTCTCCATCCCACAGTGAGACCACAATCAACCTATTTATATCAATCAACACGTAAAAATCTCGCTAATAAATCCAAAATATTTTCTTTTACTCGGGGATGATATTTACGTGATTCTTCCCCTGTTTATCTCCTCCACGCATCTGTTTGATCTCCACACACTTATTGCACGCTGAAAATATGTTAAACTCGCTCTAATCTCCACGAAATCTTCCACAAAATCTCATCGACACGTGATATTCTCGTTTCTCCCTGTTTTCTTCTTGGGGATTACTCAGCCAAATTCGGTCGAACCTAAAGCCCAAAACATGTTTATTAGGTCATATCACAACTACCCATAAGAAATCAGCCCTTTAGTAAAAATCAATCGAACCAATTGCCAGTGAAGAAAAGAAATTTCCCGCCAAAATCCATTTTCAAATGATGAAGGTGAAGTGCCCTGAATCCAAAACTCGGGTGCCTTTAGCAGCTCGGCTGCCTTGGGGGTGCCCTTATCCATTTTTAGGGTGCCTTTAGTAATTTTGGTGGGTGCCTTTAACACTTTTTTCTGGGGTTTTTTCAACACTTTTTCGGGGTTCTTCCGGTGTATTTCTGGGGTGCCTTTAGTACTCTATCCTGGGGTGTAAAACACCACTTTACGAGCCAATTTCGTCGCAAGAGCTTATTTCTCTAAAAATACCTACAAAGACATAAAACACCATAATAAGTACAAAAATGGGTACTAATAATATATACAATAGAGATGAAAATAGACACATAAATGCGTCTATCAGCCAACCAAGATTTCTATTAGGAATCTATTTCCTAAACTAAAGAGTATTGCCTAAAACAAAACTCTTCCCTAACTAGGAATTCTGCCTAAACAAGGATTCCTGCCTAGAATAGGATTCTTCCCTTTACTTAGCTTGAGGTTAACTAAGTTCCCTAAAGGAGTACGGATACACATGTATCATGGGTCCCCTTTTTAAGAACTTGAACTCCTGTGAGAGTTAAAAATGAAGGTTAGGGAACTCGAGAGTCCCTTTTTACTTGTTAAACCACTTGGCCTTGCTAGGAACTTGAACTTTACATCCAATTAGAAAAGCTTCTTTCTCTCCTTGTCGTGTTTTAGTCACTCTTCGCTCCAATATGCAGTCTTCCTTGAGTGGTTCCTCTCTATCAACTTCGTATAGGTTAGACTAGAAAGATTAGGATTATGAGACATACAAGTATTACTTGAAGACTTGAAGAATGTGAAGAAGTAACAAGCTACAACAACGACATCATCCTTCCTCTTGAGGTTAGTAATATTTTGACTTGAACTGTTTCATTCCTAACGTATCTTTCAAGTCGTGCTATATTGAAAACATAACTGCGAAGCTGTGAATGATTATACTCTAGTAGTGAGACATGATCACATGATCATAGTGTTAAGGAATTAGAATACGAAGTATAACGCTTATCTTTTGAACTTCGTATATAAGACATCGACATAATCGTATGAGTGTTATTGTGATTATGTGTATGGGTAAAGGTGAAGATTTCATCCTAGGAATCAATGTTTACATTTGTTTAAATGAAGTACATTCATGAACTTGTTTTATGAATCGAAAGGGAAATCGCTAGGCTTATTGGTATAGTTATTCATTGCATATATTTGGATTACCAATATGTGTGAGTTAGTAGAACCGATCATAACTTGTTATGTATCTTGGTAAAACTAGTCACAGTGCCTGACTTATGATTTGGTATGACTTTTATTAGTGTAACTGATCCTAAGTAATCACCTGAGATGGTATGATCGATATTTGTAATTGGTGTGACCGATCCTAGTAATTGGTGTGACCGATCACAAAAGAGTTGTGTAATCGATCCTTGTAATTGGCATAACCGGTCCTGGTAATTGGTGTAACCGATCCTAGTGACTTGTGTAACCGATCACAAGTAATACCATGAGAATATGGTAGCCGGTCCTGGTAATTGACGTAACCGATCCTGGTAACTGATGTAACCGGTCCCAGTAATCATATTAAGGTAGAACCGATCCTTGTATTTAGTAGAACCGTAAACCCATGATTCGTGATTTTATATTTGATCAATCACATAGTTTTTCATGGAATACAGATGAACCAATTCTAAACTTGTTTGGAAGTGTGGTATAATCGATTCCAAGATTGTAAATATGAAAGAGGATTTTCAAAGAAAAAGATGTTGACATACTTTGAACATGTTCAGTAACTCTTATCTTTTATTGTTCAAAGATATTCCTTAATAACTCAAGGAGTTCTCGGACCAAAATAAATTAAGAATCTTTTAATTAAGGTTGTTAGTTTTATATGCTTTTAATTACCAGTAATTAAATGCATATCTCTGGAAAATAAAAATTGGTAATGTGCATTTACTAATTGGAGATTTTCTAGTGAGATTTCGGAAATATTGGACAAAGAATTTTCAGGAATTATGAAAACCGATTTGGGCATTTATTGCATATCTTGGAAATATTCGGTTTTGGAAATTCCTTGGTGTCCAAACATCCTTGGTCTATAAATACCCAAGTTTGCATTTCGAGCAAACTATCCTAAGAGCCAGGCAAACTTCATCTTCTTGTTGTTTCTGGTGGAGCCGTCTATCCGGAGAGGAATGTACCCTAATTAGGCGAAATCTCTTACGACCGCTCGTTTAAAGACTTCTGTGGGATCAAGAAGCTCTACGAGTACCATTGGTGGGAAACTAGATAATTGCAGTTTATTTAGTTTTCGATTGATTTGATTGACTAACGGTTGTTAAACATTGATTGCACCTAGTTTGTTTATTCTTGAGAATCTTCTCTTCTGATATAAGATTCACTCAAACTAGGTCGAAGTGTCGACGGGATCTTTAGAACTATATGTAGATCTAAATACGTCTTGTGATAATCCATTATTAACAAACTCCGTTCTGTGTGTGATTGATCACAAGAGATTCAAGTGGTGTTGTGCAGGTGTTTATTGAAGATTAAAGAAGATTTGAAGACAAACAAGATTTCTGATTTGGTTTCTGAATCTTTGGGTGTGCACAAACCTTGATCGACTGGGATCCAACTAGAATCGGATTTATTCGATTGGTTAGTTGTGTAAGATCGGCATCACCTTATAGTTTATTGTTTGATTCAATATTGATTGATTGCAAATCTAAACTCTGCTACTTTGGTAGTTGTTGGATAGATTGATCTGACCAGGCAAAGGAGTTTATTTGTTAAACAGAAGAGCCTTTGCTTATGACTTGAGATATCTTCATCTGAAAGAATCATTAGAGTTGTTACCAAACAGATTTGTTGTTCCTTTACTATTTGGAATACGATCAAAAGAAATTGTTCCAGTGCGTGCACTTATTGAATGTCGGAAGCACATGGATACTGAAGAAACTAGGTGAACTATAGGTTTAGTTGCTTGGTCTCAACTATACGAAGTGTGATAGATTTTGTATAGCGGCTTCATTCTGAGAGTATTCAATTCTTGATTAGGTCCCGGGGTTTTTCTGCATTTGCGGTTTCCTCATTAAAAAAATCTTGCTGTGTCTTTTACTTTTCTATTTTCGCAATTATAATTGTTTATTATAATTAAAAGTAAAATATACAAACGTTAACTCTGTATTACTTGATAGTGATCCTATAGAGTTTGGTTAAGACCGAACCTTTTATCAAGTAATCACACTTTGATTGTTGTATTGTCTCGATCTCGTATCCATTGACGATCACACAAAATGTGAATACCGATTTTTCGTATTTTCTCGACTTTGTCCATAGACAATCACTTTCGGTAAGAGGACTTATAGGTGGATAATTTAAAGATTGTGGTGTATTTGGGTACCCTCGTCTTTTCAATTGGTATCAGAGCAGGCAAACACGAAAAGATCTAACAATTTGTGTTTGGTGCGATCCAACCTATAAGAAATGAATTCTATGAATGATTCATTTAACGTACCACCAAGATTTAATGGGACAAATTACCCATTCTGGAAATCTGCAATGAGAACTTTTCTTCAATCCCGAAATTTTAATACTTGGCTATTAATCGAAGACGGATATCAACGACCGAAAGTAAAATATTTGGAAAACGAGTTTAAACGTTTAGCATTTTACACTTATGAAGAAAAAGCTGTTGTAAAACAGAATTCTGATGGATTGGATGCCATAATACATGCAGTAAGTCATGATCTTATACATCATTTTCTGTCATGTGAAACTTCTAAGGAATCATGGGATACTCTTGAGACTGTATTTGAAGGAAATGATTCCGAAAGAGAAGCACGACTTATTTCTCTTTCTTCTGAATGGGAATACCTTAAAATGGATGATAATGATACCTTCGAGGAGTTTAACTCTAAACTTTCTGAGATTGTCAATGCCTCTTTCTTTCTTGGAAAGGTTATACCTGAAAAGGAAATAGTATGCAAGATTCTCAGATCGTTACCATCCAGATACGAGTCTAAGAAACATGCCATAATAGAAGCCAATGATCTATCTATACTTTCTCGAAGCTCTCTTGTAGGAAAGTTAAAGATTTTTGACAAAGAAACTCTGTTGAAGAACCGAAATATTGGATATAATGTCTCAGCTAATACATGTATAAACAAGACTGAGAAGCGTTGTCAAGAGGATGAAATACTTGTTGAAAACGAGCTTAACTCAACAATTGTACTCCTAACACAACGGATTAAGGATGCTTTATTGAAAGACAAGTCTAATCCTGATACATTATCTTTTTGTCATGAAAAGGGTAATGAAGAAATCCAATGTTTCAAATGCCGTAGATTCGGGCATATAGCAAAACAGTGTTCAAGCAAAAAGCTCAGAAGTGCAACAAGGCTTACATCTCTACTCTAGATGATATCTCGGAGTAAAAACCCTATAAAGGAATATCTAGCTATAATGCACTTCTTGCCAAATCTAATAGTGATATACCATGTGAGTCTAATCAATTCCTAAAGAACTGTCTAGAAAAGCTTGAGTTAGGAATCAAGGAAAATCAAAGATTAAGTCTAAAACTTGAAAATCTTTTGAAACCCCTGCCAGACAAAACTCAAGAGGTAAAATCTGAGCAAGAAAAATTGGTTGACAAACCAAAAAGGTCAGAAGGTAAATCTTCTGGTAATATGTTAAGTTCTTTATGTGGAGAAGATAACCACACTACAATGCTCCATGAAAATTTCCATCAAAATAAATTCATCAAAGCTCTTCGCAAGGGCATAAAGATTTTGAAGGCTGGTGAGTTTATTAGATCTCAAAAAGGGGCTACAGACTCTTGCAAAATCAAGAGAAAGAAAGAACACAAAGAAACACAATCTATTGTGTTTATAACTCATCCTAAGGATGTCTTTGTTGGTTTTGGTGATATTAATCCTCACCTCAACACACTGATTGTGTTGAAAGATGCATCCTCACTTGTTGCCCAAAATTCTGATTGTGAGGAGGCATAAAACTGGGCAGAATATGCAAATTTGTTCGTTAGGTAACAATAATCTCATAATCGATATCTTTTACTTTTGGGATAAATATATTCGGTTTCCATAAACCAAATTATATCACCCCTTGATTTTCTCCTATATATATCCTTCATGTCTGGAAGAAGACCATCTTGCGTCAATGGAGAAATCGGTAAAGGAAGGGTCATCCTTTGATGATTTAGCACTGTGTGCATCGGTTATGACTAAGAATCATTATGTCTTTCAACATGATGATCTTCAAGATTCTCTAAGAATACAGTTAGAAGTTGCATTAGACACCATGAGCTGATGATAAAGGATTCAAAAGAAGTACTAGCTGATCTACATTCTCAACTGTCTGAGATGAACAAATCTTCTACTGGAAAAGGAAGTGCTCAGAAGAATTTGAATCCAGTATTCGAAAGCGATCTTCACAAGACTTGTGATTAAAACAAGAAAATAGACATCAGTTTTTGATTTATTTCAATTACTGTATAAGGTCTATTTCTGAATAAAACTATCTATTTATGAATAAGATTATTATTTTATAATTTTTCTTGTAATAGTTTCCCGACTACATAGCCTATGCTTGAATGCTTTATATTATTGCTATGTGTTTATGGGATGTTTGATTTCGGTTTTCATAACCTTAATATTCAATCTCATATGTGTGAACCCTTATGGTTTGTGTGGCTTTTTGATTTAGCGGGATTAAGTTCTAGCCCATGTTGGTAGGCTTTATCAAAGGATCATAAGGTGTTACGATTGAGACTCATATGTAAAAAGTCACAATGTGTTAAATCAATTTGTGTTTAGCACAAACATATGTGTTTCGGGTTTTCAACTTTTTCTATTGGCACGCATTAGTTAAAACCGATTCAACCTTTCTCTGGTAAAGGTTGCTCTTGTTGTTGTTCTTTTATTCTTGCGAGAGAATGACAACACAATGGGGGAGAGTTCTAACTTGAACTTGCGCTTAATGATATATCTTTCTGGGGAGAATAGGATGCGGAATCTGAGGTAACGAATTTGTTAGTTAATCGTTTTCCTGTTTAAGAAAAGCTTGAGTTTATTGCATATATTTTGCTTTTGCTTAACGAAATTCGGTACAATTGATGTTTATTCCATTATGTTTGTATAGATGTGTGTGTGTGTGTGTATGTGATTCAATTGTTTTCGGTTAAGAAAAACTATTGTTTGATATCTTTCTTTATTGTTTGGTATCAATTGTTTTAGGCTTAACGAAATTTCGGTGCAATTGTTGTGCTTTAATGTCTATGTTTGTTTCAATTGCTTCCGGTTAAGAGAAATAATTGTGCAAGTCAATTTATTTGGTTTGTATGTATTGTTTATCGCTTAAGAAAATACGGAATCATTTGTTTAGTCCAATTCGATTCCGGATAAGAGAAACTAAGTTAATTCTGATCTTAGTTAGACTTATCAAAGTAAAGGATTCGATTATTCAAGTCTAATCGAATGCCTTGGCAAGAAAAACTAGTTAACTAACCTAGTACTTGTCTTGTCTAAAGTGTAAGGTCTAAGTTATTGTCTGAATAGTTAGAGCCCGATGAAAAAAATAAAGTTAATTCTAATCTTTATTTTGGTCTTATCGAAATAAGCGATTGTATTTGTGCAATCGGTTTAGCAAGGGAACTAAGTTTCTTAGTCAATTTGTTAAACTATTAGGGAAAATTGCTTCGGGCAATTGTTTCCTTGATAACATATTAAAACCAAATTACTTGTAGTTTCGGTTTTGATATTGGTTATCTAAAATGGTATGTGAAACCTTCGTGCTTAACTCTTATAGGTTGTACAAGTCTTTTAGATTTGTAAGATCCTTTCGGTTTGACCTTTATTTGCTCGAACCTTTGTAATTTTGTGACAAAAAGAGGGGGAGAAATATATGGAGTAAACAAGTGATTTTTGTAATCACTAAGGAAAGGATAATTGTGCTTAAACGTTATATCTAACGAAAGAGTAAATCATTGACTAAGGGGGAGCAACATATCATATTGATATTGTAGTTATCTTGACTACAAAAGGGGAGTAACAAAGATGTTCGGATTGAAAATCTACATATCTTACCTTTAGGGGGAGTATTATCTTTGTTATTCACATGTCAACAGCGGCATTTATGGATTGAATATATGCAGGTTATTGTGCTGTTGAAACTTGGAATCAAGCGTATGTGTAATGAATTCTTGTAATTTATTTATCCATATGTATTAAGTGTTTTGTCACTAATATTGACAAAGGGGGAGATTTTTAGAGCATAGCCCACCAAGCGTTGGTATATCAAGTTTGGTTGTCAGATTTTAGTGAATCAAAAATCATTTAAAGAGTTGCTTGATTATGTACTAGAGACAACTTCGTATAGGTTAGACTAGAAAGACTAGGATTATGAGACATAAAAGTATTACACGAAGACTTGAAGAATGTGAAGAAGTAACAAGCTACAACGACGACATCATCCTTCCTCTTGAGGTTAGTAATACTTTGACTTGAACTGTTTCATTCATAACGTATCTTTCAAGTCGTGCTATATTGAAAACATAACTGTGAAGCTGTGAATGATTATACTCTAGTAGTGAGACATGATCACATGATCATAGTTTTAAGGAATTAGAATATGAAGTATAACGCTTATCTTTTGAACTTCGCATATAAGACATCGACATAATCGTATGAATGCTATTGTGATTATGTGTATGGATAAAGGTGAAGATTTCATCCTAGGAAATAATGTTTACATTTTTTTAAAGGAAGTACATTCATGAACTTGTTTTATGAATAAAAAGGGAAATCTCTAGGCTTATTGGTATTGTTATTCATTGCATATCTTTGGATTACCAATATGTGTGAGTTAGTAGAACCGATCATAACTTGTTATGTATCTTGGTAAAACTAGTCACAGTGCCTGACTTATGATTTGATATGACTTTTATTAGTGTAACCGATCCTAAGTAATCACCTGAGATGGTATGATCGATATTTGTAATTGGTGTGACCGATCCTAGTAATTGGTGTGACCGATCACAAAAGAGTTGTGTACTCGATCCTTGTAATTGGCGTAACCGGTCCTAGTAATTGGTGTAACCGATCCTAGTGACTTGTGTAACCGATCACAAGTAATACCATGAGAATATGGTAACCGGTCCTGGTAATTGGTCCAAGTAATCATATTAAGGTAGAACCGATCCTTGTGTTTGGTAGAACCGTAAACCCATGATTAGTGATTTGATATTTGATCAATCACATAGTTTTTCTTGGAATACAGATGAACCAATTCTAAACTTGTTTGTAAGTGTGGTATAATCGATTCCAAGAATGTAAATATGAAAGAGGATTTACAAAGAAAAAGATGTCGACATACTTTGAACATGTTCAGTAACTCAAGGAGATCCCGGACCAAAATAAATTAAGAATCTTTTAATTAAGGTTGTTAGTTTTATATGCTTTTAATTACCAGCAATTAATGCATATCTCTAGAAAATAAAAATTGGTAATGCGCATTTACTAATAGGAGATTTTCTAATGAGATTTCGGAAATATTGGACAAAGCATTTCCAGGAATTATGAAAACCGATTTGGGCATTTATTGCATATCTTGAGAATATTCGGTTTTGGAAATTCCTTGGTGTCCAAACATCCTTGGTCTATAAATACCCAAGTTTGCATTTCGAGCAAACTATCCTAAGAGCCAGGCAAACTTCATTTTCTTGTTGTTTCCAGTGGATCCGTCTATCCGGAGAGGAAAGTACCCTAATTAGGCGAAATCTCTTACGACCGCTCGTTTAAAGACTTTTGTGGGATCAAGAAGCTCTACGAGTACCGTTAGTGGGAAACTAGATAATTGCAGTTTATTTTAGTTTTCGATTGATTTGATTGACTAACGGTTGTTTAACTTTTATTGTACCTAGTTTGTTTATTATTGAGAATCTTCTCTTCTTATATAAGATTCACTCAAACTAGATCGAAGTGTCGACGGGATCTTTAGAACTATTTGTAGATCTAAAGACGTTTTGTGATAATCCACTGTTAACAGACTCCGTTTTATGCGTGATTGATCACAAGAGATTCAAGTGGTGTTGTGCAGGTGTTTATTGAAGATTAAAGAAGATTTGAAGACAAAGAAGATTTCTGATTTGGTTTCTATATCTTTGGGTTTGCACAAACCTTGATCGGCTGGGATCCAACTAGAATCGGATTTATTCGATTGGTTAGTTGTGTAAGATCGGCATCACCTTATAGTTTTTTGTTTGGTTCTATATTGATTGATTGCAAATCTAAACTCTGCTACTTCGGTAGTTGTTGGATAGATTGATCTGACCAGAAAAAGGAGTTTATTTATCAAACAGAAGAGCCTTTGCTTATGACTTGAGATATCTTCATCTGAAAGAATCAAGAGAGTTGTTACCAAACAGATTTGTTGTTCCTTTACTGTTTTGAATACGATCCAAGGGAATTATTTCAGTGCGTGCACTTATTGAATGTCGGAAGCGCAGGGATACTGAAGAAACTAGGTGAACTATAGGTTTAGTTGCTTGGTCTCAACTATACGAAGTGTGATAGATTTTGTATAGCGGCTTAATTCTGAGAGTATTCAATTCTGGACTAGGTCCCGGGGTTTTTCTGCATTTGCGGTTTCCTTGTTAACAAAATCTTGTTGTGTCTTTTACTTTCCATTCCCGCAATTATAATTGTTTATTATAATTATAAAAGTAAAATACAAAAACGTTAACTCCGTATTACTTGATAGTCATCCTATAGAGTTTGGTTAAGACCAAACCTATTATCAAGTAATCACACTTTGATTGTTGTATTGTCTCGTTCTCGTATCCATAGACGATCACAGAAAGTGTGAATACCGATTTTTCGTATTGTCTCGACTTTTTCCATAAACAATCACTTTCGTTAAGAGGACTTATAGGTGGATAATTTAAAGATTGTGGTGTATTTGGGTACCCTCGTCTTTTCACCTTGGATCAATCTTCTGTTGTCCACCACCAATAATGAATCCGATATATACCAACTCCTCATTTCCAAACTCACACTTCTTTATGTTCAACTTCAGCTAGCCTTCATGTAACACTTTAAACACCTTTTCAACATGAACGAGATGCTCTTCCCAAGTTCTGCTATATACGAGGATGTCATCCAAGTAAACAATCACAAAATCTTCTATAAAAGGTCGTGACAAATCATTCATTAAACGCATAAACGTTGCTGGAGCATTACATAAACCAAAAGGCATCACCAACCATTCGAACAAGCCTTGTTTGGTTTTGAAAGTGGTCTTCCAAGTATCATCTTCTCGGACTCTCACTTGATGGTAACCGGATTTGAAATCTAACTTTGTATAGACTCGAGCTTTTTCCAACTGATCCATCATGTCGTCTATCCTAGGTAGAGGGTAACGATTCTTGATTGTGATCTTGTTTAATGCTCTATAATCAATAAACATAAACCATCCTCCATCTTTATTTGGTACTAACAATACCGCTGATCCACAAGGTGAAGCACTTGGCACTATCATTCCTAATTCTAGAAGTTCCTAGACTTGTTTCTTGATCTCATCAGATTCCTCTACAGATGTGTGATAAAGACCTACATTAGGAAGAGAACTCTCTTTGGTCAACATGATTTCATGTTCCACACTCCTCTTTGGCGGTAACCCCGTGACATCTGAAAATAAATTCTTATACTTCAACTTCAACCTTTCTAGGTCACCTTTTTGTTGTGCAGACAAAGCTGTTAAACAAACTCTACTCGGCTTCTCCTCAAGAGAACGGATCACAAGGAGAATGAACTTTGTTCCAGCATTCACCAACCGCTTAGCCTGAGTGGCCGTGATCAAGCTTGCTCCCTCAAGAGGAGAATTTAATAGATCGAATCACAAAACTCTCTCCATTCTTGGTAAAGGTGTACTTTTGCTCCCTCCTGTATAGAGTTGCATCTCTATCACATAGGTAAGGACTTCCTAATACAACCTGACAAACATCCAAAGGTACTACGTCGCATGTAACTTCGTCAATGTATGACTCATCAAAATCAAACTTGAACGTACACTACTCTCCAACCTGTAGCCCTCCTTCCTTTTGAAGCCACCCTAAAGGATAGGGTTTTGGATGTTTGAAAGTCTTCAAACCCAACTTCTGTACCAAAGAATGTGAAAGTAAATTCTTCTGACTTCCCGGGTCAAATAACAACATCAACCAATGATATTTTGACTTGCATCTTCACTGTGAAGAGTCGCTCCATAGGATCATCTTTTAAAGGTCTTTCCTTTTCCCCTGTCATAAGAGATAGCTTTGAGTTAGGTTCAGTTAGTCCTTGGACTTCTTTTGGAGTTTGCGCAACTAGTGCTGCCTTCTTGGCTTCTTTTCTTTGCAACCCCTTGGGTTTTAGTTGAGGGTTCTTTACCCAACACTGGTCGATAACATGACACGTTTGTTTGCAGTGGGTGCAAGTCAAACCTTCCTTGTCACTAGACTTCCCATCTTATTTGCTCCTTTCACCTCCTTTCACAGTGGTACCTCAAGATTTCCCCTTAGTAGTTCCCTTTGAATCATATTTCTTAAGCCTGCCTTCAATGGCATTAGCTTTTATACTTGCTTCAGAAATATTATCAACTGAAAACATATTCAACTCATTCCGTATATACTCATGGAACCCGGAAATATACTTCATATATATAGCATGATCTTCCAAGTCTAAATCAAAAACCATAGCTTGATTCTGAAATTCCGAAGAATATTCTTGCACGTTTTGGTTGTATGACTGCTTCAAGTTGTACCACTTGAACCATCTCTCCTCAAGGTAGGCAACCGGATAAAACTGTTTCCTTACAACTTCCTTAAATATTTTCCACGACAATACTCCCTTACCTAGGTTTTGTATTTGATAAGCTTTCCACCAGGTTAGAGCATTCTTTTGTAGCTTCAATGCCACGAAAGCAATCTTTTCCTTTGAACCATATTCAAAGAAATAAAAATACATCTCTAGACATTCAATCCAATCATCCAACTTTTCTACATCGACACTCACATCGTAAAGTGGAATATCAACACGAAAATCAATTTTCAGATTCTTACCATGTAGTTTAGTTGATGTATGACTTTTAAGAAACTCGTTTTTCTTCTTATCTTCATCCTCATCTTCCCCTTCTTCTTCTTCTTCTTCTTCTTCTTCTTCTTCTTATTTTTCTTCTTCTTCTTCCTCATCCTCTTCTTCCGAAACTTCAGATGAAAGTGTAATCTTTTTCTTCGTCTTCGACTTGGGTGTATGAGAACGAATACATTCAGTTAATTCTTCAAGGGTAGTTTGAATCGACTTCATGTCTGTTTGTAGCGTAGCCACCTTTTCTTCCATAGTTTGTGGTTCGCTATGCTTAGGATCTTCATCATCTAACTTCGTTATCCTTGATCCCCTTATTCTCCTAACGTCTTCTAGCTTCTCGAGTACCTCACCAAGCTTTATATAGAGAGATCTAGTGAAAAACATAAACCACAGGGATCTACCCTATAAACTAACCTTGCTCCTGGTACCAACTTGATACGTATTGATCTCTGTACCTTAGTGACTATTATTATAGAGTCGGAATTCAGAATAATAATAGACGAGTAAACTTAGAAAACATAACACAAAGAAGTAGTTCGAAGAAATATATCTTCTCTAGATTATGAACAAGAAAACGATTACAATTCTCTATTTGTTACGCTCACAATCTTCTATAAATAGTGGATCAACCTTAAACTGTTTGCTAAGATTGCACAAGTATTGTTCCAAGCTTTCTCTAGGTTTTCTGTATCTAGTATATCCTTATCTATTAGCCAAAGCCCTCTATTTATAGCCTTCATCGTACTTGGCCGACCAAGGACTTCTATTAGGAATCTATTTCCTAAACTAAGAGTATTGCCTAAAACAAAACTCTTCCCTAACTAGGATTTCTGCCTAAACAAGGATTCCTGCCTAGAATAGGATTCTTCCCTCAACTTAGCTTGAGGTTAACTAAGTTCCCTAAAGGAATACGGATACACCTGTATCAAAAACCGAGTTTCAATATTCACATATTACTTACGGTTTTGTGTGAGTTTGGAATTAGGGTTTGCTAAATAGGAAAGTTTCAGATGTCGACATAATTTGAAAATGTATATAATTATTATATTTTATTGTTCAAAGATATTCCTTGATACTCAAGGTGATCCCAAACCGAAATTTTGAGAATCTTTTAATAAGATTTTCGAATTATATTTTTTTGATTTTCCAGCAATCAAAACATATCTCTTGAAAAGATATATTAGTTAATTGCTAACTAATATTAGATATTTTCTAATGAGAGATTTCGGAATTAAAGGTTGGATATTAGTTGGAAATATGAAAACCGAAATGAGGTACTTTGTTGTATATCTTGAGAATCTTTCAGTTTTTTGAATTTCCTTGTTGTCCAAACAACCTTGGTCTATAAATAGTTGAGTTTGCATTTTTTGTAAACAATTTTATGAGCCAGACAAACTTCATTCGTGTTGTTTCTAGTGGATCCGTTTATCCGAGAGGAAAGTACCCTAATTTGGCGAAATCACTTATGACCACTGTTAGAGCACTGCTCGGTCGAACTCGCAAGCATTGCTATCTCAAGCTTGTTTGTCAAGTTTAGTTACCAAAACTATAAGTTTTGATTTCTAGTCTGCTTATGGTAAGTCTCGGATTAAGATAGTAAGTGTAGTTGAGCTTTAGTCTCCACGGCGTTCATCGAATGAAGACGAAGAACTACTCAAAGGAACTTGTGGAACTTCATCAACCAAAAGGTATGTGGAGACTTGAACTTATCTATCACTCAAAAGTCTATCTACTCTATCTCCTATTTGAGACAAAAGTCGTATTGCTATATAGACTTCAATTATACACATTTGCTATTTCGAGCCGAGTTTAACTCGCTTATCTGTTTTTCGAAATATGTGTTGGTAAGCTTTCGCTTTAAACAAGTTCATCTTTAACTCTTGATGAAAGTCATGTTGATTATTTCAATAACTTGAAAATCGCTTTAATGCTAATAGTTTGTGGATAACAACTATTGCCATCCTCTAAGAAAGTTTCAATGATTGAAATGAGAGTTTAGAACAAGTAACCATGTTTGGATATAAACATAGTGTGTATTCACATTTGTGTAAAATCCAAAACCGGGAACCTAAGTATGCGTACCCGTACGCGTACTGGTTGGTTGTTGGAAGTCCGGAACCTAAGTATGCGTACCCGTAAGCATACTGGCGTAACCAAACTCGGTCCGGCTACTTAGGTATGCGTACCCATTTGCATACTTAAGTAGGTTACTTTCTAAAATCGGTTTTTTCATGAACTAAAACATTTATATAATAAGGAATGCAATCTTTTGAAAACCGTGGCTATGATGTTCATGAATTGATTCGAGTGAATAAAAACCGATTTTGCTTCAATTGTGTCTTGTATACTTCTATGAGATCTAAGCAATTGAACAACTCTCTAACTAGTTCCATTTGAGTCATTTGAACTAGTTATGGTAAAGATAAATAAGGTTGATATGAAAGTGCTCATATGGCTAACAATTGGTTAACTATTGTTGAACCAACTAAGTGTACACGTTTAGGTACGGTTACTCAAACCTAAATGAAGGTACATTTCATTTGTGTATAACAAGCTAAGTTCGATCTAACGATTGAAAGATATTAGCTTGAATCTAATCAGGTTTTCATCTAACAGTGAATATTGAATGCTTTGTTACCAAGGTAACATAGATTGCAAACCCTGATTTGAAATCTATATAAAGGAAAACTCTAGCAACTGGGAAACCTAATCCCCACACCTCCTATGTGATACTAGTTGCGACTAGAGTCGATTCTCTTTTAACCTTAAGTTTTTAACGAAACCATGTAGGTTAACGACTTGAAGACTTTATTGGGATTGTGAAGCCAGACCCAACTATTTTCTCTTTAATTGCGTGTTCTGATCTTACCCTATTCAGTCGTATTAAGTATTATCTTTTCTAAGATTTGCTCGAGATTGATTCTCCGATAGGCAAGATAAAAATTAGTCACAAACATCTTCGTCTCATCGTTTGTGATTCCACGATATCTTGTTTCGCTACCATACGATTAATATTATTGTGAGGTGATTGATAATACTAGGTTGTTCTTCTAGAATATAAGTCCAGTTTATCAATTGGTTCCTGTTCACCTTGATTTATCAAAAGACTAACAAAAACTCGTAGGTTTATCTGTGGGAGACAGATTTATCTATTCAATAGATTTTTCTGTGTGATACAGATTTGTTTATCAAGTCTTCGACTTTGGGTCGTAGCAACTCTTAGTTGTGGGTGAGATCAGCTAAGGGAATCAAGTGCACCGAATCCGGCGTGGTTCTTTAGCCGTAAGGAACGCAAATGTACCTTAATCAGTGTGAGATTGATTAGGGCTCAACTACATTCCAGTCCGAAGTTAACTTAGAGTAGGCTAGTGTCTGTAGCGGCTTAATACAGTGTGGTGTTCAAATCTAGACTAGGACCCGGGGGTTTTCTGCATTTGCGGTTTCCTCGATAATAAACTTTTGATGTCTGTGTTATTTCTTTTTCGCATTATATTTTGTTATATAATTAGTCCTTGAACATCGGTCTTTGGTACAGTTCAAGTTATTTCTCTTATATTCAATCAGGCTCGCAAATTCCTATTTGTTTGATTGCGGATTGAATTGAGAAATTGAGATATAACTCTTTGATATACTTTTTCTTAAGATTGAGTCTGACTGTCTGGTTGACTATCTTGAAAGTATATTGGAGTTAGTCCATACAGATTGCTAAGCAAAATATTGGGTGAGGTTGTTAGACCCCCTCTTTTTCAATTGGTATCAGAGCAGGCAAACACATTTAAGACCTCATAAGTCTGTGTTTGTAGCGATCTGACTCTATGGATAGAAGTGTTATCTCAATAAACGTACCACCAGTCTTCGATGGATCGAATTACTTATGGTGGAAAATTATGATGCGTGCCCTTCTTCAAGCGCGTGATTTTCAATCATGGGTTTACGTTGTTAATGGCTATAATCCTCCGGTTGTTACAATAGGCACTGTAATGGTTCCAAAGGATATTGGTGATTATTGATGCTTCCGAGATTCTTGTTGCAAAGAAAAATTCTGACGGGTTGAATGCAATTATCTATGCCATTACCCCAGATATTCAGCATCATGTGACTATGTGCACTCGGTCTAAAGATACTTACGATATCTTAGAAACCGTATTTGAAGGGAATACCTGTGAAAAAGAAGTTAGGCTTCAAAACCTAAATTCTGATTGGGAAAACCTTCGTATGGCAGTTGAATATTCTTTTGATGAGTTTAATCACAAAGTGTCTGAAATTGTTAATGCATTCTTTGCATTGGGTAAGACTATTCCTGAAAAGGACATTGTAATGAAAATTTTCAGATCACTACCATCCAGATACGATTCTAAGAAACACGCCATCGTTGAAGGAAATAACCTTGATACTCTTTCCAGAAATTCTCTGGTTGGAAAGTTAAAAATACTTGATCTTGATCAAAACACAGTCAGAACAACTGCGTTCAATGTTGTGACCAACATAAGCGAATCTTCTAACTTGTCTTAGGATGATGAATGTTGTTCCAATCATGTTGATTTTGATAAATCACTGATAACACAAAAGATCAAGGATATTGTAAAAAGAAGCAAATGATGTGATAAATGTCTCTCTCTAGTTAATGCTTCTGATGATTCAATACAAGAAAAATCTTCCCTGGTTGTCAATATCTTGCATGCTTCCAATGTGTGCAATGGACTTTCAGTTCTTGCTGCAGAAACCTCCACCTACTCAAATTCTGATTCAGAGCTTGAGTCTGACACAGAGATTTTTGATTTCTTGGATAAAAGTGAAGAAATTCACCGAGAAAATCTTCAACTAAAGGCTTTGTTGAAGAAACTTGAATCATCGCTCCAAGTGAAAAATCTTAAGATAGATTGTCTTAATGATGAATTCACCAGAACCATGTCTCTGAAGGAGAAAGAGATATAATCTCTTAAGGACGACCTGCAAAGGTTATCTGGAAGTTCTGACAAAATCTCAACAATGTTATTCGGTCAGAAGTTATTTTGGAACACAAATGGTTTAGGGTTCAAAAACAAAACTGTAAGCACAAATAACTCTTTTATTCCGACCAGTTACGGACAATGAATGTTGAATGTTGTGATAAACAAGAGGCAATTCAACAGAACAAAAAATCTTTATTGATTTGTTCGTTTTCTGGAAATGCAAATCATGTTCAAAGTAAGTGTTGGAGATTCAATAGGAACAACAAAAGAATTGCCAAACTTCAAAAGGACATGCAAAGGATGAATCTGGATTTGGGTAATCAACAGGGTTCTCCTGAAAACAATAAGAAATCCAATAGTACCAGATTCAGACGAGGTAAGAAATCTGTTTATACAACAAACCTTGATAAGCCACTATGTGGTGAAAGATGTGAGCATTCGGCTCACTCCGTCACTATCTAATACTAGTGACGTCCGCATCCTCATCTTTAACTTGAGATAATGAGGTTTGCATCAAGGTTGATTAAGTTTTGTATATGTATTAATTTCTTATTTTTGTTAATAAAATATTCTCCTGTTAAAATAGATAATGGATAATAAACCATAAAAGACTTGTTCAAACTTCTTCTAGGGTTTGGATGTCCATAGGTCTATTTATAATCATTTGTAATCAAAGTATCCTTCACCTTTTTTCTCTTTGAAGTTTCATGGCTCCTGTAACTAGAGGTACCACAAAGAGGGATGTAGTCGAAGCAGTTAATGTGTATCTGTTTGAAGGTATCACTTTCTCAAGAAAGAAGAAAGAGAGATCTACAAATGATGGAGAAGGTTCTTCCTCTAACTGCCTCTTGTCTGTTTGTCATTTTGATAATAACTTTAGAGGTATGGTGAAAGATTTCATCAACAAAAGAAATGGTTTAAAATCTCAAATCGTTTCCTCTTTAGAAAAGATAACTCACTATGAACAAATGTTGTCTCTAACAAAGAACACATTGTGTGAGCTAAAATGAGAACTTAGTGAGTTGACTGATATTTCTGAAGATTTAGAGGAATTGAACGACCCCATAATCAATGGGTTTTTCAATAATGAGAATGAATTCTCAGTAGATGCTCTGAGAAAGCTCTACAATGTCTAGGAAACTTCTTATGAGAATTTATTCTTGTGTTTTAAGAAGGATAACTAGGGTTTGGAATAGCCATTATTGTGAGTACACATAGCTATTTCCAACGATTTTCATCTTGCAATGTTTTTAAATTTATTTATTTAAATTCTAAAGTTGATTTGGAAGATGATTTTGCAGTATTAATATTTATGGTTTTATATATTGCAACTTGATATGGGATATGTGTGTTTGCGTCCGTGAACTATGATTGTCTCATATATGTCAAAAGTTAAGTCTTTCATATGTCATTATGCAAATATTGATAAAAGATTGAATGAACTTTTGACAAACAAAAGTTAAACCTATTATGTCATTATTCAAATATTGATGGAAGATAGGATGAACTTTTTTTTACAAAGATTAAGTCTATTATATGTCTCTATGCAAATAGTGATGAAAAATAGAATGAATCTTTGAATATTCCGCAGTATTGGTCTTTCCCTGATCCACATCTTTGTGTAAATACTGTGTGGCTCCGTAAGTTTTCTTATGTGAGCATTTCCGATTAAATTAATCATGGGTTCTCTTGTGGTTAATTTAGTTGAGTATTTTGGATACAAAATTCATGTTTCATGAGATTTGTTAATGTCCAAAGAAATCCTTCTTTTCTTGTAAAAGTAAGGTCGCTCTTGTTGTTCCTTTTGGAATGACATTTTATGGGGGAGAGTTCTTAATTGAACTTGTGCTTAATTGCCAAATCTTTGTGGGGAGTGCGGCTGTGGAATATTATACTCCCTCCGTTCTATTTTAGATGATGTTTTAGGGTTATTTTTTTTGTTCCACAATACTTGAAAGTTTTCCAGGGGGTTAGTCCACGAGTGAGTTGGGGGGAGTTTAATGTATTTTGGATCTTGGGGATTTTGAGGGAGTATAAGAGAGTATAGGGAGTTTGAGAGAGTTTGGTGTTTTGAGTGTAGGGAGTTGGAGAGACTCTCCCAAAATCTCTACTCTTTTGATAGATTTGGAGTGAGGCAAAAATACATTGTAAACTTCCTAGAACTCCCCAAAAAAACCCAACTCCCTAGCATTCTAGTTTTTACCACTAACAGGGAGTTTAAGAGTTTCTTTCAAACTCCCCAACGACTAACGGGGTTTTCTAGGGAGTTTGGGAGACTCTTCTAAACTCTCCCACGACTAACGGGGATTTTGAGAGACTCCTTCGAACTCCCCCACGACTAACGGGAAAAAACCCAACTACACCCAACTCCCCCAACTCCCTTGAGGACTAACACCCTGTTCATATTTTTCCACATAACTACCAATTACACCCTTACATTTTGTCTTGGAACTATAAGTTTTTTTTTAAAATGCACTAATAACAATTAAAGATTGAAGACTTTTGTCAAGGGGATGGAAAATTTTCATATCTCTCTCCATTTCTTAATCTGCGTGAAAACTCCAAAAACATCATCTAAAGTGGAACGGAGGGAGTAGGGGTTATCTTGTATCTTTATAAACTCCTTGATGAATGCATTTAGTTTCGGCTATATGATTGCATCTAAACAAGTTGATATGTGCTTCTCTTTTGGTCATGAAGTGTCTCTATGGAAATTTCATTAGGATCCCACTAATTTTCGTACCTTTGCCAATTTTATTGACAAAAAAGGGGAGAATTAATGTGTAGTTCACACTACAAATACATATGGTTTACGGATCATTATGTAAGGGGGAGTGGTTTTCATCTGAGATGAAGTATTGACTAAGGGGGAGTGATACGTATCACCATAGTATTGTTGTCGAAGTTGTGATACAATTGAACTTTGATGTTGTGTAATAATATTATGACATTGTATAACAATGATTGAGAGCTATTGTTTTATCATTGTTATAGCAACGGATCTTCAACATCGATGATGCTGAGTTGAACACATTTAGAATCATTGGAGTACTTGGAAATGACGAAGATTTCGAGTAATGTTGAAGAACCAAGGAGATCAAGCATTTGGAAGAGAAGCTACAAAGTTTATTTATTTTGTATTCCATATGTATTGATAGTTTTGTCACTAAAATTGACAAAGGGGGAGATTGCTAGAGCACTGCTCAGTCGAACTCGCAAACGTTGCTATCTCAAGCTTGTTTGTAAAGTTTAGTTGCCAGAACTATAAGTCTTGATTTCTAGTCTGCTTATAGCTAAGTCTCGGATTAGGATAGTAAGTGTAGTTGAGTTTTAGACTCCACGGCGTTCATCGAATGTAGACGAAGAACTACTCAAGGGAACTTGTGGAACTTCATCAACCAAAAGGTATGTGGAGACTTGAACTTATCTATCACTCAAAAGTCTATGTATTCTATCTCCTATTTGAGACAAAAGTTCTATTATATAGACTTCAATTATACACATTTGCTATTTCGAGCCGAGATTAACTCGCTTATCTATTTCTCGAAATAAGTGTTGGTAAGCTTTCGCTTTAACCAAGTTCATCTTTAACTCTTGACGGAAGTCATGTTGATTATTTCAATAATTTGAAAATCGCTTTGATGCTAATAGTTTGTGGATAACAACTATTGTCATCCTCTAAGAAAGTTTCAATGATTGAAATGAGAGTGTAGAACAAGTAACCATGTTTGGATATAAACATAGTGTGTATTCACATTTGTGTAAAATCCAAAACCGGGAACCTAAGTATGCGTACCCGTACGCGTACTGGCGGAAGTTTGGGTTGCGTAAATTTCTGCTGGAGTTTGGAAGTGTGAATTGGTATGCGTACTGGCGTAACCAAACTCGGTCCGGATACTTAGGTATGCGTACCCGTTTGCATACTTAAGTAGGTTACTTTCTAAAATCGATTTTTTCATGAGCTAAAACATTTATATAATAAGGAATGCAATCTTTTGCAAACCGTGGCTATGATGTTCATGAATTGATTCGAGTGAATCAAAATTGATTTTGCTTCAATTGTTTCTTATATACTTCTATGAGATCTAAGCAATTGAACAACTCTCTAACTAGTTTCATTTGAGTCATTTGAACTAGTTATGGTAAAAATGAATAAGGTTGATATGAAAATGCTCATATGGCTAACCATTGGTTAACTATTGTTGAACCAACTAAGTGTACACGTTTAGGTACGGTTACTAAACCTAAATGAAGGTACATTTCATTTGTGTATAACAAGCTAAGTTCAATCTAACGGTTGAAAGATATTAGCTTGAATCTAATCAGGTTTTCATCTAACGGTGAATATTGAATGCTTTGTTACCAAGGTAACATAGATTGCAAACCCTGATTTGAAATCTATATAAAGGAGAACTCTAGCAACTGGGAAACCTAATCCCCACACCTCCTGTATGATACTAGTTGCGACTAGATTCGATTCTCCTTTAACCTTAAGTTTTTAACGAAACCCTGTAGGTTAACGACTTGAAGACTTCATTGGGATTGTGAAGCCAGACCCAACTATTTTCTCTGTAGTTGTGTGTTCTGATCTTTCTTTGTTATATCGTAGTACTATCTTCTCTAAGATTTGCTCGAGATTTATCTCCGATAGATAAGATATAAAAAGTAATCACAAAGCCCTTCGTCTCATTCTTTGTGATTCCACAATAACTTGTTCGACTACCATATTGTTAGGTTATTGTGAGGTGATTGATATTATTAGGCTGTTCTTTGGGAATATAAGTCCGGTGTATCAATTGGTTCCTGTTCACCTTGATTTATCAAAAGACGGAACAAAAACTCATAGGTATTTCTGTGGGAGAAAGATTTATCTATTCCAATAGACTTTTCTGCGTGAAACAGATTTGTTTATCAAGTCTTCGACTTTGGGTCGTAGCAACTCTTAGTTGTGGGTGAGATCAGCTAAGGGAACCAAGTGCGCAGAATCCGGCGTGGTTCTTGAGGCGTAAGGAACGCAAATGTACCTTGATCAGTGTGAGATTGATTAGGGCTAAACTACATTCTAGTCCGAAGTTAACTTGGAGTTGGCTAGTGTCTGTAGCGGCTTAATACAGTGTGGTGTTCAAATCTGGACTAAGTCCCGGGATTTTTTTGCATTTGCGGTTTCCTCGTTAACAAAACTTCTGGTGTCTATGTTATTTCTTTTCCGCATTATATTTTGTTATATAATTGAAATATCACAGGTTGTGCGTTGAATCGATCAATTGGTAAATCCAACCTTTGGTTGTTGATTGAAATTGATTGATCCTTGAACATTGGTCTTTGGTACCGTTCAAGTTATTTCTCTTATATTCAATCAGGCTTTGATTGCGGATTGAATTGAGAAATTTAGATATAACTCTTTGATATACTTTTTCTTAAGATTGAGTCTGACTGTCTAGTTGACTCTCTTGAAAGTATATTGGAGTTAGTCCATACAGATTGCTAAGCGAAATATTAGGTGAGGTTGTTAGACCCCCGCTTTTTCAACCGCTCGTTTAAAGACTTCTGTGGGATCAAGAATCTCTACGAGTACCGTTGGTGGGAAACTAGATAATTGCGTTGTTATTTTAGTTTTCAATTATTGATTTGATTGACTAACCGTTGTTAAAACTTTGATTGCACCTAGTTTGATTATTCTTTAGAGCCTCTCTTCTTACATAAGGTCACTCAAACTATATCAAAGTATTGACGGGGATCCTTAGAAATGTTTTTAGATATAAAGACAACTTGTGATCATCCATTGTTAACAGACTACGTTTTGTGTGCGATTGATCATAAGTGGATTCAAGTTTGTGTTGTGCAGGTACAATAGATCGCAATTGAAGATTTGAAGACAAGAAGATTTATCTTATTGGTTTACGTATCTCGTGATTTGTGCACACATCTTGATCAGATTGGATCCGACTAAGATCTTATTTATCTTTGTTAAATTTGATCAAATAGTCGTATAGATCGACAATTATCATTTGGTCATATTCTTCACTATCCGAATCTTATAGTTGTGAATCTGAATCTAAGTTACTAATTTGGATTGATCTTACCCGACAAAGGAGTTTACTAGTCCAAACGGAAGAGCCTTTGTCACAAACTCAATGAATCTTTTCTTAAAGATTATTGGAGTAGTTACCAAACAGCTTTGTTTAGGATTGCCAATGGGTCCGGATCCTCCTGGGTATCACAAACCCGGACCAGACCCTATTTATAAAAGTCGGGTCCGGTTTCTAAATTTGTGGACCCAGAACCGGACCCGTTAAAAATTTCCGGGTACCCATCGGTTCCGGGTACCCGTTGGATATCAAGAAAACTATTAAAAAATATCAAAAACTTAATATCTTTTTCTTTTTGGCTTGAATCTAAATTATTTTTATTAAAAGTTATTATTATTTCTTTATTAATGTATTAAATAAAACTTAAATGTAAAAAAAAATGAAAAATGAAAAAATATCAAATAATCTAAGCCAAAACTAGCAAAATACTTATAATTTTGCTAAAAAGATGAATAAAAGATAGAATAACCGGGTACCCATTACCCGCGGGTACCCAACGGGTATTATCTGTTTAGATCCGTTAAGATTCGGGTCCAATCGGGTAATTACCCGCCCGTTCCTAAGTTGTTAAATGGGTCCAACTTTAGGATCCGGAACCGACCCAATTTTTGAGGGCCCGGTTCCGGTTCCGGGTAATGGGTACCCATTGAATGCCCTAGCTTTGTTCCTTTATTGTTTGGAAGACGATCAAAAGGAGTTGTGTGCTTAAGACTTTGGACAGATATTTCAAGCAACGAAACAGGGAAGAATTGAACTTATTGTCGTAGGTTTGCATGATGAATGGAGGAGAAAGAGAATACATTAATGTGTTTTTGAGTTTTCTAATGAATTAAGACTGTTGGGTTGTTTTCAGAGTTGATGGGTTTGCAGAGAAGGAGGTAGAATGATCTCGAAATCAACAACAAGTTTTATATCTGCATCACCAGCGAACTGCACGAGAAGTGTTTGTAAAAAGGCATGAACGACCTTTGCTTCCAGCCTAGTCTGCTGTGACCAAGAATTACGAAGGGTTTGGGAAGGTTTTTGGCAGCAGTTAGGACTCGATTCATAATGATACGCAGGTAGCTCAACAGGTTGGTGCCTTGGGTTTTGTTTTGTGATCGGAAATACAGGGAAGAAAGATGGATTAGTTTACCATTTTCTCTTGTTACTTTGACGAGTTTGATTCCGATTGTAATCAATAGTCCTCTCAGGTCTTTGAGATGGGTTAGAAACAGAATTTATGATCGAGATGGAGTTGATGCTGTTGTAATGATTCCATGAGCAGTGATGCTGGTGACTAATGGGAGAAGATCATGTGGAAAATATGCAGATGAGATGAATGCAAGAATAGTGATGGTCTGTAAATGCACAAAGTACAAATACATGAGTCGTTCGTGAATCGGCTGAGTCATGGTACGCGGACCGGTTTGCAAACTTATTAGCAAAATCGAGTTCCGGAGTTGATAGAACTTTTCAGTTCACATAACGGTTTGAAAACTTAGGTGCAAAACTGAGTTCCGGAGTTTACAAAACTTTTCAGTTTTCGAACCGGTTTGGAAACCTTAATACTTTACCGGTTCCGGAGTTCACAGAACCTTTTCAGTTTGCGTACCGATTTGGGTACTAAACTGGTTATAAAACATAGAATTGTATTGGTTCGCATACCGGTTTGGATACTTAAACCTGGTTCCCTTACCATAGTTCCAAAATGGTTTTTATATGAATATACATACCTATCCGGATCACGAAACAAACAGATTTTCCCATGATGTGCACACGAGTATACGTATCACATAAATCTTCAAGTCGATATATAACTACTCTGCTACGTGTACCAATACATGTAATACGGCTTCAGACATATTCGAATATAGTAGTTCTATATTTCTCTAAATCAATTCGAAACATTCCCGAATAACATCAATGGCACATATCACTGTTCCAGGCTATTTTCGAATGATAAATTTGAATCATGATTTGGTTGCGAACAATAAATTGTTCTCCACCGAAATTGATCAAGTATGAACAAATGTTCATTAAGCTTAGTCATTATATTTCGAGAAATTCGTAAACTAAATAATTTGTTCTTGACTCGAAATTCTTGTCTATGCAAGCTAGTCTAATTAGTTATGCGACAATCGTCTCAAGGATAGGAAGGTGAATATAACTTGAGAAACAGGTGGTTCAGTCTTCACTTACCTTTTTTTTATGAAGTTCTCCAAAAGCTTCGGTTGATCTTCTCCTTCAAACGGTAGAATACAAATGATGACTGGTTCGTTTCTCAACTACCTCTATCCAAGACAGAGACTTAACTAATTGTAGATTAGAAATCAAGATATAGTTTTGACAACTAAATTTGACAACAAGCTTGATATAGCAACACTTGTGAGTTCGATCGAGCAATGCTCTAACAGCTAGGTTTTGTACAACAACATGCATCGGAACCTTAATAAACTCGTAATCAGATTGTAGTAATCCTAATAATTCAAACGCAATATGGTATTTAGAGTCAAGATAGAAGATTACAATTGCTTCTTTTCCAGGATCAGATAAAGCTTGCATGAAGAAATCACCAGTCGGAAAGAAAGAAAGAAAGAAAGGGAGTGTCTGGAATTGACATCACTAGAGCGAGAAGAGTTTGAAGTACAAGGTATGGAAACCGCCAGTTTAGGTTGAAAATATGAATTTGAAATTGAATCAGCCCTTACACGACATCAATGAACAATACACGGATATTCATTACGATCTCACATAGAATCCCTTGCAGCTTCCAGGTTAAGTCTAGCATAAATTCTTCTGCGCTCCACTGAAGAATCAGAATTATAATCATCCCCAAGAGATGCTTAATCTCCACAAAGGTAAGAACCAATTTCTGATTTATCAGAACTAGATGGTGAATCTGACGAATAATGTGGCTCCAAAGACTTCTTATTTCCCATTGAAATTGAGGTGATAAGCCCAAAAGGAAAACTTTCACCCTTTTTAGCTCTAGCACACTCGTCAGGATACATAGATTTTGAAGTAGAGCCCAAAAATTTATGACTCGATGTAGAATCTCTAATATACCCTTTAATAATTATTTTATTATCATCCAATGGTTTTGCCTTGGGTCTATAAATAAAGTTTTGGCTAATCGAGTCAGATGAGCCACGTGATTGATATGAATTATCTTTTGACTTACCTTTGTTAGGGGCAGACTATTTTTGTTACAGATCTGTGAACTCACATGTCTCTGAGTTACCAGTTGTATCAACAAACAAGTTAGATTCCCAAATAGCCCCTCCGTCAATGCTACCTATTTTGGAATCTTGGTTATAGACTTTTATATGGTGAAGCCCATTTTTAATGTTTGGGGATTTATCAATCGCTTTTTCGATCAATGCCCTGAAAGGTAAGTTCTTGAAGTTTACCTCAACAATTTTTTGGTCATTTTCCACCGAACCACGAACTTTGAGTTTCTTAATAGAGAGATTACATCCATTTCTGGTATCATCTGAAACTTCCAATAGAACAACGTTTCGAAAGTTTTTTGGTTCCATAAGGAAACAAAATTCCTTTAACCTCAATCCAACTTGACTGAATAGATAAAACTTCTTCGTCGGAGATAATATTTAGCTTTGATGACCATGGAAGAAAGCTAAAGTTTACACCATTGAAGCTCCAACCGGATTTAGAAAGAAGTTCTTTTCTCATCTTCGAGTTAGGGACTTTAAATATAGCTTTGGAGTTTGAAAAGGGTTGAAGATTGAAAACTACATTGTTTTCCAAACTCTTACCCTAGTAATTTCCTACTAAATCCCAAGAGACCACTTCCACATCATCTGCTAACACTATCATTAGATTCCAGATTTCTTTATCAATAGGTAATAATTCAGTCTCCAACTTAGATTTAGGCAAAACAGATGGAGGTTTGAACAAAGAATAGGTTGATGAGGAGATTGAACCTTCTTTGATGGTGTTTCCTGAATGAGACATAGTTGATTAATTATGGAAATTATTTGTTTCCATCCATCCCTCAAATTTCCTGATGGGAAGTATATATCCACTATATTACCCCATGATACCCGAGAATTTAATGAATTCCCCATTAGAATTTTTTTCCCCTTGTTATTGTTAACCAGTCTTCCGATTCAGAGAAATGCCATACTTGGGATTTTGACCAAGGCTTAGCGATCTCCAGTAATAAGAATCTCTTGAGTATTTTAAAAAGATTCTAAGGATATAGAGATTCAAGCAATAGTGCTAGGTCTGTCGGAGAGTAATGATAACCCTAAGTTTGGGGGTAGTGATCTAGATGAAGCTGAAAAGACGAGGGTACCCAAATATACCACAATCTTAAACTTTTCCACCTATAAGTCCTCTTACCGAAAGTGATTTCCTATGGATTGAGTCGAGACAATACAACAATCAAAGTGTGATTACTTGATAATAGGTTCGGACTTAACCAAACACTATAGGATCACTATCAAGTAATACGGAGTTAACGTTTGTGTAATTTACTTTAAATTATAATAACAACAATTATAATTGCGGAAAACAAAAGTAAATGACACAGCAAGATTTTGTTAACAAGGAAACCGCAAATGCATAAAAACCCCGGGACCTAGTCCAGAATTGAATACTCTCAGAATTAAGCCGCTATACAAAATCAAACCAACTTCGTATAGTTGAGACCAAGCAACTAAACCTATATTTCACCTAGTTTCTTCAGTATCCCTGCGCTTCCAACATTCAATAAGTGCACGCACTGGAACAATTCCTTTGGTTCGTATTCCAAACAGTAAATGAACAACAAATCTGTTTGGTAACAACTCTATTCAATCTCAGTGATATGAGTTAGACAAAGGCTCTTCTGTTTAATCCAATAAACTCCTTTGTCGGGTTTAGATTTATCTATCCAACAACTACCAAAGTAGCAGAGTTTAGATTTTGTAATCAAATATAGGATCTACCTAGATGTTATATAGTGATGCAAATCTACGCAACTAATCAATCAAATCTATCAAGGATAAAACGATTATAGTTGGATCCCATCCGATTAAGTTTTGTGCACACCAAAGATTATGAAACCAATAAGAAATCTTCTTTCTCTTCAAATCTTCTTAAATCTTCAATAAAGACCTGCACACCACAACTTGAATCTCTTGTGATCAATCACGCACAAAATGGAGTCTGTTTACAATGGATTATCACAAGACGTCTTTAGATCTACAAACAGTTCTAAAGATCCCGTCGACACTTCGATCTAGTTTGAGTGAATTTTATATCAGAGGAGAAGATTCTCAAGAATAAACAAACTAGGTGCAATCAAAGTTTAACAACCGTTAGTCAATCAAATCAAATCGAAAACTAATAATACTGCAATTATCTAGTTTCCCACCAACGGTACTCGTAGAGCTTCTTGATCCCACAGAAGTTTTTAAATGAGCGGTCGTAAGAGATTTCGCCTAATTAGGGTACTTTCCTCTCTGAATAGACGGCTCCACCAGTAACAACACAACAAGGTAGTTTTGCTGGCTCTTAGGGTAGTTTGATCGAAATGCAAACTTGGGTATTTATAGACCAAGGAAGTTTGCACACCAAGGAATTTCCAAAACCGAATATTCTTAAGATATGCAATAAATTCCCAAATCGGTTTTCATAATTCCTAGAAATGCTCTGTCCAATATTTCCAAAATCTCACTAGAAAATCTCCAATTAGTAAATGCACATTACCAATTTTTATTTTCCAGAGATATGCATTTAATTGCTGGTAATTAAAAGCATATAAAACTAACAACCTTAATTAAAAGATTCTCAACTTATTTCGGTCTGGGATCTCCTTGAGTTATCAAGTAATATCTTTGAACAATAAAAGATAAGAGTTACTGATCATGTTCAAAGTATGTCGACATCTTATTTCTTTGTAAATCCTTTTTCATATTTACAATCTTAGAACCGATTATACCACACTTCCAAACAAGTTTAGAACTGGTTCATCTGATTTCCAAGAACTATGTGATTGATCAAATATTAATAAACTAATCATGGGTTTACGGTTCTACCAAGCACACGGATTGGTTCTACCTTAATATGGTTATTGGGACCGGTTACATCAGTTATCAGGATGGGTTAAGTCAATTACTAGGACCGGTTACCATATTCTCATGGTATTACTTGTGATCGGTCACACTAGTTACCAGGATCGGTTACACCAATTACCAAGACCGGTTACACCAATTACAAGGATCGATACACTCTTTTGTGATCGGTCACACTAATTACTAAGATCAGTTACACCAATTACTAGGATCGGTCACACCAATTAAAAATATCGATCATACCATCTTAGGTGATTACTTAGGATCGGTTGCCCTAATAAAAGTCATACCAATACATAAGTCAGGCATTGTGACTAGTTTTACCAAGATACATAACAAGTTATGATCGGTTCTACTAACTCACACATATTGGTAATCAAAAGATATGCAATGAATAACAATACCAATAAGCCTAGCGATTTCCCTTTCGATTCATAAAACAAGTTCATGAATGTACTTCCTTTGAACGAATGTAAACATTGTTTCCTAGGACGAAATCTTCACCCATACCCATAAACATAATCACAATAGCATTCATACGATTATGTCGATGTCTTATATACGAAGTTCAAAAGATAAGCGTTATACTTCGTATTCTAATTCCTTAACACTAAGTCTACTAGAGTATAATCATTCACAGCTTCGCAGTTATGTTTTACATATAGCACGACTTGTAAGATACGTTAGGAATGAAACAGTTAAAGTCACAATATTACTAACTGATAGACGCATTTATGTGTCTATTTTCATCTCTATTGTGTATATTG
>JAJJMB010012966.1:1963470-2017719 GCA_023531105.1 Papaver atlanticum
AGTCTCGGTATTTTCTTATTATTGTCAAAACAATTCTATTTAATTTTCGAAAATCCTTCACAAGTTCGAGCAACGAACCTTTTTACCACTACAACTATAAAACGACATCACTAACCTCAAGTGGAAGGATGATGTCGTCGATGTAGCTTGTTACTTCTTCACATTCTCCAAGTCTTCGAGTAATACTTGTATGTCTCATAATCCTAATCTTTCTAGCTTAACCTATACGAAGTTGTCTCTGGTACATAATCAAGCGACTCTTTAATTGAGTTTTGATTCACTAAAATATGACAACCAAACTTGACATACCAACGCTTGGTGGGTTCAACCAAGTTATTCTTTAACAGAAGCTCTCGCGTATTTTTCAGAATCTAAAGATCCAGAAATTCAAATAGTTAGAGTTTTGTTTAAGAGTAATGATTACTTTAAGTTTGGGGGTAGTGATGGTTCTTGTGATCGACAATCATCCCTAATTGAAGTCCCTAACTTGGAACTCGAACTTTGTGCATCTAAAGAAGTACTTGAGTCTCTTTAGACTCCACAACCTGATCTTCCTGATACTGTCCAGGAGGAAATCCAGGAATTGGAAACCCGTAGTTCAGATGAATTTTTTTTATCGATACACTCAGATAAACCCAGTTATCTTGAGAAAAACCTTAGATGAAGATGTGTTTTGTCTGTCCATTATTCTAAACCAATACAATTGTCTCATATTAGTACTCACTCTATTTGTTTGTGATGACCCGCAGTTGTTTCGGTTATTGGTATATGATTTGAAAGGTGACTAGCCATTTTTTGTGGTATTCAATGTCTGGCTGAAGACCTTAAACTTAGCACTTCTTGGGAGGTAACCCATGCTCATGCGATACGGTAATATCCTTACTTAACTCATTCTTCAGGTGGTAACATTTTCTCCTTGTTCAAGCTTTTAATTTCATCTTTAGAACATTGAGGACAATGTTAGATTTAAGTTTGGGGGGACGGGAACAAGGATAAACTTTTTAGTTGCATTATAAAACTCTAGATCCTAGAAATTTGTGACAATTCAGGATAATTACTAACCAATCTAAGTGGATGTAAACATCTTGGTTGTAGGAGTTGAGGGACCCAAACTAAGAGTCTATTCATAAAAGGATAGAGCTCAGGTGTTAGAAATAACATGGTAGTTTCACTGTATCTCGGAATCGTCTTATTACTTTCAGTTTTTATTTTTGCAAACTTTTTATGTTTCTCTGAGTTATTTGGTGGGGCACCAACATCGAATTGTTATCACCGCTGGGATGAAGTAGAGTGATTGAGTTACTAAAAAAAATATTATTATTATTCAATTAATAAAGTCGACCGCTGGGACCCTTGTATATACCATCTGAGTTGATATAGAATGAGGATTATCGACCACTAGGACCCTTGTATATACCAGTTGTGTTGATATTAAAGTTCAGACCAGTATCTCGATCCATTAGGATTCATCCTGGCAGTGACTTTCACACAGATATGGGAAACACCGTTAACCTTAGTCATGTGACTTGTTTGATTATGAATATTGATGTCCATAGTGCGACTATCTAAGTAGAGATCTGTTACTTATATATGAATTTTTCAGCAATTGTATTCACATCAGGGTACTTCCTCCTGTAGTCAATGAGAGTATGCCAACCAAGGAGATTGTTTGGTGCCGTTCCTAGATTCTGCACATGTAGATAGGGTTTAGAGTAAAAGTTTTGTGGGTACACCTCTTGTAAACCCTCCCGAGATTATAACTCGGCCACTAGGGTCACCTAGGGGTTCAAAGGCTTGTTGCAAATGCTAAGTGCAATAGCAATGCCCGTGACAGTGAGTTAGGATTTTATTTTCTAGATTAGATTTACTCGAGGACTAGCAAATAATAAGTTTGGGGGTATTTGATAAACGCATTTATGTGTCTATTTTGATTTCAATTCTCTATATTGTTAGTGCTCATTTTGTACTTATTATGGTATTTTATGTCTTTGTAGGTGTTTTGGGAGAAATAAACTTTTGTGGAAAAATTGGCTCGAAAAGTGGCATTTTATCTCCGGAGAAAATTACTAAAGGCACCCCAGAAGATGTGTTAAAGGCACCCCGGAAATAGGTTGGAAGCACCCCAGAAAAGTGTTATATGCACCCCAGAAAAATTATTAAAGACACCCAAGAATTGGATTTGGGCACCATGTGCTAAAGGGACCCAGCTACGAATAGGGGAAGGTCATATTCTTCTCAAATTTGAAATCAGAAAAGGCGGGAAAATTTGGTTTTCACGGGCATAATTAGGGTTCGAATTTTGGAGAGGTTTTAGGGTGATTCAATCGCTGAATTCTCTTGGGCTGGATTGTTAGAGCTAAACAAGGTTGCTAGAGTTGCTGGATTCGAAAAAGTTGGGCTAAATAATCCGGGAGAAAGAAAATAGGGGCCGGAAATATTATCGGTTTTCTTTTGCCTTTATTTTGGGAAATTAGGTGTTATTATGAAAATAAATACTCTTTGGGATTCGTATATATCTATCTATCTATCGGGAATTTTAGGGTTTATTTGGTGTATCCATGGAGGTTATGCAAGTTTAGGATAAGTTTTGTGAAGTTTAGAAGAGAACAGAGCTGTAGAAACCGAGTTGCAGGAATAGGTTCTGCTGCTGCAATATCAAGAACACGAAAAATATAACTGTCGTTTTTCAACAGTGACAACGACAGAAATCCGTAACACTCCAAATTCAAACTTGCAACACTTATTTCAAATTTGCAACACTTGTTTAGGGTCTCTTCTGTAACAGTGATTCCATAACTGAAATAAAATTTGCGAATTCGCTGCTTTACACTTTTTCTTTTTTTTAATCAACTTTTGAGCTATGAACCAATATTTTGAGCAAGTGATTAATTTCCAACAATTAAGCGGTAACACTTATTTAATTAATTTCACAATTCTTTTTATGATTTTTTGCATTGAATCAAAATTGAAATAATGATTTTTCTGAAATAATTGTCTTTCACTTGATGGTGTATGCTTAGCTTAGGGCTCTTGATTTTCCATGCTTGAGCTTAACAACGATTCTTTTGAAAATCTAATATTGGCAATATTTTAGAATCAATTGAATGTATGAATTGTATGATAATTATTAAAATTAAATCATGTAAAAGTTGGTAAATAGTGAAATCTTAGACTCAATGTTTTTTTAATCTTGATATCATCTTTGTCTGAGTTTTGTTATTTTTAGGGTTAGAATTTGAATCTAAAATCGAATCTTCACAAGTCTTAAACGAATCACTTTTCTTATTAATAATATGATTTCAGGTGAATTTCCTATGTTGTGGTTAAAAACTGAACAAAGCTCTCTTCTTAGAGCTTCTGGCCCACAGAAGTATATTTCAGCCAATAGGATTATCATGTTTATTCACACCACCAATATTTCGTCCAATAACACCACCGATACAAGTGCTTTACGCAACTATAAACAAGACTTGCGTCTCAATCACCTAATTTCCTATCTCACTGTTTTTTATCGCTTCCTTTCCTCTCCATGTTCTTATTTTTAGTTTTTTTCTCGCCGTTTCTTCTTCGTTATATTTTGATTTGATGATTTATTTTGCAAGTTTTTTACTGAAAATCGTAAACCCTAACCATATTCTCTTATGGTAAACCTCAACCCTTCCAACGATTGATTTTGATTTCTATTGATTATTGATTTTGCTCAGTAGAAAAAAAAAACTGTGGTTTAATTTGTATGTGCGATTTTTAGACTAAAAGAACATCTTTTGGTTTGTTTATTTTTATTTGACCGTAGATTGAGCTGTTCCTGGCCTGGTTTACCCAGATTTTAAAAAAAATTTGGGTTTGCCTTTTTTTTTTAAATATTAATTTTATTTTGATTTTAGTTGTTAGATTGAGCTGGTCCTAGGCTTAACAATATTGATGGTTAAATTACAGGTGTAGTTTGTTGGATAATGGTTGCATGGAGGTGGTGTTGTGTTGTGAGATTCTTTTGTCGCCTAAAACCCTAATTTTCGACCCTAACAACTGATGTTTCTTGCTCCAAACTCTAATACAAACCCTATTGAATAAGAAGGGAACCCTTAAACCTAATACAAAACGGGCAAGAAAAACCTCTTCCTATTGAAATAAAGTAATCCTGATTCCCTTCTATATTTTAACCTTTTGTTTTTTTGTTTATTTGGTCTTTTTTTTTTTGGTTCTTCTATTAAATATTTTATCACGATTTTTACATGCATCCATACTCCGATTAGGTAATTTTATTTCTTAATCATATTGTGAATGTATGGAAGTTGGTCACTCTTTAGATTTAAGTAAATAGTGTAGAGTTTCGTTTATGGATCGGCGGTTTTGCTTTATGTATCATATATTGAAAGCTTTAAAAAAAATCATTTATTTGGCCGAATAATTTGTTAGAGTAACAACAATTTCTTTGGTGCATTAAACCTTAGATGGTTTAGTTCAATTCATATGATTTCCTATAAAATTGAAAAGAATAATGTTTTTGTACACTGTGCAGTGTACAATAGTTATGTAATAAGCACTTGGCTGAACAATAAGTTGGGATGATTATAGTGATTTAAGATTAGTGCAAGCAAGAAATGTTTGTACCCTAGTCAAAAGTATGTCTCTAACTTGAGATTTTATGTTAGAGTGTTTTCATGTTTAAATAGATATAGGTACATAATCTACGAAGAAGTTTGCTAACGCGTTAGTAGTTATTCTTTTTTTCTTTCAATGTTAAACAAATGTTGCTACCACCCTTTTTCTACTCTTTGGGCATTTTTCCTCTTTCGTTCTCTAAGTGCACGAAGAATATATGCCCATTACGATATTTTTGCAGACAGTTGATCATTGAGAACTGGACCAAAGCAGCTGCTATATAAGCTATGAGAAGGCAGAGTAAGTGATGGCATAGTTTCTTTGATTCCACTTTAACCTATGTAGATTCTTCTGTATTTTATAATGCAATGTTATCTTATGTACAGTAACATTGACGATGTCGACAAGATCTATGGGAAATATATAACTTGAAACAAATTTAAGAGGCACCGTAATTCCTCAAGGGAAGACATGGTTGTATGTTTTAAATGGCTAAAGGCTTGGCTGTTGGTTTATGATAAGAGAAATGACGATGAAGAAATGACATACGAAGTATTATTCACAAGGTAAAGAATTTCAAGTTTATTTAAAATTGCGCTCCGGGGTTCTTGCTATTTCTTTGCGGATGCACAAGGGACTGAAAATTGAGCAAAGAAAGGTGTTGGGTTCTAGAAATTGATGAAAACTCATGCTGTCACAACGTCATATATCGAAGGCATTTGACGACATTCATGTGCAGGGGTAAACTCTCTTCTTGCTCACCCTGTTGTGCTTATAAAACTTTTCATCAATCAGTACTAACCTTTAAAAATTGGAGACAATACCTACAGTAAATGTAGTATCACTTTGTTTTCTGGATTTTGAAAACTGATATTCATTCACTCGATGCTCAAATGTTTATTACAGATTCTGCTCGCAAAGGCACAAACTGCAGGAACTGACAACATGATTGACATCACAAAAGAGGGTTTCCTTACCTCAAATCCACATGATTAACGTCACCAGAGCACCCATAATCACATAACAGTTGTAGTGATATTTCCATTGTAGATCTTTCATAAGCACCTGCAAAGCATAAGAACTTTTAGCTCATTTTTGTGGTTTATTTATCTATTAATGAAAATAGTTTAGTGATTTTCTTTTTACTAAGAAGTTTTAGTTATAAAGAATTTACTATTCCATACATTGAAGACATAAAAAAATCAACTGTTAAATTTTTGTAAACTGTTAGTGCAATTCAGCTCTTATTTGAAATGATTAAGATGATCCCGTGCAAAGCACGGGCGCACCACCTAGTCACTATAAAAACTATATCAGTTTCCTGAAAGCAGCATCAAACATAAGGTAGTAGACATTATTTCTATAGTTTTCATTTGAAAATTTACAGCTAGCATGTGCAAAATTAATCACAGTTTGTAATCTTTGTAAGTTTTCTTGTTGAGTCTCCCTGATTCCTAAGGGAATTGGGTAAGTATTTTTGTAAAGTCTTAATTAGATATTCCGGATTAGGCTTGATTTTTTTAAAGACAACTCTTCATCTGTGTTTCTAGATATACCAAAGGATATGAGTATAGGGTTTTTTTGAGGTTCTTATCTTTTAACCACAACAGACACCAATTTTTGAAACTCAAAGAAGACGCATTGTTGAGACAGCTCATGAATAATGCTTTGTTGAGACATCTCATGAATAATAACTAGTATGATTGGCTTTCTATTTTTTTTAAGGCATGAGCACTAATACAATTCTTGATTTCACCTTATATGAGACTGCATCTTTTTGCATATGGCACATATGGAGAGCCAGATGTGCAAAAAAAATTTGATAACGTAAATGTCAATGTTAGAGACTATTGCTAACTCCACTGTTATGCAGATAAATGACTAGAAAAGAACTTTACTTGTTCAATCCCAGCAACAACAGTCTTTTAGACAGATAGAACATCATTGGTCACTCCCATCTTCTGATGTGATCAAAATTAATTTTGATGCCTCTTATATTGATGATAATAGTTTGTTTGGATGGGGTCTAATATGTGGAGGTTTCACAGGTGATTGCGATGGAATGAGAGGAGATGCATCTTTTGCAATAGATCCGGAACAAGCAGGAGCTCAGGCACTTCTAGAAGCAGCCTTTTGGCAAAGTAGAAAGGGTTAACAAGGATTCAATTGGAGGGTGACTGCCTGAATGTGATGAAGCTCTGAAAGGAAAACAGACAACTGTGAAATGGACTTCATATAACTTAATCAAAGATGCTTTAGATATTTTAAGTACTTTCAATTTTTGGTCGTGCACTTATGTGCATAGAGATGCAAATCATTTAGCAGTCTCTTTAGCTAAGTTTGCAAGATCTCAAATAATTTTCTTTCAATGGTTGAAATCTATTCCTGAATGGGTGTTTTCCCTAATCCAGCGGGATAAATCCTTCATGTAGTTTTACAAATTTTAATAAAAAGCATCTTTCCTATTAAAAAAATAAAGAAGACGCAATGTAAAACATAGAAGTTAAAGATATGCCTCTCCAAATGACCCAGAGAAAGGATATTCCAAAAAAAAAGGTGATCAATATTTTCATTTTCATAATTATTATTACAGAGAGAACAATTTATCTCTATAGGAATATATCTTCCAAGTCTTTCCTTGACTGGCAAACATTTACTTCCAAAACAAGATCTAAACCCTAGATATAACTTTAAATCTCCAAATATCAAACCACTCAATTTTGTTCTCCAAGGGAATTTGTAAAACCTTTGGGAGTCATTGAATAAGCGCAGTTATATGTACATGTACAAATCTACAACCAGTATAAGACGTATAATAGGTGTAGTTATTGTCTAAAATATATCGTTTCTACTTTTCAAGTTTGTAGGAATCGGAAATGTTATCACATTCCAGATGAAGCAAAATAAGGTTGCAGATATTGTTTCTAAGACTGTACGTATTGAAAAATTAACTAGAGATTGGAATTTAGCCCCTCCAAATTGTATTAGATCTCAGTTGCTACAAGATTCAACTATAGTAACTTCCTCCTAATCTAATACAATGTTTTCTTCGTATCAAAAAAAAAAAAAAAAAAAGTTTGTTCCTTGCCTCCGAACATCGGTTAAAATTGAAATTTATAACTGTAAAGTCTAGATTCATCTAAAACACTTGTAGCCTGTTGGACAAATGCAATTACGGCAAGAAGCAAAAACTTACCGAATCCCGTGCCGGGTCTATCCTTGTTATATATATGGGAAGAGATTAGTTTCGGAATAGACCGAACTAAAGGCTCGTTCTTCTCTCTCTCTCTTTTTTTTTTTTTTTTTTTTTTTTTTTTTCGTGAAAGGGGGATTTATACAAAAACTTCAATCGCCGAAAATATTTAGAAATCTCCGCCTCTTTCATTAATAATTCATCCCGTCGACTCCTTGAAGTAATTTCTTTGGTCTCTCCTTATCTCTATTTGATGGTACTGTGTATAATTTAGGATTTGGATTTGGTAACATGAAAGAAAAAAGATTTGAGTTTTTTTTTTTTTTTTTAATTAATTTGTGCTGCAGAAATGTCTACTAGATTTAGGGGTTTTGTCAAGATGTTATCTGGTGCTAAGAATTCCACCAAAAAAGAGGGTTCTGGTGGGATGTTATCTTCTACTGCTCAGGAATCCCCCAAGGTTTTTTTTTTTTTAATTACTTTGTTTGTTTATTTCTTTTTGATTTGGATGATCTTATTTTTGTTTTTCTCATCAGGGTGACTATTACAGTGAACGGATGAAGGAGATCTATGGCGCAGATTATGCTAAACTTAGTTATGCAGAAATGGAGAAAATTAATACTAGACGTGTAAATAGAGAGTTTAATAATAATGTTATTGAGGGACTATTTATTGGTTTAGCTATCGGGAGTGTTTACGGCTACTTTGCATTTGGGTGGTACCCTTTTAAGGTATTTATATTCCTCTCTGTTTTGTTTATGTGGAGCATCTTATTTCATAGAGTTTTTGTTAAAGCTTAACGATTTTATAGTACCTTGCTGCTTTATCAACCATTTGATATTGCTACACACAAGCGAAGATGACATAATTAGGTGGGAACATACTGATAAGGAAATTAGGTGGAAACACACTAGTTGGAAGCATGATCCTGGGATCCTTGCATGGAAGTCGCTACTGAAAATTAGCTAATAAGGAATTCGCTACTCAATCCGTCCTAGGCTGAATGACTTTGCATGGATTCTTTTTCTTTTTTCTTCTTCCATGCATCAGTTTCTCCCTTTCAATAGTGGAAAAACTATGCATCATTGTATGCAAATACTGACTGTTGTCTTTGTTATGATTAAGCTTTAAAAAAGTGCTTTGTGAGCTGAGGTGGTCTTCCCTCCAATGTCTTGAGGTGTTAAGTAGAAGAAGTAACTAAGAAAAATCTTAAATCTTGTTTATAAGGTTGGATTATCCAATTCTTCTTCAAATCGGGCACCTGCTCATTTGGTAGACACTCTTACTTGGACAATGGTGACTGAGCTGTCAAAATCATCTCTTGGTTCCTTCCCTTTTTACGAAGGCCTAAAGATTTAGAACATCTTTCTTCCAAACATGGGTTTCTGTGGTAGTGATTTTTGTACATTTTCCAAAAATAAATAAATAACGCCTTTTCCCTTAAAAAATGCTCCCAGGAGTTGTCTATTATGTGCAATTTTTTGGGCAAAAGGCGCCTGTCTAAAAATTAATGAGGTGCACTATGATATTTTAAACCATGGTTAGGACAATGATGCAACTTCTTAAAACCATGGAGCAATTTTACAAAATCTGCATGGTACATGCTGTCCTCTACCCATTTGATTTCTGGAAATTAGCTGTTCCAGAGCCTGCTAGCCATCTCTAATATTTTGGCATCCATCACTTTTCACTTTGGTTTAGAATGGGAATGGCATTTGTTGCATTGTCAGGTGGCATTTATGGACGTTTTTTGAAATGAATTTTCATATGCTAGACCGCTAGAGAAGTTGTTACTCGATTCAATTATGAATGTGAATGCTGGTAGAAATAGCCTGGTTTGCGAACAAGCTTTCCAATATTTTGGACTAACTCCAGGGATATGTGCAGGATACTTTTGAGGGGGGACAAATATCGCAGAACTTTGCAGCCAGAGAAGGTACCGGTGCAGATACAAGCCATGAAGTTTAAGCGTTAGGCTGTCATGAGGGCTCAGAAGTCAGAAATCTAAAGCTCTAGAGCTCAGAAATAGCCTGGTTTGCGAACAAGCTTTCCAATATTTTGGACTAACTCCAAGGATATGTGCAGGATACTTTTGAGGGGGGACAAATATCACAGAATGTTGCAGCCAGAGACGGTACCGGTACAGATACAAGCCATGAAGTTTAAGCGTTAGGCTGTCATGAGGGCTCAGAACTCTAAAGCTCTCTGATGTTTTTATTGCTAACTTATTGCTAACATTAGCATATTCGATGTAGATCGGGATATTTTGCAATTATTGCTAACATTAGCATATTTGATACTCATACTATCATTTCCTGTCAAATGCTTGACATATCAAACCTATTAAAATATATATACGTGCATATATATTGGTTAATCTTATTATACTTATGTCATCTGAGGGCAACTCCTATGGAGTAGAAATAAATCCATATCTTTCTGATCATCCACTTTTTATGGATAAAATATGTCACTATGGGCAGAATTTAAGTCCATATCTTTCTGAAGTCCAGATGGTACTCCACTAATGTATGGAATATGATGTGGAGTAGTCCATCCGATCACTGTGGTACTCCACTAATGTATGGAATATGATGTGGAGTAGTCCATCCGATCACTGGATGACCGGATATGTCATCCGGACATTAAGTGTCCGGATGTTTTTTTTTTTAAAATCTTTTTCTCCCATCCGGTCACTTAATGACCGGATGTAATAAGTTTTCTTTTTTCATCCGGCTCCTATATGACCGGACAAGAGTTTACATTTTTAGAACTAATGCAGTTTACATCAATTCCAAGTGTTTTAGTAACGGTCTGTCTAAATTAGCAACACTTATAAGTGTTGCTAATTTCAAATATTTAGAATCAACTCAAAATTCTTCTAATCCGGTCATAGAAGAGCCGGATGGACTAACTTTTAGTACTTTCTCCCATGGTGGGTTTTTACTCCACAAACTACACAGGGTCCACAAATATGTGGATACTCCTTAAGTTATGGATGTTTTTACCTCCATATCATAGGAGTTGCCCTAATAAGAGTATTCAAATATCATTGATGCCTTAGCCGACACTATGATATGCCACAAATTACATATTATTGCTGCCTCAGCTGGCACTTTAATATGTTGATACTATCGGTAGAATTCCATTAGACTCTCTACGTCTATCGTATACAAACCATTATTGCTTATCTCAGCAGACACTTTATGCTTTATTTACCAAAATAATGAGTCTCTACGAAGCATGCGAGACTCATCAATATGCTAAGACTAGCAGCTAGGTCAACAATTGACCAAAAAAAAAAAAGACTTGACCATGATCGAGACACCAATAATGTCACAAGGGGGATATCCACTAAAGTTTTAGCCTGGCGGCCTACAACACGTGCAATGTAGCAATACACTCATGATAAGAAAGTGAGTAAGTCGTGCTGACAGTTGAAGGAGTAATGGAGTAGTGGTCTTACAACCACCAATTCTCCGTGACGAAGCGGAACTGGTTTCACCATGATTTCCACTTCTCTACTCTTCGACTTCTCTGTAACTGTTACCCCTTACACGAAATCAAGTGTTAACTAACACTACTACAAATAGGTTCTTCAACCTATTGACATGATATGACAAATATCACTGAATAACTCTCGAATACTGAATAAACGAAGACATTTGAAGAACTTCATCAACAAAGAGGTATGTGAAGACTGAACCATTCTATTTACTCACATGAATTACCATTATACCTATATGAGACTATGTCGTATGACTTCTAGTAGATTTAATATTGCAAACAAGAAATTTTGAGTCAAGGTTTTCTTGTTAAACATCTCGAAATATGATTCAAGCAATGATTGTTTATTGGTTCTTTGCAATCTTAGTTCGAAACAATTTATTGTACATGAACTATTTTTGTTTCATATAGATCATTTAGAAATTACCCAAGAAAACAGATTGTTTAAGAATTTTCTTGAGTGGTTAGTAATCAAGGCTTATGAGATAATTGAATGTAAGTGTTCCGGATTTGTGAGGTTTGCTAGCTTTGTCTACTGTAAACAGATTTCCAAAGCCTTGACCTATTTGATCTAAAGGGAAATCAAATAGGCTTATCTGTTAGAGGCAGATTGGTATCAAAAGTCTTCACTTAGGCTGACGCAACTTTTAGGCTGTAAAGGACGTCAGCTAAGGAAATCAATCGCGTAGAGCTTGTGAGGTTCAAGACACGTAAGGATCACGATTGCAGTTGAATTGCTTGGAGGGTGAATTCGGTCCCAACTACATTCCAGTCTGAAGTATGACAATAAGATAGTGTCTTTAGCGGCTTAATACAGTTAGGTGTTCAAATCTTGACGAGGTCCCGGGGTTTTTCTGCATGTGCAGTTTCCCTCGTTAACAAAACTTCTCATGTCTTCTGTGTTTTCCTTCTCCGCATTAAATTATTTATCTTTATAATAAGAATAACACAAGTAGTACGTAATCAATTCTAGTAGATAAGTCCATATTAATTGTAAATGATTACGAGACTTGTTCTTGTAGAATTCGAATCTTGAAAGATTGATAACAAGTTTCATACTTGGCAGAATTCAGATTCAACTATTTGGATACGACTAGATTGATCTTGGATATTAATTATGAGATCGTCCAAGGACTCTTTTAAACAATCAGGTTCAAGTTCTCTATTTTTTAGACTTTCTGATTATGAAGAGATAAAGATATAAACTCTACATACATATTTTCAAGGATCATTAAGTTAGTCTACTTGCAATTGTGTTGGGTTTTTCCCATATAAGTTGCCGAACGAAAAAGTTGGTGGTGTACTTGGTACCCTCTCCTTTTCAATTGGAATCATAACAAGCAAACACCTTTAGACCTAATAAGTTTGTGTTTCTGGCGATCTGAATCTATGTACAAGAGTGGAATCTCTATTAACATACCACCAGCCTTCGATGACACAAATTACTTATGGTGGAAAATAGCTATATGCCCTTCTTACAAGCTCGTGATTTCCAAACATGGGTTCTTGTCATAAAGGGGTATGATGCTCTGACGGTTGCACGAGGTGAAGCAACTGTTGCAAAAGACATAACTGCATATAGTTATGAAGAAATCAGTGATGTTAAACACAACTATGATGGACTTAACGCTAGCATCCATGCCATAAGCCAAAATCTTCAACATCATGTGTCTACATGCACTACGCCGAAGCAAGCTTGTGATATATTAGAAACCGTATTTGAAGGGGATACCGCATAAAAGGAAGAAAAGCTTCAAAATCTAATTTATGACTAGGAAAACCTTTGTATGGCTGATGAAGATTCGTTTGAGGAATTTAATCACATATTGTCTGAAATAGTGAATGCTTGTCATTCATTAGGAATGACTATTCCTAAAAGGGATATTGTGATAAATATTCTTAGACCTTTACCAGATCAATACTAGTCTAAAAAACATGTTATCACTGAAGGAAATGATCTTGGTATACTTTTCAGAAGCAGCCTCGTTGGAAAGCTAACGATCTTTGATCACGAGCAACTCACGGCTATGGAAAAGGCTTTTTCCTTATAAGCTATGACCAAATCAAGCTCACCTCTTCCAAAAGTTAGCTTATCTTGGTTTGATGAGTTCTGTGAATATCACGACGAGTTAGACACCACCATGTCTATGATCACAAAGCGTGTCAGAAATCTCCTCAAGAAACGGAAAGAATGACGATCTGGGAAACGACTCTACTTTCAGGATGAATTTTCTTCACAAGATAAAAATCCTCTTTAGTGCTTTAAATGTCGTGGATTTGGACATATGCAAAAGGAACCCCCCGAGTAACGAATACTATCAAGGAAATAATGCTCTTATAGTTTCTCTTGGTGCCTGATGAGCAGCTACCTGAAGATTATACTAAAAATTCATCTAGTAAAATGACTTGAGAAACCTTGATTTCAAAAAACATAGTTCTCATGTTGATTTTTTGTGCAAACCTCATATTCTCAAGTTAATATATATATTGAGGTTGCACGCGTTACTACATTTAAGTAGTGATGGGGAGAGTAGGAAACTCACCTCTAGTGTCAAAGGTAGCGCAACAAGGTCGTTTGTACATTTATGATTATCAGTTAATTTCTTACCTTTTCTGGCCTTCCTTCTTCATTTTCTCGATGTGGCTCAAAAGTACCTATGAAGTTCTTCAAGGCTTGGTTCATCCTCTGCATGTCATTCTGAAGCTTTACAAGAATCTTATTATTATTCTTGGATCTCTGACGCTTCTCTTAAATGTGTCCACTGCTTCCAAAGAAGGAGCGGTGTTTAGAGAGAAAAACTCCTTGAGATATGGCTCATTTGTTATCACCACAACTATTCACATCATCCTTATTAGATACTGCAAGAATGAACATGTTATTCTTGGTGAATGGGGTATTACTATTAAAACTAACACCACTAGCGGAGATCTTATCAGAACTTCCTAAGAGCCTTTGTAAATCACACTTTTGGGTATCAATCTTTTTTTCTTTTAGAGACAAGGTTTTTGTGAAATTCTCCTTGAGTTTATCCAACGGATTTTTCACACAAAGAGATGTTTCGGCTTTTTTCATCTTTTTCTTTAGTTGAAAATTTTCCTGATGAATTTCTTCACTTTTACTCAAGAATTCAAGAATCTCCTTATCTGACTTGTCATCTGTATCAGAATTAGGGTATTTTTATGTGTTAAACTGTTTTCTAATTGTTGTATGGAATCCAATTATCAAAACTCTCTCTATGATGATAGCTAAAGGTTTATTTCATGTGTTAAGCTCTCGCTCATAGAAATTAAACTACTTTAACACAGATTTCAACAACCTTGTGCATGATGATTGTTTCAATCTTCACTATCCTCTTTGCATCATAAACTAGTCTACCTGATTAGGTGCTACCAAATCTCCCATAGTCCAAAATGTAATGACTTGATGTGGGTATGAACAACTCATGTGCTCTTAATTTTGAATTCTCACTTCCTATCTGACTCCTAAGAAAAAGACGAGAACAAGATCCACAAAAAATCTTAGTTAATTAACTGAGATTAATCATGCCTAAGACTAATCATCTTATTATAACGTTGGTATTTAAACTTAATATAGTTCATATGAGAAAGTTTCTCTATTCATGGATAGACATTCAAAAATTAGTATAATCTAGTAACCATGGGAGATTGTCAGTATTTGTATTAGTTTTGATGTCAAAGGCGCACTAACAGTTTGGTTCACCAACCCGTGTCGTACTGGTTCACAAACTCCTATATATATGGAATGTTTAAAAAGGCCAATTTCCTTATTTTTATGAAATTCTTGTCTTGATGAGTCTCCTATATATATATATATATATATATATACATATATCACTCAAAATCCTTGTAATAAGGTATAAAATTATGGCTCAAATAACTAGAGGTGTCACAAAGAAGGATGCAGTGGAAGATGTCAACGTTTTTCTTTGTGAAGATATCAATTTATCAACAATCAAGAAGGATAAATCATCAGGAGATGCTGAATCCTCTTCATCTACATGTTTATTGTCAAACTGTCATCCTGACAATGATTTTAGAGCTACTGTGGAGGACTTCGTAACTCTGAGGAACAATCTCAAATCCAAGATCAACCGACTCTCCAAAGGAGGTAACTCACTACAAACAAGAAGTATAATCTGTGGAAAAAAAACAACCCTTAAGTGATCTTAAGGCGGAATTTAGTAAGTTAATTGACAGTTCTGAATATTTAGAAGAACTAAATGACCTAATCATCAATTAGTTCTTCAATAATGAGAAGGAATTCTCCGCTCAAGCTCTTAGGAGCGATTGGATGCGTTACTAGTGAAATTCCTTGTAGGATTTATATTCTTATTGTTTTAAGGAGGAACACTGGCTTTTGAAGTAGGTTTTATGTGTTACATTGGCTATTCAAAATATTATCATCTTGCATATTTAAAATTTATCTAATTAAATATTATTTTGGAAAATGACTTGCAATATCTAATCTTTATTGATTATATATATGTATTGCTTATTTTCTGAGAATTGTTCTTTGCTATCATATTTATGGTGATTAGAACGGATATCCCACTTGCTCTCATAAGTTAAGCTCTTAGCTCTTTTTGTTTGTCACTGGCTAAAGAGGAGTAATTTTTTTGAGAATTGCAGTATTGATCTCCCAACGATTATATTTAGTGAATATACTGCACCGAATACCATAAGATGTTCTCTAGTAATCAGCTTTCCTCCCCGAAACTGTAACTAGCAGGGAATGAGTTCAAGAACTTTAATCTCTACATCCGTACATGGCTAGAGAAGATATAATTCTTATGTTGAATTATATCGCATAAACTTTCCTCTTTGTTCGTAACTGGCCTAAAGAGTAGTTTTTGTCGATGATTATTTTCCTCACGAAAATCTTGTGTCTTAGTGCCTCTAACATTAAGATCGTTATTCTTAACTTCTTTGTTCGTAACTAAGGAGAAGAGATAAAAAATAGTGGGATACAAATCTACTTTTTTTGTTACTCGCGAGTAAATTTGTTAATATCCAAGAAGATCTTGGAGAAAGGTCTCTCATGTTGTTCTTTCGGGAATGACATCAAATGGGGGAGAGTTTAATTTGAACTTGTCTTAATTATCATATCTTTGTGGGGAGTGCAGTGTTGGAATTGTAAGAGATGCTTGTACCTATATATCTACTTGATGAAAACATTGAGTTTACTTGCGGAAATCGTCTAAATAAAAGCTGGTGTGTGTTCTCTAGTCTTGATATCTCTTTTGTTTAATTAATTATGATCCCTATTTTTTGCTTAGCCAATTTTGTTGACAAAAAGGAGAACATTATTTAGTAGTATTCTACTACAACATATAGCTTTTCGGACCATTATGTAAGGCTGAGTGAGTCATAATCTATATGTTTTACTTATTATGCAAAATAAGTAAGTATTGACTAAGAGGGACAACATATCACCGTTGAACTTCTTCAAAGTTATGATGCAATTGAACTTTGAAGAAGGAAACAATACTATGTTTCTGTATAACAACCATTGAGTAGAGTGATTTTTCAATATAATAAAGCTCTAATAGAGTATTTTCATAAGTTTTTACGCTATGGATCTTCAACAACAAAGATGCTGAAACGAACACATGCAGAACCATAGAAGGACTTGAAGTACGAATAATTCAAGACGATGTTGAAGAACCAAGGAAATCAAGCATGATAGATTTTAAGCTGAAAGATATTTTTGTTTTGAATCCATATGTATTATAGTTTTGTCACTAAAATGGACAAAGGGGGAGATTGTCAGGGCACTGCTCGGTTGAACTCACAAGTTTTGTCATCTCAATCTTGTTGTCAATGTTAGATGCACAAAACTATATCTTGATTTCTAGTATACTAAAATCATGTTTCGGACAAGGTATAAAAGTTGGTAGTTGACATAACTGAGTAACCCTCGAAGATTGAAGACTGAATATCAACAAAGACATTTGAAGAAATTCATCAACAAAGAGGTATGTGAAGACTGAACCATTCTATTTACTTGCATGAATTTCCATTCTATCTACATGAGACTATGTCGTATGAATTCTATTAGATTTAATATTGCAAAAAAGAAATTTCGAGTCAAGCTTGTCTTATTAAACATCTTGAAATATGATTCAAGCAATGAATGTTCATTGGTCCGTAACAATATTAGTTCGAAACAATTTATTGTTTAAGAATTATTTTTGTGTCATATGGATCATTTGGAAATTACCCAAGCAATAATATTTTATATGTATGGAAAATGGGAATGTTTCAACATCAAAAGAGAGTTTATCAGAGCTACTGAAATATGGACTCAAGGTAGGTATGTGAACCATTTCGCATCCATGGATATCTGAGGTTCTGGAATATTGGTAGGTTCACGTACTAGCTAGTGTTCTGAATGAGACTGTATGGGAACCCATTTCACGAACCGTGGTGATCTGAGTTCTTAAATAGCCTAGCGGTACGTGAACCCAGTAAGCGAACCGTTGACATTTGGGTCCGGGAATAGCCTATCGTTACACGAACCTAGTTCACGAACTGTGGCTCCCCGAATTCATGAACTGGTTTAACGGTACACGAACCGTTTCACATACCTACCCAGTACGAATTAGCAGATCCTCAAAGACTATTTTTTACAAATATGTTTAGCATTGATATGACTCTCATAAACACCTCTATAACATCTTTAATCACTAAAACACCCTGTGTATGTGCATCATGATTCAAGTCTTAAATATTTGATGAACGCAATATTACTTATAATTTATAAAGGCGTATTTGCCAAGAACTATCGTTGTACACGATTCTGGTAGCCGGACCATAGTGTATATACTATTAGGTGATTTAAAGACAAATTTCTTGCATGCTTACATGGACTCCAACAAGAGTTTCATAAAAATAGAGAAATTGTTTGTTTGAATTTCAATATATCTTATCTTGAATTCTAAGCAACCCTCGGTCTTGAAAATTCATAAACATAGAGATACTCAATCAACTGGGAAATTCAATCTCTGACACTTCTGTATCCTAGTTGATTGCTAGATTCGTCCTCTATTGATCTAGGTTTCCTCTGAGAAACATAATTAGGTCTACGACTTAAAAACTTCACTTAGGGATTCGTGAATCCATGTCCAACTATCTTTACCTTGATAGTTCGTGTATGCTGATCTAATTTTTTTTCTATTATCGAGGTTTTAGTAATCTCTTTCAGGAGCGAGATAGATAGAAATCGCAAAGTTTTCTTAATCTCAGACTTTGTGATTCCTCAAGATAGATATCTGAAAACTCTTCTTAATTGATTAATTTGAGAAGTAGTTACTAATCCAGGCTTCTGAGCTAATTGAGTGTAAGTGTTTTGGATTTGTGAGGTTTGCTAGCTTTGTGTATTGGAAACCGATTTCCAAGCCTTGATCTATTCGATCTAAAGGGAATCAAATCAGCTTATATGTTAGAGGAAGATTGGTACCAAAGTCTTCACTTAGGCTGAAGAAACTCTTAGGCTGTAAAGGACATAAAGTCTTGCGAGGTTCAAGAGACGTAAGGAGCACGACTGAAGCTAAATTGCTTGGAGGTGATTCAGTCTCAACTACATTCCGGTTCGAAGTTTGATAGTAGTAGCGGCTTAATACAGTTCGGTGTTCAAATTTGGACGAGGTCCCGAGGTATTTATGCAAGTGCAGTTTTCCTTGTTAATAAAACTTATGGTTTTGTGTGTTTTCCTTCACCACATTATATCATTTCAACCTTCTAAAACATAACTTAGACAACTTAGGCAAGATAAAGGACGCTTTGGATTCATTCTTGGGAAAGCTAAATCTACGGCCGTAAAATGATCAGTTTAGTTTTTATTAAGGCTGCACATGAGCCGGTACGGCCCGGTTTTCTGTTGAAACAGGTCCATGTACCTGGTGTTGACCGGTACCTCATTTTGAGGACTGGTTACCTGTACCTGGACTTGTACCTGTACTTGTAAGACCAGTCCGGTTCCACTCCGGTACCGGGTTTTTACCTGTAACATCAACACCATTAATATCTATTTGAATCTGAGAAAAATACACCCATTCATTTATTATCATAATTTAATTCATTGATATACTCATTTACAACAAAACCACATCAATTAGATAATACAATAAAACAATTACCATTATTCCTAAGGATTTCAATTCCTGTTAAAGTAAATTACCACAATTATCTTCTCCATCTTCTGCAACTTCTCTGTAAGTCATTGACTAAAACCCCCAATTGAAAAACCACAAACCTTAATTTCTCCATTGTTGTTCAATTTCAAATCTGCAAACAGATCCATCACTTTCCCATTCTCTAACCTAGATAAGAACAACATCAACATCTTGTACTTCTCCTTTATCCATGGTTTGCTCTTCACTTTGATTTCTCAATCTCAGATCTCCATCTCTTCTTCACATCTTCAATGGCAGTATCAACATCAACATGTATTAAACTTAACATCAATCAAAACCCAATATTCATTTCCATCTTTCCCTTCTTGTCTATTGCAACAAAATCAGATTCAAACCAATTTCTTCTCACAGACCATCAAAATCAACAACCCATTCAAATCCCTGTCTTGATTATTAGCAGCAACCATCTTAATTTCGTAATTAGTTTTCAACAAAAATTCTTGACTTGTTGTTGTTGATTGAAGAAGAAGAAGAAGTAACTGGTTTCTCTTCAGTTGGTTGGCGAAGAAAAAGATGGTAGTGGTGGTGGTGAAGAAGAAAAAGGTGGTGGTGGTGAAGAAGAAGGGATGGATTAGTTTGATTGACTTGTGCCGCTGTTGCTGTTCTTCAGCTTCAGTTGAGAGTTTGAGAGGAAAAAAAAAGAAGTGAAAGAGTTAAACTTTCTTATAAACTTTTGTACCAAACCTAGAATAGATAGTTAAGATTAATCTATAAAACTCTAATCAATGGCTCTTATTAACCGGTTCTTCTGATCCGGTACAAGCCGGTACCACCTCAAGAACCGTTCCCTGTACCTTGTCCTATCCCGGTTCTCAAATTCAGTACCGGTCCCTATACCGCCTACACCGGTTCCTGTCTGGTTTTTCCGGTTCCAGTCCGGTACAGGTATTCTTGACCGGTTCTTGTGCAGCCTTAGTTTCTATTGATATTTCATAATAAATGTTTCTTTAATTAATCAAATAAATATGTTTCATTAATACATAATAAATTTATTTTATATTAAATCAGTAGGCATTGATGGTGGTTGTGATAGTGGGCGTGGGTGGTGGATCGACGGTGGGGATAATGGTGTTGGTGTTGGTGAGAATGGTGGAGTGATGACGTTAATGGTGGTGGTTATGGAAGAAGTAGTGGTAATGTGATGACAAAGGTGTCCAAAGGTAGATAAATTATTTAGTTACCTTTGGTTAAATTTTTTTTATTTGATAATTAGTTTTTAAATTTATTTCAATAGCCGTGGTTTTAAGATTTTTCTGGTCGGGGCAGGAAAGAATAAAAAACCTATAGTAAAAAATTGACCATATACAAGGCTACACGCGAGTCAATTGTAATTCATGATTTAGTTTCTCATATCTCCCTCTATTCCCATTTTTTTGTCATGATTTCTGTTTCTGTCATTTCTCCTCGACTTCATGTGATTATGCATGCTTAAGAAATAGTTCATGGTAATAGGTAAAGAGAGAAGATAAGTAGACAAGAAACAAAATGGTTCAAGAATTACAAATTATTAAACTTTAGGAAAATGAATAAACACAAATTTATGTAAATTTGGAATAATTTATATCACCAAATGGAGAAAAGTAATTCATAAAGCTAATAGATTCCGTAAGATTAATGTGATTGATTTTGAAGTAATTTTGTGTTTTTAGTTTTTCTACAAATTTGGTGAACTACCTTTGATGATTTATTTCTTTTCGAAGTGGGGGCGCTACTTTGTTTTGAAGAAGTGAATAAAGTAGTGTTCTACTACACATAGGACCATAGGATTTTGAGGAGTTGGTTAACGATTAACTATGTTTGTCCCAAAGGATTGTATGACTTACAAACATAATATTAAAAAAATATTTGAGGATAAGGACATGTTTATTAACCAACACCTCAAAATCATTTAGACTTGGATCGACTGGGTCGATTTTTCATAAACAATTATGATATGTATGAACCAATGAATATAATCGAAATACATATCATTTCCCGTGCCGTTAAGCCCTAGTATCTTTATAATAAGAATAACACAAGTAATACATAACCAATTCTAGTAGATAAGTCCATATTAATTGTGAATGATTACAAGAGACTTGTTTTTGTAGAATACGTATCTTGAAAGATAGATAACAAGTTTCATACTTGGCAGAATTCAGATTCAATCATTTGGATACAACTAGATTGATCTTGGATATTGATTTTTTAGATCGTCCAAGGACTCTTCTAAACAAGCATGTTCACATAATTTATTTTCTACACTTTCTGACTATGAAGAGATAGAGATACAAAATCTATATACATATTGTCAATGATCATTAAGTTGCTCTACGTGCAATTGTTTTAGGTTTTTCCATACAGGTTGCTGAACGAATAATTTGGTGGTGTATGTGGTGCCCTTTCCTTTTCAAAGACAACGTCAACGGAAACTTCATCACCAAAGCTATGTGAAGAATGATTGTCTTATTTACTCAGATTATCTACCATTCGATTTACCGAAACAAGTCGTATGACTTTAATATAATGAGGAACATTGCAAAAAAGAATGCAAGCAATAAGTAGTCAAGTTAGTTTCTAATGTTCACAAACTGTTTTACCAGTTCACCAACTTGAACTTATAAATATAAAAACTTTCTTTTAAATCTCAATTTACTCGTGTACACGAACTGATTTTCTCATTTCACGAACTAGTCGATTTTGAGATAGTATTAGATGTTATTTAATTCAAAAGTACACAAGTAGATTCATACAGTTAGCGAACTAGCTGTTTTTGAATATTTTATGTACACCCTTTGTTTTCAAGTATATAAATTGTTTTGACAGTTCGTGAACTTGCCAAATTCAAAAGCTTATTGACTTACGAGACGACTTTGAGTTCACAAACCTTTTTGCCAGTTTACGAACTGATTCGGTCTTGTGATATATACTCTACTTATGCTTATCAATTCCAGAGCAACTTAACCGTGGCTCTCTGGCAAACCACTTGGTACACTAAGGTTGCACATCTTTTTGTAATTCAAAACAAACTTCTCATATACGTAATTTCATGCACAATTTATATGGAGAAGTTTAGCTTATTTGATGTATAAATCAATTCGTAAACATGGAAACTAGTTCATGAATCTACTTTGTTTAGCATTGTTCATCAATATAAATAGAGGACTCCCTGCATACTAAAATTTCAATCCTGACACTTTTGTGTCCTAGTTGGGGCTAGATTCTTCCTCTAAAACCTAGGTTTTCGCTGGTGAAACTGTATTAGGTTACAACTTTAAATGACTTCACTAAGGGATTCGTGAAGGCCTATTAGACTATCTTTTACCTGACAGTTCTTGTTATCCGGATCTCAATCTTATTGATTGTTATAGTTCTCGACTGTAGATCATGAACATGATAAATAGAAATCACAAAGTAATCTTCGTCTCAGACTTTGTGATTCCACAAGATTTTTAAATCACTTTTAATTTAATTTATTTAGATAATTCTCTATAAGCTTTGAAGGTGACAAGTTCATCCTATTCTTGAGTTTGCTTAATATTTTTTTTCTTGAAGATCCCTCATAAGCATATAAAGTTTCATACCTTAATTGAATATCTTTCTGAAGGATATCAAAGAGAATTTCTCTTAGAGGTAGAATAGTTATAAAAGTACGTCTTCACTTAGGTTGAAGCAACTCTTAGGCCTGTCAAGAACGTTAGCTAGGGGAATCATGTTGTGTAGGGTCTTGCGAGATCTAAGAGACATAAATGAGCACAACTGAATCCGAATTGCTCAAAGGGTCGATTTGGTCCCAACTACGCTCCAGTCCTAAGTCTGATAGCCGTGAGTGTCTGTAGTGACTTGATACTCTACGGTGTTCAAGTTTAGGAAGATTAAGATCCACGGTTTAACGGATATTTTCAAGACATCCATGGAAGATTAAGATCCACAGTTCAATACATTCGAGACAAGAGACATTTCGTTATAGATATTCACTCCATTATTGTCCAAGGTATATTAATTTAATAGCCCATGAGCTATGTCAATAGTTCGCCTTGAGCGAACATGTATCAGGAGATTGGTCTACTCATCACCCTAGTTAGCAATTCGGCATGCGACAAAAATTCGGACCGGCTAAAATGCGCAGATTAACCGGCTAAGTAAAATCCGAATTCGGTAACTATGTTATATTCTTGTTTGCTTGCCAATTATACCCCTGAAAAAATAGGATACATAAGAAGTTATAATGAGCATTTTCGGTCTTTTAATAATAACCATCTCCAATATGTTTATCAAATTGCACAATTTGGTTAGGGTTCATTTTACCAAAAAAAAAAAAAATTGGCTATAAAATGAACTCTTTCCGTAAGGACCCTCTGTCTGTCGGCCCAGTAATACTTTATACTTCGCCCAGCATCATCAGGGTACTTTAGGTAAACACGTAACTTCGCCCACGTCGTCGTTCACTTATTTCTGCATTCCATTTTTAGAGAGAGAGAAAACCACTATTACGAGAAAACAGTTTAAATTTTAGAAAGAGAACAGAAAAGAAGAGAAGGAATTGGTGAGTGTCGTTGTAGTGAATAGGGTTTTCTTTTTCTTCTTCTTCTCCTTGAAAATCTGATGGCGAGAAGACCGGATGAAGAGTATGATTATCTATTCAAGATCGTTTTAATTGGTGATTCAGGTGTTGGTAAATCCAATCTTCTCTCCCGTTTCACTCGTAATGAGTTTTGTTTAGAATCTAAATCTACCATTGGAGTCGAATTCGCTACTCGTACTCTTCAGGTCAATCTCTCTCTCTATCTTCATCTCAATTTTTTCTTAGATTATTAACCGTAGATCTGAAATTGAGATCTGAAATCTCATTTAAAATTGATTTATTTGTTTATTCCTGGTGTTATTATTCATTTTGGATCGAAGACCGAGTTTGTTGTCAGGGAATAAGAATATAGAGAATTATCAGAATTTCGGATTATATTTTAAACAAATATTTTGTTGTATAATGAATAATGTTACGTTTTTGATGATATAGATCTGCTTGAAATCAGAATTTTATGTATTGATTGATTTCAATGAATCATGTATTGCTGTAACTTCTAGACTTTATTTTGTTAGAATTTGGTACTGCTGACATGCTAAGTGAATGGATTACAATGAACGAAAGATGATATTGATAGCAAACTTGCTTCAAGTTCTGGAAGTTGACATGAGTAAGTAGAACTTTAACCTTTCTCCTCAAGAAGAAGTGGAAATAATTAGAGGAACTTGAATGCTTTGCCATCTAGTAATTGACTCTATTAGATGCACTTTTGATAGGGACATGATCTTGAAATGCAGCCAGGGTAGAATTTTGTCCATACATTTTAGGTGTCTGCAGCAGTAAAGTCTATACCATCGATTGCAACAAAGTTGGAGTTTCTAAGGATTTTAGTGTTTGGTGGGTTGTAGAGTGGGTGCTATTGTTAAGCGAGGAAACATTAGTTGCTAAGAATGCATGATACTGGTAGAGATTTCTAAGCACTGCAAAGTGATTTGCCATTTTTCTATTGTTATAATCTATTTATTCTGCAAAGTGATTTGTCATTTTCTATTGTTGTAATCTATTTATTCGCACGAGTAGACGAATTGGGATTCTTATAGACAACTATATGTTTTGTTTGTTGTATATAGTGCTTGAACTTAAAGGAAGAAAAACTCAGACTATAATTGACTGCCAGACTTAGTATGGCTGGTTAGGGTTGTAATATTCTTTTGAAAATTTGACTTGTTTATAGACTATAATTGTGTACAACAGTTCACTAATTATATGTGTTGTTGCTTAGTATTTGATACCAGATTTTTAGGTAAACTTGTCACTTCTTGAAGTTGCAAGGTAGGAAGATATGAGTTAGCTTCAATTCTTGTGTTAGGCTTGATATGATAGACATTGATCTGTTGGCCATCTTTTAGCATGTTTGGATTGGGTCCTACTTTTTTTGATGGGAAGAAAATTAAGGGGGGTTTTATACAGAAGTGGAAGTTTTGGTTCCCTTGGTTATGCTAGAAAGCAGATATGTATTGAGATCCCCTACTAAAATGGAGGAGAGGGACTTCATCGTTAGTGGTTACAGAGCTTAGTAATATTTTATTCCTGCAGCATCTGAATCTAGTAAAATATTTGAAGTTTTTGAACCATGGTTGTCCCATTTATATTCTGAAGTGAGGTTGCATAATATCTGCTTGACGCTGTCTTATAAATTTTGCCATTTTTTATGTATTCAGATTCAAAAGCATGATGACTTCTCATCTCCAATTATTTACCACTTGATTCTGTATTGTTGGGATATTAGGTCTTTAACTAATCAGCTTTTCTTTGCATCTATTTTCCACTTTTCCTTCTTTCAGGTTGAAGGCAAGACAATCAAAGCACAAATATGGGACACAGCAGGGCAAGAGCGATACAGAGCAATTACCAGTGCCTATTACAGAGGTGCACTAGGTGCTCTTCTAGTCTATGATGTGACAAAGCCAACAACATTTGAGAACGTAACTCGGTGGCTCAAGGAACTGCGTGATCATGCTGACTCCAACATTGTGATAATGCTCATTGGAAACAAAACTGATCTGAAGCACCTCCGTGCAGTTGCAACAGAAGATGCTCAGAGTTTTGCTGAGAAGGAAGGGCTTTCATTCATCGAGACCTCTGCTCTTGAAGCAATAAATGTTGAGAAGGCTTTCCAAACAATCCTTGGAGAGATATATCGCATAATTAGTAAGAAATCCCTTGCGTCAGAGGAGTCTGCACCGTCTAGCATTAAGGAAGGCCAAACAATTGATGTCTCAGGATCAGATAGCAACTCAAAGAAATCATGCTGTTCTACTTCTTAAGGGGTGATTTCTTCCATTCTTTATCCTTTCTGGTGACTAATGTTCTATAGGTCTCTGGTCTTTCTACTATGTTTCATCTTGTCTGGATCTTGATCTTTTTTGCCCTTTCATGGGATCTTATACAGGTGTTTCTTTTACTGTGTTTTGTTGGATTTAGTGTATGATTCTTCATATTCTTCTAAAATAGATGGAACAGTTCAGATTTTAATAGATGACAGATATTTTGTGAAGTGTTTCGTCTGAGATGCTATTGAAGTTATTCTCTTAATTTCTTGTTATATTGGGATGGGGACTAAGATTTATCATGAGGCGCGAATTATGGGTGTAGCAACAAGAAAATAACTTGCTTCATTTTGTAACCTGAAGGAATTAATGACATTAGATTAACATTTTTCAGCATACACTGCTTGTGCCGGATATCTTCATAGACTAACTGCTGTTTATTATGTGTTTCATTTTTTTTTCTTTGTAAACGTCTAAACGATACACAGATTATAGCATAAAATGAAGAACTTTCATAATAGCTCTGGGCCTCTGGCCTTCTTCTTTGCAAAGATGAATCGACTATTTTCAGAGGACTCGATTACATTGACCATCTTTTTGAGAGAGTGGTGAGCAGTAAGGAAAGGAAGCAAACAGCTATCAGGCAAGGTCAACAAACTTGTAGCCTTTTCATGTATAGTCCGACTGCTGACTGGAAGTTTTTTTTTGTTTTTGTTTTGTTTTGACACATACTGACTGGAAGTTACACAATTCCAAACCTTTGGATGTTTATGACAGCATACGTAGTGAGAATTATCAGACTGCTCTTTCATTATCTATCAGCCAGACCAGGGCCATATTTACCTTCTCTAGTTGTAATTACAAACTGGTAGTCACTGATAACAACTGAAACAAGATGATATACGATTGAATTAGAACCAAGTACTTTTGAATACTTGGTGAATATACAATTGGGTTCACAACCTAACTAAACTTGATTCAGAAGAAAATAATTTTGACGTCAGAACTTTACAGCAACTCTATCAGCAAACCTCTCTTTGAACAGATGTAACGGCAGTAGCTTTCAACATAAAGATACTATTTAGACGAACCTCCACGCCAATATCCAGATTCACTTATTCCACATTCCAAAAGGAATTTCTGATAGGCAGGTTCAAGATGTGTATAGTCATGCGAGGTTCCCTCAAATGGAAGGACTTCAGATTGATCTTCTTCTTGTGGACTCTACACAGAAAAAGGTTGCAATACACAAAAAGCATAAGAATATGCATTACATAAGTAAATAGTTTTTATGCGGAAGTTCATAGCTCAGATCATTAGGAAGAAGTTCAGTTCCTTTAAACAGTGAATAAGTAGAAACACACTAAACCTACTGGTCAGTTTATTTTCTCATCCTTTTTCACATGTTCTAATGTTTTGAGACGCTTACTATCTGTCACTCGATTTCTTTAGCACGAATAATGGCAGCTGCCACTGACAGTTACTGTTGCATCAATTCTCAGAAAATCGTTAAGTTTAAGATCGTAGCTTAATCCCTTAACTGTTAACCTCAGTTACAAACAGTCCTAATACTGAGAAAGGATATTACTGCAACAATTTCCACTTCGACTTAATGATATAAATTATACATAAAGCCTTAAAATTTTCGGTTACTAGAAACTGCACATTTAATCCAACTCCCTAACTCCGCAGTTACCGCATATAACTTACCACATATTCAAACATAAGAATCACAACTGAATCTGATTTCAGTTCTCGAATAGGTTGCACATTATTGGAGTTAGCTATCCACACTGGGAGCACCTGTACTGATGTACCCTCAACGAATGATATCTACTTTTTCCCTGTAAAGGCCTGTTGATAAGAAAAAACCCTGGCGTCGACCAGAACTGCATCTACATGAGACTATACCTATCATTTAAATAGATCACTGGCCTCGTAATCACTGATATTCCTTATTGGAAGGGAAACTTCTTGTGGGAATTAACGGATCACCCTTTCTAATAGATAAGGTTCATCTTCCAGGACAAGGTTAAAAGTTAGTTGATGGACTACCCCACTAAAGTGGCGGTGAATGCATCGGTCCCTGCTGAACCTAGTATTCCATATTAAGTTGGGGATAGAGAGGCACGTGCAACATGCAATACAGTTCCATGCTCTGTTCATCTCCTCTCTCCTCCCTCTCCCAGTTCTCTCGGTTTTTCTCACTAGGCAATGCTTCCTTCCCATTAAGCTGAAATCTCAAAGCCATCACTGTTCGATAACTTTATCCTAGAGTAAGAAACTATGAGAAATTCAGCAAACTGACTCATCTTTAGGCAATCAAGTCCAAGGAAACACAAACTGCTTACTCAAAGGTCATACATAAGCATTTTATGAACAGCCTGAAATTGATCCTAAAACAATATCTTATTAAGTCTTTACTGAAAAAATGTAACAAAAGAATTTTCATGTTTGTAAGCAGAAGCTGCAGAACTAACATAGCTAATGAATACCACCTAGATTATTCCAAGCATTACTCAGTGGAAAGCAAAAGATGACAACAAATTTTGCATAGAGACTTACATCATATTCTTGGTTCACCTCCGAATCCGAAGCTTCTGGACCTTCTGGTTCCCTTATGTCCCTAAGAGCGGTTTTCCAGCGAATACTTCTGGATCCAAAGTTATGCCCCTTCTGTTGATTTAAGCCTTGACGCTTCCAGTTTGTGAAATTTCCATGTTGAAATACGTGGATTATGTATCTGATGCAAACTGCTACAACAGGAACCAGAAGCAGAATATAACCAGTAGTTTTAGCCTGATAATAAGACAGGCAAGCCTGTTGAGGTCACTAATTTGATAAAAAATAGGACATTCACACTTCAGATTCATGACACAAGCATTCAACAAAAGGCAGGTTTCTTACAACAGAGGAATTATGTGAATGTCCTTACAAGTAGTAATTGATGAGGAGATAGCACAGGTAACACCTTGTGGTTTCCATGTCCTACCAAAGTATTAAAAGAACTTTGGTATCTTTTGTGCACATCATTGAGGTATGACCAACTTTTCAATCTTGCGCCCTGCGTAGAACGCATTTTTCACATAAGAAATAAAAAAGACAATACAAAATTACAAACAATACTGCTGATTAGCTCAAACAATTAGTTCACAGCGAAGTCACTCATGTATTCGATTGCACCAATCTTATGTGTAAGTGTTTCTTCTAGAGAACATAATGTAAGAAATTGATTTCTATCTAGTTCCTTGTTTATTTTGAGCATTGTCAATAAATGGTACATTCATATCAAGTATATTAACCAAAATGAGTTTACTATAAACACACTCACCATTTGAGCATCTAAAAATCTGGAACGAGGAATATTAAGTCGTTGCCCTTCGAAAACTAGATCTATATCCACAATGTTGGAGTTAACAGCAGCAATTGCTTGTACCGATACATTATAACGCCTCGATATCGAGGTCAAGTTTTCACCCCTAATTGAAAAATTTGAACATTAAACTCCATCTGAAACATCAAGCATTACAAACTAATACAGTATGACACAACAAAAATATCCATGACCTAGTTATGCATTAACTAAAGTTTACCCTCTGACAACATGAACCAACAACTGGTTAGTTGAAGATTGAGCGCCCTTGAATGTTTCCTGAACTTGAATATCCCATTTCTGTAATGAAAAGAAATTATTAATTTGGGGCGAAAAAAAAAAAAAAAGGAAAAGAAATTTATAAACAAGTTGCTTAAAAAGGAATACGAACCTGAGCTAATCCTTGAAAACGCTTGATTAACAAAATCTTCTTATTTCCAAGTGATTCCAAAGAGAACTTATATGTTATTAGGTTGAAAGGACTAAGTGAGCTGCGAATTGTAGGATGAAAAACCCTAGAAATGAAAGAAGAAATGTCTGGTTTATGGGTTAGATTTGCCATTCTCTAAAAGCTGCTGCTTGTGGTGGTCTACTTGTTCAGCAGCCTTACATTTTAGTGGAAGATGATGCTGTGAAAGAGTACAGCGAGAAATTTCAAAAGTAGCGAATGATTTGAAAGGCGAAAACAAACAAAATAAGGAGAAAAAAGAAAACCTAGTCCCGGCGGGGCTCGAACCCGCGACCTTCGGCTCATAAGACCAACGCTCTAACCAACTGAGCTACGGGACTTTGCTGATGGGTGAAAGATTAAATATGTTACAAGTAACAAACTCAAGCATGCCATACCAACGGCTAGTCGCTAGTGCAAAGGATACTAGCTTGCCAAGGGACTCCTATAGGCTACAAAGCTTTAGCATAATTAAGTGTGCATTTAGGGAATGCCATTGCCAATTTGCCATCCATGTGGTGGCTAACTAGTGCATGGATCCACTCCTATATCTATTTAGGTACACGCAAGAGTCATGATTAAAAGTAGTCGACATAAATCATTTGTTATACCTAAAAGAGCCTCTAAAAAGCTTCCTAGGGAACTCTTTTGTGATCTGTAGATCTTTTTTTCTTACGTAACGAATAGTAGTATTAAATAAATAAAAGATTGTGGGAGAACGATTGTTGACAGGTAAAAGCTCTTTATTATGTTCTTCCCAACCGTCAAAAACTATTTGGAATTTCCACTTCTTCTTCTTCTTCTTTCACATATAACCAAATCATTAGTCCAAACTTATTGCTATATTTTCTTCAGCTATGAGCAACGAATAGTAAGATCTCTTCGTATCATTCTCTTTCAGTAAATAGTTGGTGTTTTCCTTTGGAAATTCTAATATTTGTTTAACATTTAGTATAAGTTTTTATTTTGACAGTGATTACTTGTTCAAGCTTTTGTTAATCGGAGATTCTTCTGTTGGGAAATCATGTCTACTTCTCAGATTTTCTGTAAGTATTAATCTATATATGCTGCTTAGAATGTGCTAAAGTAGGAAGGATGAAATGTTCATTTATTAAATCTTTGTTTATATATGTTTACACAGGATGATTCTTTTGTTGAGAGTCATATCAGTACAATTGGAGTCGATTTTGTGAGTTTAACGATTCTTATTATCAAATTCCACTGCAATTCTTATTAAGTTTCCTTACGGTTTTAGATTTGTTTATGCACATCTCATTTTGTATGAATTTTTTTTTTTTTTTTTGCAGAAAATTTCTACATTAGAGCTTGAGGGAAAGACTGTTAAGTTACAGATCGTAAGTACTAAGTTAACTTTCCCCTTTCTCCCTGAACCAAATTGTTGTTGAACTTGATGTTATAGATTGCCTAGCTTTAGTTGTGGCAAAATGTCGATTTCGTTCCTTCCGCTTGTCAAATTGGTAAAGTACATATAGATCTTTAGTTTGTTAAATCTTTTCATAGAAAAATTATCTGAAAATTTACTACTGGCGGAAATTGATGTTTTTCAAAATGCCAATGCAACGACCAACAACAAGGATTAAAATCTAAGAGTTGGAAGTATTGTTTTGTCAAGTGTGCAATGAGTTTCTTTGTGACAGAAAATGGCTCCACTGTATTAGAGAAGCTTAGTACCGCTTTCTTGTTTAATATGTTTGTGTGTCTGTTTAGTGGGATACTGCAGGACAAGAGAGATTCAGGACTATAACTAGCAGCTATTATCGAGGGGCTCATGGAATCATTGTAAGAATATCTCTCTCACACGCCATGGTTAGCTGTATTTTTTTGTATTTTTTTGTTTTTTTGTACTTGCACATACTGATCTTCAGATTGAAACAGATCGTATACGACGTCACTGAGAAGGAGAGCTTTGACAATGTAAAGCAGTGGTTAAGTGAGATTGATCGATATGCAAATGATACTGTGTGCAAACTTTTGGTTGGGAACAAATGCGATTTGGTAGAAGAAAAGGTGGTGGAAACGGAAACTGCAAAGGTAACCTTCCGCCGACTAGTGCAAATCTAAATCTGAAAATTCCGCTAAAGGTTTAGTAATCAGTATTATGCTCTAGGTTGGTTCTGAAATTCTCAATCTGTTTGGTGCACTTATTTAGCATACTTAATCTGGACTGCAGGCATTTGCAGAGAAGCTTGGTATCTCTTTTCTTGAAACTAGTGCCAAAGATTCTATTAATGTGGAACAGATTTTCTTAACCATGGCTGCTGAAATTAAGAAAAGGTAATACTACTACCTCTATGGCTGTCATTATGCAAGTTTAAATTCCAACTGGATTCTATCAGTTGTTATTTCGTTTTGGATTCTCTGTAAAATATCCCCTTAAATTCTCTCATATTTTGATCTTCTCCGCTCTAGTTTACTTGTTCTTCAGTATCAAAATATCATGAGATAATCGACTAATGATAATGCTGATCTTCCATTTTCTTTCTTTGGCAGAATTGGAAACCAGCAGCCAACCGGCCCAACCTCTAACAAGAAAGTGGCAAAAGCTGTTCAAATGAAGGGGCAGCCTATTCAGCCGAGAAGCAATTGTTGTGGTTAGATGATGTTTCATTCTGCTACATGATAGGTGTATGTAAAAGATTGCAAAGTCTGCAGATCGTAAATATTTGATGACATTGTTCTTCTGTGTTAATCATTTGGGTCTTCGTAACTAAAACTTTTAACTATGTCAATTCACATACCTTCTGTAGATAAACTCAATACTGGTGTTCTATTTTCGACATTGGTCTCTTAAGTTAGAACTGCAAATAGCTATCTTACATGATCAATCAACTGGTTCTTAAGTATAACTATAAGTAGGCAAATAATCAATCAACTGGTTGTTACATGATCAAAACAGTTTCAGAGAACTTAAAATACAATTTGAAACAATTTTTTCCTGATAACACTGAAATCTGAGTAAAGTTCCCAGGTTACATCTTTGAATACAACTAAGGTTTGACTAAATATCTGCAGTTTTAACACCGATGAAAACTGGGAACACCTACATAAATCCTGTTCCAAAACCCCAAACAACGATTGTCTCACTTAAATGATTAACAAAAATTTACTTATATATATTGAAGAGTACGATTAACAACTCAAACTTCATGTCTTGAAAGTAGTGCATACACAGAAATTGATAGTCGGTGCAAGGATTTTGATATGAAGAGACAATATAAGTTTCAAATAACCGACTGACCCGATTACTTCTCCAGGACTACTTAACACGTCGTTCTTTTTCTTCTTGACCTAACCCAAGTGACTTTTGGGCATTAGAAATGCCTTCAGGGTCTGCAAGGGAAAACAAAAAAAGTGAGCGCCACCATTGAATGAAGATTAGAAATAGGAATGCATTTGGATCATACATATTTTAGAAACAATGTGAATATCAGTTCTTAATGAAACCTACACAATGTGAATCCCATGAAAGTAGTAGGATCATCCACGACCACCCACCTAAGGCGTTTTTAATATGTGGAATCACGCACTAAAGTAGGATTTCAAGAGACGAAGTGAGAACTGTTGATTGTAGCTGACATGATTACTCTTAGTACCTTGTACGCCTAACATTCTCCAACCCCTTTTGCAGGCAAACTAACAAAAGAACATTGATATGGACTTCTAGTAGAGAAGGCAGTTACAGAAACTGTAGAAACAACCAAAATAGAGGTCCTCTCATCTTCATGGCCAGTACCTTAACTGAGTTTCATCACTAGATTCCAACATCTAAATTCTATATTTTGGTTAACCTGTCCAAGTTATGACCCTTACAATTCCTTCTAAAATGTGTTTTTAGCCATTAGCTTCTTGTGACATGTCTGTATTTTTCTTATACATATTTAGGATAATTGATGTAATGCCCTAGCAGCTAGCAGTTACCAATAGAACATCCCGATAAATTAAGTTGATATCAGGATGAAAATTTGATAATTAGAGTGCCTTGTAGGCATACTTCAACAAGAACATAAGAAGTTATAAGGATGATCTGTATCTCTTTTAACTTGCACAAAGAAAATGAACAATGAAAAATGCCAATTGAGGAATAAAATTAGTGACAACAATTATAGACATAAAACATTAGATGATATCAAAACTCATTAAGTTTTTCCATATTGTCTAAAATTAAAATATGATTTGCTAAAAAACACAGTACTGGAAGTTGGTGAAAGTAAACTTACCGAAGAATTGGGTGAAGATGCGAGTAAAAAAGCTCAAATTGCGAGAAACATTGTACGATACTGCTGGAGGAAGTGGTTTTACAAGGGTGTCGATGCTGAAAACACGTTGGAGAAACTGCAAGTAAATTTTAATTATGCATCAGAGATAACACTTGGATACTAAACTCAGCTACCGTCGATGCATGTTATACAGCTTCAACTTTTAAGTACCGTTGCAAATGATGAGATATATACAGGTTAACCCGTATGGTACAAGATATAAATACTAGATTCCTATAAAGAACCAAACATATCTCATAAAATACACCAATGGGACATAATCAGCAATAGACTCCAAACAGGATATATGGTACATCGCAGGCTATGTAGTTGGTACTCTTGATCCTAAAGTGTTCATGTGGCGAAGAAAATGGGAATCCGAGTATTATGTGCAGGAGACAGTTTGTGACTTTGTGCACCACAAATGCTTATCCATTTCTCTTGGTTCTCTCTGCAATGGTTGCCTTGTCCCTCGGTATTTCCTTTTTTACCAACCCCATAGCCTGCGATATACCCTGTTTCCCATTTGCAGCACAATGAATTCTGATATTTTTTTGACTTCCCAATCCGATACGAATCAGGCAATTCAAAAAGAAATATAAACCACCGTATTTTGGAATCGGATACCTAGGTATTACTCCTGCAGATAACAAATACACATTGTATCGAGAAATAAAGTGCTTTAAGAAAATTCAGAAGTTTAAAAATAAATAAATTTGGTTGATTATTCAGGAGTTCTTAAGAGAGGGATATGGGTGGATGCTTCTCGGATGTAAGAGAGACAAGAAGCAGTAGGAGGGGCAAAAAAAGAAGGTCCTTCTACAGTCTTCTACTTCTTCCTCAAGGACCTCAACAACTAACGATGCAATTGATTACTTTTACACATCTCATGGTTGCCAAGGACTTTTTACTCAACTCCAGGTAATATTTTATTTTTGTATTCTACTAATAATGCTTAAAGATAAACCCTAACTTTACTAAATTCTATTGGAATTTATACATGCCTCTTTAAACTGATACAGTAACCTAAATTGGAAACTCGTCTATCTGTATGTCTAAATTATGGCATAAAAGATTTGTGAAAATTACAGTAAAAAATTTGAGAGAAAGATTGAAGATTCTATGAACTTCCACGGGCAAGAGGAAGATGGACTGGATAAACTCCACTGGGGTAAGATGATTGAAGCATTGAGTTTTAGGGCATAATTCTTATAAAAAAAATAAAAAATAAAAAAACCCACTAAATTTCACATTCAATTGAACAGAAAAAAACCCAATTGAAACTATAAGAAGTGAGAAACCAATACCGTAACATTCCTCTGAAAGCTGTATCTAAGTTCTGGGTCAATTTCGGAAAGAGAATCACTGAGGTTGTTCTTGTCATTGGATTTTGAAGAAACTGATTTCTTTCCAGGAACATACATAGTAGAATCACCTCCGGATTGGCTTGTTAATTTGAGTTTTCCATCTTTGAATTTCTCTTCATTATCTTCATCTTCTCCTCTCCATGGTGCTGAAGATAATAGTTGTTTCTTCATTTTTTTTCTCTTCACTAACCAAAACCTAGAGGAAACAAAGGTCTGTGTTTTATCTCTGAAAAGAGGTGAAGGCGTGAACCCGTAGTAGATAAGCCCCGTACGTCAGTAGTTTGGTGGGCCGTTTAGCACGAGCCGGTCTCTTTTGGCCCAGATTTGGTGCTTCAGTGCTTGGGGTTGCCGCTGGCCCGCTCTTGATGCAGTTCCCTTGTTCGCTTTATTTCGGTAACTTATATCAATTTTTATTGTTGGGCCGACTGACCGGAGGGCCCGGAGGGAATGAGTCCCTTTTATGACAACTTTTTTGTAAAATGAAACCTCATATGAATTTGCAATTTGATAAAAAGATTTTGGTAATGTGCACTGATAATACCAAAATATCCCTTCATTTTAATCCAATTACTATAACTCCTTATGTATCATATTCCTCTAAGGGTATAATTAGAAAGCAAACTTTAATATAACATATCTAAAAATTCGTGCCTTGGAATTTTACAAATTTTATCTCGTTGGAAAGGTTATAAATTTTTTTACGCAATGAGTACAAACAACAATATCAAATTTAGAGTTCTTACGAAAAATTCGGAGGTGTTTATCATTTTAGGCACAATTTTAGAAAATTAAATGTATATTCATTATGCAAACCACCACAAAGGATACATAATACTTTATATAGCCATATTTTGGTTTATGCATCAACAAATTTTCCGTTGCAACTAATACAACGATGTACTCACTCCGTTTCAAAAAAAGTGATACTTTCACTTTAGGCACAATTCTCGAAAATTGAATGCATAGCCATTATGCAAACCACCACAAAGGATGCATAACACATTATGCAGCCATATTTTGGTTTACGCATCGACTAATTTTTTGTTTCAGAAAAAGTGATATTTTTACATTCCGTTTCAAAAAGTGATACTTTCATTCCGTTTCAAGAAAAGTGATACTTTCACTTTTTCAATTTGGCCTATTTTTAGGCAAAAATAAAATTGTGAAAGTATCTATTTTTCTGAAACGGAGGTAGTATATGCTTAAAAATATCATTCCAAAAAAATATGCATAACGAATTATGGAGCCACCACAAAGGATGCATAACAGTCTATACAGTCGTATTTTGGTTCATGCATCCATTAATTTGGTTATGCAACCACTAAAACGATGTATATGCCTCAAAAATAACATTCCGACAAAATAAAGATATACAATGCGCTATGTAATCAGGAGTATTTCGTTTTTCTTCGGTCGGCCATCCCCACCGTGGCAGCGGTGTTCTAGTCCAAATCTAGGCGACTGTTTTTAATATGTTGGAAAAGGTGAAGCGGGCATAACCGCAGCACAATTAAGAATCAATCTACATATTGTGCAAAATGTGAATACGAAATTTTGAGTCAGGGAGATTACGGAACTCAAAAGCTTTTTCAGTTATGTGAAGTTTGTGCAAAGATATCGAGAAGCCAATAATGTTGCTGATCTATTGGCAAAAAAAAGAACTACTAGAGAACACGAAGGAATTTTGATTAGGGATATGCCTAATTTTATAGCTAATTTATTTCATAATGACGTTATGGATGTTGCTACATCAAGACTTGTAAGCGTTTCTGCGTAGTTTTTTGTTTTGTGTTGCCTTATAAAAAATTAATAAATAAATAAAAATAAAATTTGATGCATATTTCATTTTCCAAATTCATATACGTTGTACAATGTTTTCTTTGTATTTTCTCGTATTCATAAGTCAATTGGAGTGTTGAGATGCTGTTGAAAAACTCAAAATTGCTTTGGAGCTTTTGGTAATGAATTTAACTTTTAATTCCTAATTTCGCCATAGAAATTTACCAAACTGTAGCGAAGTGGATTTATTATGAAACCTATTATAGGGGCTCCAAGAAAAAGTTTTGAGGGATCACAAAATGACAAAACATGGGTTTCCAAATAGTAACCTACAAACCCCCTTAACCAACTATTTTATGTATTGGCTAAAATGCCCTCTATGAATTATTTGATTTATAGTTAGTTTCTGAAAATCAAAATTAGTGAAGGAAGAAGAAAATTTTTGAGAAAAACCTAGAAATTTAGGTTTTCTCAATCCAAATGAGTGGCTATAGTAAGATTAATGAGGTAGGTGAATCATCATCTACCAAATCAAACAAAAATCCTCCAACTCCTATAGATAATCAAGAATTTCTAACCCAACCACAAGCTCAACCTATACATGAAGAATATGGACACTATTATGAATTTGAAGAATCCAAAGAAGATGAATATCAAGAACCAAATGCTCAACAGAGTGAGGTATACCTCTAAGTTAACTCCAATAACAATTTTTTTGCTTTTAATCGCATAAAGTACGTAGAAAGTTGGATTTTTTTTTTTTTTGAAAACCCCCAAATCTGAACCGTAAGGAACATACGGTGTGGAAAAATTATCGACCAAACCGTAGCCAAAGTATGTGGTTTGGAAAATTCATCTTTTCCAAACCGTAGACCAAGCTTACGGTTTGGAAAATTCATACTTCCAAACCGTAGGTGTTTTCGAACCCAGAACTTACGGTTTGGAAAATTCATACTTCCAAACCATAGGTCACCTATGGTAATGTTTCTCACCGTAGTTGCATGTATAGCATTTAATGATATTCATGAACTTACGGTTTGGTTTCCAAACCGTGCCTAATCCCAGGGTTGCCTACGGCTTATAAAAACCACCGTAGTCAGTTACAGGGAGACTTACGGTTGGGAATTTCCCACCGTAACTTTGTTTACGTTTTGGTTTCCAAACCAAATGTTTCTGTTTTTAGATGCATATTTTTATAATCCTTTGCAATATTTTTCATATTTATAGCTCGATCTTCTACCTTAATCAATATAAGATCAACCTGAAGCTATGGATATTTTGTCCGAAGATACAAGTGCTCACTATGCCAACAACTTTGAATGGAAAGATATAAAGGATGCAAAGAAGTGGGCTCGAGAACAAGGGTTGAAGAAAAAGTGTATCATAGTCCAAAATAAACAAGTTAAAAATTACAACTTTCAAATGGTTTGCGAGTCTAGTGGGAAATATTAGAGTCATCAAAGAAAAGGTTATGAGTATCAACAAAAGACCTCGAGGAAAAAAAAAGTTATTCATACAAAGAAGACCGGGTGTCCTTTTAAACTTCAATTTAATTTCAACCAAGAAAAGGAAGTGTGGTATATGAGAGAAGTTAAATCGGGTTATCATAACCATCCTATCCCGGAGAGTTTGCTTAATCATCCTTATCCGGCAAGGCTCAACCCCGAAGAAAAGAAGCTAGTAAAAGTGTTGACTAAAAAAAGCACAAGGCCTATTGATATTCTAGCTAGTGTGAAGGTATTAAATGAAAATAACACATCTATCTTGTCTACCATCCACAATGAAAAAAATAAAGAATGAGGAATGGCAAGATAGACTACTTATGCAACAACTATTGTATTTGGCGGAAAAGGCGAACTACTCGGTAGCCTATGATGTAAATGAGAAAAAGGAGGTGACACATCTTTTCATTGCTCATCCGAAATTCGTAAGGTTGGCGAGATGCTTCCATCAAATTCTTTTCATGGATTGCACCTATAAAACGAATAAGTACAATATGCCGATGTTGAACTTTATGGGGCAAACGTCTACAAAGGCGCCACTTAGTGTCGGTTTTTGTTTATTGGGAGACGAGACGAAGGAGAGTTATTTGTGGGAATTTGGAAAGGTAAAGTTATTATACCAAGAAGGTTATACTCCTAAGGTATTGATCACGGATAAGAAGCAATCATTGATGTGGGCGATAGAACGTGTTTTCCCGACGGACATTATCATCTTTGCACGCTTCATTTATGGAACAATGTGCAAACTAATTGCAAGAACATGATTCAAACACCAAGGAAAACCGTGATGGAGATGATTAAGAAACTCCCGTTGGATAAACAACAAGAGGCCAAAGAGAAATTTGTTGAAGATGACAAAGTAGCCGCGGTTAAATGGGCTAGTTTCCAACAAGAGTGGGACAAGTTGACATGGTCGACCACGGAAGGAATGTATTTTGTAAGGGAGCGTATTCTATTTGACAATTTGGAAAACTACCCGAAGGTGATAGCGTATTTGAAGAATGAAATATCGGATCCCTACAAGGAAAAATTCGTTAGTACGTGGGTAAACAAGCATAAACATTATGGCAACCAAGCCACAAGCACGGTGGAGTCATCTCACTTTCGATTCAAGAGGAGGCTAAGTGGGTGCGATGGTGGTTTTGTTGTGATTTTTCAAGCTATGGAAGAGTACTTTAAGCGTGATCTCGATAGAGTTAATGAGGATTTTGAATTTAATCGATCTAGAAAGGATACTATTTATTTGGATAACCCTTGGCTCCGAGGAATTAATCTCTATGTATCGCATTTGACGATTAAGAAGATTATGAAGGAAGTGGACGCTTTGAAGAAATTTATTCCAAGGGAATGTATTTGTCCCAACATGTCGTCATAGGGACTTCCATGTAAGCATATTATAGCTAAGTACTCACCAAAGGTTATCCCAATCCAAGATATCGATCCTTTTTGGAGACAACTTAGCTTTAATGATCCGTTACCCAATGAAGGTTTTGGAGAAGTGTTTTGTGACACCGAGGCGCACAAAGAACTATTTTACAAGTATGCTTTATTATATCCGGCTCAAAGACAACTTTGGTTGTATGAGTTGTAGAAACTCAACCGTCCCCACACGTCAAATGATATTCTTGAACCAACCAAGGGGAAGGGAAAGGGTATGCCTCCATCTCAACAAACAAAAAAAAGAACGGAGGGAAGAAGCCAAGAGAATGGTTCAAGAAGGTCCACAATTACCGGCTTCAACCCAAAGAGATCTTTTAAGTTTTGAACGCTTGAATGCCATGTATAAGGAGGAGGTCATTGAAGGAAAAGGTAAGGCTACAAACAAACGTAAATTAAATGAAATGGAAGAAGGCGGACCAAGTCGAGAAAGTGAAGTGAAGGTCAAAAGACCCAAGAAGATGGTTGTTCCATCCCAAGAAGGCTCAATAACAAATGATGGTAGTGGAGTCCAAATAAGACTTGGTAGTGCAATTAGTGTTAATAAATTAGCAAGAATTGGGGTAATGATGTTAAAGGAAAAGCACCGATGTTCGAGGCATCACAAATCACCTCATAAAGAGTTTCTAGTGGTGAGAAAAGGACGGTTTATATGGAAGTAGGTCCGATGATATCACCACCTATAGATGAGGAAGGTAGTTATATCCGACCTACGTACACAATATATAAAAATTATATGCACTTTTTACCACATTTTATCCATGAGTACATTAAGTCCACCGACGATGGAAATTGTGGTTACCATGTGTTTGTAGATCAACTTGGACCTTTTGAGGATGCCAAATATTGGGGTGACGACCAAATTACTTATGTAAGGAAAAAGTGTTTGCTTGAACTACGTTGTTTCCCCAGTTTCTATAAGCCAATGATGAGATGTGGAAGAGAAGAAACGAAGGCGGCGTTAAATGAGAAGTTCCAAGCATTTGAACGACGTTTAATGGGAAACACTAGATTGACAAGTGAATATTGGATGTCAATGCCAATATGTGGCTATCTACTCGCCAACTCATTCCATTGCGTTATTATAACTTTCTCCTATGGATATAGTGCTACATACGCACCAACAAGACAGATTTTTACCGAAAAAATGTCACCAAGGAGAGTCATTATGGGGTTTGTGTTGATGAAACATTTTATCGGCCTCCAATTGAGAGAAGATTGCCCATTACCTCCATTAAGGATGGGAGACGGTGGTGATGGCGAAATACCCAAGGGTTGGTGTAATCGGTTCGAGAAAAGGTTTGAATTTTGGAGGGCATTACAATTGTCGAGGGATTCCCCATGTGAAATAATTATGAGTGACGAAGAGGATGAATATATATAGTGAAAGGTGGTGAAAAAGATTTTGTATGCTTCAAAAAACTTTTGTATGCTTCATTATGAATAAAATTTGTATTTTGAATTACTCAATTGTGTTTTTTCATTCATTAAACCACATTACAACAATATTACATAAGTAAATCATATATTAAGTTTCTCAAAAAGTTATAATTGAACATCATGAACAATATATGTCGTACAAACATTAGAACCCTCTACTCGTACGACTATTCAAGAAGTTCTCAAGGATGGCGAAATGATCTTCATAATTGAAATTTGAATCTTTCGCTTTTTCCCATTCCTTTTTAGCTTGACCTACGACTTTAACATCCGTTTCACCTCTAAGTTGAAGTTCATTACAAATATGAAGTAATTCCATATATTCTTCAACTTGTTTGCGTATGAATCCAAATCAAACATTCAAATCCACTCCCTCGCGGTTATTAGTATTACCGGTCTCATTACAGAAGTTTTCATAGATCTTTACCCAATAACTAACACTCACCAAACCACCTTGCCTTCGTTCTTCTCCTCTCTTCGGATAACATAGTATGTAGTTTTTGCAAATAGACAAGTCTTCATCCAAAGTGAAATTGGGTTTAGTCATTTGTAAGCTTTTTTGGGAAGAGAATAGATTTAGAAGGTGAGTTTTTGATTTGGGATGAGTGATATATATAAGTAAATTTTAAAAGAAGATGCCTAACGGATATATTATTCAATAACAACCTAAATTAGTCTTCCAACGGCTATTTTTTTCAAATAAATTAAAAAAAAACGACATTTTTGGAAATACCCTACGGTTTGGAAAAGTAAATCGACCAAACCGTATGCAGGGCCACGGTAAGGAATCCAAACCGTAGTACTGTCAAAAAATTGTTCTGGTAAAGTTAAGGTTTGAAATTCAAACAGTAGAAGTGTCAGAAAAAGTCTCTGGCAAACCTACGGTTTGAGTTCCAAACCGTAAGTTCCTCTGAGTTTACGTACGGTGTGGGTTTAGAACCGTAGGAGCACTTTGAATTAAAAAAAAAAACTAACTTTTTTATTTCACATACGGTTTGATTTCCAAACTGTAAGTTCCCCTGAGTTTATGTACGGTTTGAAGCACTTTGATCTAAAAAAAACTAACTTTTGGATTTAGCATACGGTTTTAGTTCCAAACCGTAAGTTGCCCTGAGTTTACCTACGGTCTGGGTTTAAAACCATTGGCTATCTCAGGGAGGCTTACGGTTTTGAAATCAAACCGTAGGTATACATTTATCTGAATTCAAAAAGATCCATCCCAAAAAGAAACTAACTTGGATACGAGAAATTCGTAGTCTTAACACTAGAAATTCATAATCCAACCTAAAAGAAAGAATTTCATAATCCATCATAAAAGAAAGAAATTCATAGTCTTAACACAAGAAATTCATAATCCAACCTAAAAGAAAGAAGTTCATAATCCAACCTAAAAGAAAGAAATTCATAGTCTTAACAAAATGATTCATAACCTAGCGAAGAACTCTACCACCTCGACCACCTTGACCACCACGTCCAGCTTTTGGTTGAGACTGAGTTTCAACATCCTCTTGAAATTCTTCGTGAGTAGAAGAAGAAGCTTCGCTAGATGAAGACCTCATCCTCTTGGTACCACTTGGTTCGGCATCGTCACTTGAAGCACTTGAATATGCAAAGAGATCTTCTTTTTCAGGTTTGGGAATGTATTTAACTTGGTTCCGCAATTTCTTCAATTGTGGAACCGTCATCTTTTAGTTAGCATTAATGCAATCGGTAATGTCTTTGACAATGCCCTTACATCTAGAGGCCTATAACATACCATAATAGTTCAAAGACATATCAAAAGAATATCACAAACTTGTATATAGTTCAAAAACTTGTATTTAAATAAATTAAAAATTTCATAGTGTAGTAACATACCATCATCAAGGAAAGATCCTTCCAATGGTTCACCAACTTCACTAGCTCATTCCGTGTTTTTGGACCAACCTCGTTGTTTTGATACTATGCTGCTTCTGGATCCATATTAAGCACATAAGGATGACCCCACTGAAGAAACCAAGGCAAGTAATTGTCTTCGGCTTCGCTAGTGCCAGGAATTGGTGTTAACGCATCCAGTTTAAGTTGGTAGTGGAGTGCGGTATAGTTTTTCCAATTGGTGACCATTGGTGTTTGGGTGAAATTTAGTTTCATTAGAGGTGTTGAATCATCTGAAAAGGTGGAGTGTTCTTTGTCTACTTCAAAAGATTCTTCTGTAACTATCTTCTGGACATACCCAAGTTGACGTAGAACTCTACGAGGATTGTACATCACAAACCCTGTAGGATGATACAACGGTCCGTTGTAGGTTGACACACTTGAAATTTCACGTTGGTCAACTCCATCATCATTGAGCCTGAGGTATGGGTCAAACACCACCTTGTCCACTGTCATAGCGTCAAACTCTTCCCTAATCTTAGTAATGAATGGCTCTTTATGCTTCTGTTGAACTCCAGTATAAGGGTATCTCCTTCCAGTAGGTAAACGATTATGCCATTTTGAATCCTCAATTGGCCTCAACGTAGGAAAATGGTCATACACCCATGACTGCACAAAAGTGAATGATACATACTTGGTTATGCTACCTGGACAGTCGAATTATAAATGAAATTTGAAAATCAGCGAAAATTACCTGGACAATCAAAACACTTCCTCCAACTTGAAAGCAATTCCATCTTGTAGCTTTACCAAGATTATCAAACAAATAAGAAAGGGTTGCGGTGGCCCATGAGTAATGCGGTACCTCGTTATTCATATGAAGAGAAAGTGTCTTCAACAATTAGAGATAAGAAGCTTTAACCCGGTTACCCGTAAGATCGGGGAAAATGATGGTGCCAATACCATACAAAAAATAAGCAATAGTTGTATGCCTAATGCTATTCACAAGCAGTCTACAATTTGGCCTGGGCTTAAATGGGTTATTTCTGAGGTACAAGAAGGGAGCAGATGGATTGTTGGTGATGGGGAAAACATTTCAGTATGGAGAGACAAATGGATAAAAGACTATGCTTTGATTGAGAGACATCCTGTGGATGAATATATGATACAAAATGGCACAATGAGAGTAAAAGATTTAATTCATAATAGAGAATGGTGTATCCCTGAAGAAATGTTACAATACTTTGATGTTAGTGAACTACCAGCTTTAGTGGGTGGAAAAGATAAAAAAAATTTGGGCCAAGGACAAAGTAGGTAACTTCACAGTGGCAAATGCAGCTCAAATGATCAGAAAGAAGTATCCTGTAAAAGCTTGGGCTCACCAGGTATGGCAACCTTGTATTCACCCTTATACTTCTACAAATTTATGGAAGATTTTAAGAGGTGCTTGTGCAACTGAGGAATCAGTAAGGAAAAAAGTTTTTTCAACAGCCTCTAACTGCTATTTGTGTGGTAAGGCTCAAGACACAATGGAACATATACTGTAGCATTGTGAATTTAGTGAAACTGTATGGCACTGGCTGTGTGGGATCTTTAGATGCTCTTGTCCTCTAAGCTTTGATGATATTTTGGTCTTTGCAAAAGGGAAAAGTCCAGCCATTAAAGAAGTGTGGTTCATATGTGCTTTCAATGTTATGGTAGAATTGTGGTTTACAAGAAACTCTGTTATTTATGAATCTGAAATTCCATCAGTGGATAAAATGAAAATGAGAATCAATAGATGTGCAAAGGAAGGCAGTTTTACAATGAGAGGTAAGATGTGGGGCAATATGTTTGATCTGCATGTCATGTTACAGTTTGGCATCTCAGGGGTGAAAGTACAAACTGTCAGAGTGAAACAATGTTTCTTTACATTTCCCACTCAGAACCAAACACTAATTTGTTGTGATGGGGATTCTAAAGGTAATCTAGGAATGACAGGTTTTGGTTTTATTGCCAGAAACCATTATGGGGGATATATGGGTGCAGCTTCAGGAGGTCTGGGGATTACAACAAATTATCTGGCAGAAGTCATGGCATTAATTATTGCAGGTGAGTGGGCTATAACAAAAAGATTGGTGGATGTATGCTTTAGTTTGGATTCCAAAGCTGTGATAATGGCATTCTTAAATGACAAGGTACCTTGGATAGTACAGAATAGATGGATTAAAATTAGAAGAGCTATTCCTGAAATCACTTTTAGGCACTCATATAGATAGATCAATTTTTCTGCTGATAAAATGGCCAAGAGAGGAGTACTTCTTAGCAGAGGTGAAGTGCATTACTTTGAAGAGAAGCCTCAGTTTCCAGGTAAACTTGAAAATGAAGATGATGTATACTTTAGATTTTAAGAATATGTAACTCATTGGTTAGCTTCCTAGTTGCCTTGGCTGTCTTGGCATTTTTGTATTTTTTTGGGCTTAGCATGATGGGCTCATAGTTTTCTTGTTTTGTGTCTTATTTTGAGCTTTCTGCCTGGAATGTCTGGGCTTTCTGTATCTTGTAAATGAAATGTTTAATAATAAAATTTCATGATTAAGCAAAAAAAATATGCCTAATGCTATCTTCGTCCATCATTCCATCTTGTTCCTTCTTTTTGGATCCTTCAAACATTTCCCTCAAATTCTTCAATTTAATCTTCCTTGCAATGTTGACTGCTACATTTTTTTCATTCCTCTTTCTTACCCTTTTGTCTCTAGGTTTCGCTCAAGCGGCAAGTTCAAATTGCTCTTCCGCCATTTCCTTGTCCCACCTAAGACACTCTTTAGCCAAGTCACAAAGCTTGTCAAAAGGCATTGAGTCATCAAAACCTTCAAAAAAAAGCTTTACCTTCCACGGAGAGCCCAGCAATTTGATTAACATCGTCCGGGGTGATGTTCATCTTGCCGAATGGGAGATGAAAGGTGGTGGTTTCGGCCCAACACCTTTCTATGAATCCATAAAAAGTGATAACATCGAAGTCCTTTTGCGAATACTCAATTGTATACCATAAACCCGAACCTTCTACTAAGGCTTTAACAGCATCACATTCTCCATCCAATGACCAATAAAGGGCTATTTGACGCTTCAGTTTAGGAACCGCTTTTGTATGATCCTAGATAAAACATGAAATTGTTAAAGAAAGATTAAATAATGGTAAAAAAATTGAGACAAAGTTAGGGAAAGATCTTTACCTCTGGTGCACAAACTCTTGCAGCCCATGAAGTTTCATAACTAAATAAGACTTTGCCCCCATCTCTAGGTAAACCCCAAGCACTTCAGTCCGCCTTGGGCGGCATTAACACCATAACTTCGATCACTTCTTTTGCTGAAGGTGGAGATTTATACTTCTTCTTTCATTTGCCTTCGTAATCATTTGTAGGTGGAAGTCACCTTGTTCTTCAATTTCAGGATTGCTTTGTTGAGCAACCGCAAATGTACGTTCAGTCACTTCTTCTCTTGGTCCACTAATGACGATACCTTTGTTCCTTTGTTGAGCACCCAATGGAATATTGTTTCGTGGCGTTAGAGTCCGCTCATGACTTGGTGTTACTTCTTGCATTCTCTTCTTCTTTCCCTTATCCTTATCCTTAGTGTTAGAGCACTGCTCGGTCGAACTCGCAAGCATTGCTATCTCAATCTTTTTTGTCAAGTTTAATTGCCAAAACTATAAGTCTTAATTTCTAGTCTACTTATAGCTAAGTCTCGGATTAGGATAAAAAGTGTAGTTGAGCTTTAGACTTCACGTCGTTCATCGATTAAAGACGAAGAACTACTAAGGGGAGCCTGTGGAACTTCATCAACAAAAGGTATGTGGAGACTCGAACTCATCTATCACTCAAAAGTCTATCTACTCTATCTCCTATTTGAGACAAAAGTCGTATAGCTATATAGACTTCGATTATACACATTTGATATTTCGAGCTGAGTTTAACTCGCTTACATATTTATCGAAATATGTGTTGGTAAGCTTTCGCTTTAACCAAGTTCATCTTATATTCTTGGCGAAAGTCAAAAGATGATCATGTGAAAATCGCCTGGTAACATCTTACATGATTTGTATGAGACATTCATTTGATGTAGACTCAGAATGTTTCGTATTGATCATTCGATCACTTGAAAATTTCTTTGAAGCTAATAGTTTGTGTGAGACAGCTATTGTCGTCTTCTAAGAATGTTTCAATGGTTGAAATGAGAGTTTATACAATTGGATATAAAGTAGTATGCGTACTTGCATATGTGGAATCCAAGTCCGGGAACCATGGTATGCATACCCGTATGCGTATTGATTGGTTTAGTTAAGGTCCGGGAACCAAGTACGCATACCGGTACGCTTACTGGCGTGAGGTTCAAGTTCCTGGACTTTTCTGAGTTTGATGGTATGCGTACCAGTTCGCGTACTGGCGAAACCAAACTTAGTCCGGCCACTTAGGTATGCGTACCCATTCGCATACTTGAGTTGGATATGTTCTAAAATCGGTTTGTTCATGAACTAATACATTTATATAATAAGGAATGCAATCTTTTGCAAACCTTGGCTATAATGTTCATGAATTGATTCGAGTAAATTAAAATAGATTTTGCTTCAATTGTGTCTTGTATACTTCTATGAGAATATAAACAATTAGACAACTCTAGAACTAGTTTCATTTGAGTCATATGAACTAGTTATGGTTAAGATGAATATGGTTGATATGAAATTGTTCATATGGCTAACTTCGGTTAACTATTGTTGAGCCAACAAAGGTGTGCACGTTTAGGTACGGTTACCCATATCTAAATGAAGCCACTTTTCATTTGTGTGTAACAAGCTAAGTTCGATCTAACGGTTGAAAGATATTAACTTGAGTCTAATCAGGTTTTCATCTAACGGTGAATATTGAATGCTTTGTTACCAAGGTAACATTGATTGCAAACCCTGATTTGAAGACTATATAACGGAGAACTCTAGCAACTGGGAAACCTAATCCCCACACCTCATGTGTGATACTAGTTGCGACTAGAGTCGATTCTCCTTTAGCCTTAGGTTTTTCACGAAACCTTGTAGGTTAATGACTTGAAGACTTCATTGGGATTGTGAAGCCAGACCCAACTATTTTATCTGTAGTTGCATGTTCTGATCTTGCTGTTTTCTATCGTGATTGAGTACTATCTTCTCTAAGATTGGCTCCAGATTTAATCTCCGATAGGCAAGATAAAAAGTAGTCAAAAACATCTTCGTCTCATCGTTTGTGATTCCACAATATCTTGTTTCGCTTCCATACGATTAAGATTATTGTGAGGTGATTGATATTTCTAGGCTGTTCTTCGGGAATATAAGTCCGGTATATCAATTGGTTCATTTTCACCTTGATTTATCAAAAGACGGAACAAAACTCATAGGTTTATCTGTGGGAGACAGATTTATCTATACAATAGACTTTTCTGTGTGAGACAGATTGATTTATCAAGTCTTTGACTTTGGGTCCTAGCAACTCTTATTTGTGGGGTGAGATCAGCTAAGGGAATCAAGTGCGTAGAGTCCTGCTGGGATTTAGAGACGTAAGGAGCGCAACTGTACCTTGATCAGTGTGAGATTGGTTATCGCTCAACTACATTCTAGTCCGAAGTTAACTTGGAGTAGGCTAGTGTATGTAGCGGCTTAATACAGTGTGGTGTTCAAATCTGGACTAGGTCCCGAGGTTTTTCTGCATTTGCAGTTTCCTCGTTAACAAAACTTCTTTTGTCCGTGTTATTTATTTTCCACATTATATTTGTTTATATAATTGAAATATCACAGTAACTGCGTAAGTTCAATCAATTGTGGTTGTTGATTAAATTGATTGACACTTGGATATTTGTTTTTGATATCGTCCAAGTTATTTCTTATATTCAATCGGGCTCGCAAATTCCTATTTGTTTGATTGCGGATTAAATTGAGAAATTCAGATATAACTCTTGGATATACTTTTCTTAAGATTCAGTCTGACTGTTCAGTTGATTCTCTTGAAAGTATATTGGAGTTAGTTCATACAGATATAGCTTTCTCACACAAACTATTAGCTTCAAAGCAATTTTTAAGTGATCGAATGATCAATACGAAACATTCCGAGTCTACATCAAATGACTGTCTCACACAAATCATGTAAGATGTTACCAGGCGATTTTCACATGATCATCTTTTGACTTTCGTCAAGAATATAAGATGAACTTGGTTAAAGCGAAAGCTTACCAACACATATTTTGAGAAATATGTAAGCGAGTTAAACTCAGCTCGAAATATCAAATGTGTATAATTGAAGTCTATATAGCTATACCACTTTTGTCTCAAATAGGAGATAGAGTAGATAGACTTTTGAGTGATAGATGAGTTCAAGTCTCCACATACCTTTTGTTGATGAAGTTCCACAAGCTCCCCTTAGTAGTTCTTCGTCTTCAATCGATGAACGTTATGAAGTCTAATGCTCAACTACACTTTCTATCCTAATCCGAGACTTAGCTATAAGTAGGCTAGAAATCAAGACTTATAGTTTTGGCAACTAAACTTGACAAACAAGCTTGAGATAGCAATGCTTGCGAGTTCAACCGAGCAGTGCTCTAACAATGATGTTATAAAAAGATTATATTGGCATGTGTCATACAATACAGTTAAAGGAAAGGGGTTGGTACTTTGGTAAAATTATCCTTCTACAGCCCAAAAAAAGAAGAGTGATGACCATCAACTTACCTCCACAATGTTAAATTTCTTATTCGATTACTTAGAGTAGTTACAAATTGGTCAATCTTGGGACACCGTTGAAGAATTAGTTAAAGCACCTGAATCAAAAAGCGACTATTTTTTTTGGTTTCATGCAATTGCGAATCCTACCACAGCTATAGAACTAAAACACCACTTTAGGATGGATCAACCAGTTTTCAGTAGGGTGCCACTTAATCCAAATTATCTTCCTTCCCAACCTCCTCTAGAAATCCCTAGTTTATATACATCTCGGTCAAAGAGCTTCATTGTCGTCAGTTATGTCGTCATTTTATTGAGATATGTGAGTATAACTTTCAAAGGAGAGTCTACTACAATTTTATTAGATCCTGGAGGTCTCAACTGGACTGACCATATTGGGGCATATAGAAGCTACTAATGAAAAATTGTGGACCAGGTGTAACGATTATATAGATTTGTTGCAACAATTTCAACCTCAACACTTGGGTATCACACAAAGATGAAGGATTGATACCATGTTGTTTGTGTACTTCTGGTAGTGGAAGTCAAATAAGTCATTGTACCCTTAATATTGTGCAACTCACTCAAGTAGTTTAACACCAAGAATTTAACCTTGAAACAACTCGACAACAACCTATTTTTACCTTATAACCCACAATAAGAGGATATTGACACATATTAGATTGTCTATCGTGTGCCACCCCCTAGTTTCTGCACTTCCAAGGTTATGGAGATTGAGTTGGTAGTTCATTGCAACCTTGTACTTCTAATCAACCAAGTTCTCTTAGTTATTGAACAAAAATTATGCAAACATGGCGGCATGAGGCTTTGTTAATCAACAATAGTATATTTGATGTAATTTTATTTATCTCATGTAATTTTATTAAATGTAATTTTGTTTTACTGTCTGAACCAGTATTTTCTTCCATGCAATTTTATTTTAGAATTAAAGTTCAAATCTAAATCCATTTAGAATTTTTTTTAAAAAAAAAAACCACAATCACATTAAAGTAATGAATAAGCTATAACATTAAATATAAGACAATTTGAACCGGGATGCTTGCAAGGGCTATAAAATATTGATCGGTAGGAAACACATGGTCGAGAAGGTAATTAGCCTTAGCTTTTAACGGCTAAATCCATCCTCATTTCAAAATCACACCCTTCTACATCAATAATATTATACAAATCTCTTTTAGTCTCATTGTAAATCTCCCGAATAATGGTTTAACCAAGTGTTGAGTTTATTCTGGGCGAAAATTAATCTCTCTGCAAAAAAATTGTAATATATCATCCACCAAGAGAAGAAGGAGTGTTCATGAAAACTTCTACACAAATGTCGGTAATAAACCCGAATAATCGTAGTGTAATTTGTTTGTTCCGTCGATATGTAATAATAAGCAAAGAAGTTAATTAACCAATTTGTAGCTTTAGCCGATAATGTCAACCGGCTTCGAATTAGGGGTGACACTAATGCTAAAGTTGTTTCCAGATCTCGAGAGGAATGAAAAAATGGCATGGCTTAAATTTCAATTATGAAGCTCATTTCGATATCCTTAAAGGAGTTGAAAAAGTTCTAACTCTTTTTTGTTGCAAGCTCCCTCACTAAATACATCTCATTGAATGCGTGGATCGAGTTGTTATGATTAATTTTAATTTGTTTTAAGTTTTTTAGTTTATTTGTTTATGTAATAAGAAGGGGAGTGCAATGATATTTTCATGTTCTTCGATATCTAAATTAATGAAAACTATTTTAGAATTTAAGTTTAAATCTAAGCGGTTTTTATATTTTATTAAATTTTAATTAGGACCGACGTTTAATTAAAATAAAACACCATCACATAACATAACATTACATTGAAGAACCACACATTCTATTAAGATGCTTAATCAACATTGAATTCCGGAACATTTTCCTTGAAGAATTTGATAGTATTCACCATGACTATTCTCTTTGCATTTGACTTCAAAATATTAGGTACTAGCCATAGTTTTTTTTTTGAGAATATCGATAAATAATAAGTTAGTATGATTATTTAAAATTGAGTTGCTCAAAAGCGGTAATTAGTCTTAGCTTTGAGAATATCGATGAAAGTATATTGGAGTTAGTCCATACAGATTGCTAAGCGAAATATTGGGTGTGGTTGTTGTACCCCCGCTTTTTCAATTGGTATCAGAGCAGGCAAACACGTTTAAGACCTCATAAGTCTGTGTTTATAGCGATCTGACTCTATGGATAGTAAAGTCTCAATAAACGCTTCACCAGGATTTAACTCTGATCTTAGAGAAAGTTCTGAAGAGCTTGTTATTCTCCATAAAAAGTTGAATGAACAAATCCGGATCAATTCTGATCTTATTGCAGAAATTGCAAAATATAAGGATTTGAAGTCTGTCAAAGTTCCTTCAATGGATTTGAATAACTCCTTTAATTCTTCTCTGAAGAATTGTCGCAAGTAAGGGGATAAGCGAGGTTTAGGCTTTGTGAAACCTGATGGGACTCAGAACTACTAATACAAGATTAAAGATGTTGGTCCATGTATATTATGTGATTCCCAGATCATGTCCTTAAGCTCAAAAAGGCATTATATGGGTTAAAACAAGCACCTCGTGCCTGGTTCGAAAAACTAACTACTTCTCTTCTTAGGAAAGGTTTTTCGAGAGGTGGAGTTGATAAAATTTTGTTAACCAAATGGAGTGGGAAAGATGTAGTCATTGCTCAAGTCTATGTAGATGATATCATCTATGGTTCAACTTTTGAGAAACTTGCAAAAGATTTTCAAATCTCTCTAGGTAAGGAATTTGAAATGAGCAATGTTGGTGAATTTTTTTTTTTTTAGGATTACAAATTCAACAACATAAGGATATAATTTACTTATCTCAAGAAAAATATGCTAAGGATCTTGTATCAAGGTTCGGTCTTGATAAGTCAACTCGAAACTGACGCCTATGCCCACTACTGGTAAACTACATCGAGATGAGAAAGGAGTAAATGTGGATCAAAAGATTTATCGATCTATCATTGGAAGCCTCTTATATCTTGCAGCCACTAGACCTGATATTGCTTTTAGTGTTGGTTGTTGTGCTAGATTTCAAGCTAATCCAAAGGAATCTCATCTTGCAGTTCCAAAGAGGATCATGCGATATATTCAACACACTATCGGGTATGGTCTATCTTATACTTTTGATACTAAAACTGATCTTACTGCCTATTCAGATGCAGAATGGGCGGGATGTGTGGAAGACAGAAAGAGTACTTCGGGGGGATTTTAATATGTTGGGTTGACTCTTGTAGCATGGCATAGAAAGAAACAAAACTCACAATCCTTGTCTACATGAGAAGCAGAATACATTACTGCAGGTTCATGTTGTACTCAACTTCTATGGATGAAACAAATTCTTGCTGATTATGGAATTGACACTGGTGTAATGAAGATCTTTTGTGATAACTCAAGTGCGATTTGCATCACTGAGAATCCTGTTGAGCATTCAAGAACTAATCACATTGACATAAGGTATCATTTTATTAGAGATCTCTATGAAAATGGTATCATAATTATGGAATTTGTGCCTTCCGAACAACAATTGGCTGATATTCTCACAAAACCTTTAGTTACTGCTACATTTCAACACTTACGGCAGTCTATTGGTGTTGTTTTTGTTCATTAGTTTTCTAGCTTTTTGCCCCTGGACTCATTCATATCTTTT